>VZTF01003765.1:1690217-1720372 GCA_013397755.1 Cnemophilus loriae | reverse complement strand
CCCCCCCCCCCCGCCGCAGCCGCCTGACCCCACCGTGCTGCGGCAGCCCCGGCAGCCCCCGGACCCACCGTGCTGCGGCAGACCCGCCAGCCGTCGGGGTCCCCCCGGTAGAGCCGCAGCTGCTCGGCCGCCGCCTCGGCGCGCCCCGCGCAGTCCATGGCGGGCGGTCAGGGCCGCCGTGCGCCGCTCTGAGCGCCCGGGCCGCGCCGCCCCTGGGCCGATGGCGGCGCCGCCCCCTCACCTGAGGGTGGCGCCGGCCGGGCCCGGCCGCGCCTCACGGGACAGCGGGGCTGGGGACGGGCAGAGCCCGGACAGCGGGGATGGGACAGCGGGGATGTGGGGGCACGTGCGTGGGATGGGAGGCGGAGCAGCGCTTCCTCACAGATGGGGCCGCCCCGCGCTCGTCACTGGTGTAATCGCAGTCCCAGTGACACGGAAAGAAACGAGCGAAAAACCAACCAACCAAGCTTCAGTGTCTAAAGGAAGTGCAAAATTGCAGTGGTGTGTGGAAAACGTCATAGAATTTTGAAATTATGAGTGATGAAGTGAGTCTTTTAAAAGCCGTGGATCGCAGGTTTTCCACTGAGAAGCTTACCAGGCTGCTCTGAGGCTCACCAGAAAATTAATAGAGGATCTAGGATTTAATCTAGAAGTCTGACTCATATTGCTACAATCAAATAACGCCACTCTCCATGTGATGCACTCTAAAGAAACTCACTATTCTGTCTAGTTAACCTTTCTTCCTGATTTGTTTGGGCCGCAGCATATTCAAACAAGGCACATCAAGATCTACTCTAAGAAGCAACTCCATTTGCAGGAAGCTGATTCCCTGCTGAATTTATTCAGGAAGCATCTTCAGCTCTGGCTGTGTCAGATAAAAAGAGCCTCATCTGATGTATTTTTGTACTGGTTTAATTGAAGTGCCCCAAGTACATGGCTTTTAATTTTCCAGTAGGCAGAGATTTTGGGTTTTGACAGCATAACAGTAAGGAATAAATTGGAATAATCTTTTCTAAAATTCGTGACATGTCTGTTGTGATATTAAACCAAGGTACAATAAACAGCAAAACACAAGGCTTTTCCCGCCTCGAGTGGGAACACCACTGTTGCTACAAAAACTCTACTGCGGTACTCTTGCAGACCTCAAAACAGCAAGTAAAGTACAACTGCACATACACCTGCTCAAAACACAAGGTTGGGGCACTTTCTCAGACATTGGAGCACACCAATTCACTAGGCTCAGACATACTTAGATCAACAGTGTTTTTTGATTTCTTTTTGGTGAGTTTTGTCCCAGCTTTTGGATACTTGTCCTTGCTGTGAATGACCTGGATGTACTGGTCATTGCTGCTGTTCTGCGGATCACTGCTGGATTCAATGGAAATGGAATCAGACTCTGTTAGAGATTGCTCCAGCTTTTGCTTTGATTTTGGTTTCGCACATGGCTCAGGATAGTTCAGGTGCACTTTCTTGTAAGCATATGGAGGCCTGTCCACGTCCAGCTCAAAACCATCATCCCAGGATTTGTAATGCACTCTGGCTAGATCTTTGCTCATTAGAATGTGGCCATCAGCACATTCCCCAATGTAAAACCGTGGTGCTGGGCGAAGGTCAGACAGTGAGCGCGGGCGATGGGATCTGTTCATGAATTCTCTCTCAAGTTCTTCTTCATCCTCCTCATCTTCACTGGGATGAGGGGAATACATCTGGTGTGGTGTTCGAACCACGTATCTTCTGACGTGGCGTGGATACAACTCAATAATGTCTCCCGATTCCTCCTTTCTGAAATGCCTTTGGAGTCGGGAGGTAGAACGGAGCGATTTTTTGCGGGACTCATTTTCATTAACCAGAAAATACCTGGTAGCATATGGTCTACATCCCAGAAATACAGGAGCCCCTGCCCCAAGGGCATCCGAATTTACCTGCCGAATGGCTTTTCTGAAGAGAGGGTCAGAATGAACATCTTCAGTGTGCTTTTTGAAAGTCACTGGTGTGTAGGGCTTTGTTTTGCACAGCTCACTCGCACTCCTATGAACAATGCTTGGGTATCTTTAGGAAGGAAGAAAATGAGAGGAAATACTGATAGACACACTTATAAGTTAATGGAATTGAAACGTATAAAAGAATTCACTGCTCTGGAAGTCAAACACTAGGTTGAAAGAGTGGAGATTATCATATCTCCACTGTTCCAAATTTTTAGAACCATTTTGAGAAACACACCCTAAAAATTAGAAGATATATTTGTTCTTCTCTAGGAAGAAGCAACACAATTGTCCTCTCAAGTTATATTCCCTTTCTGTTTTCTTATTGTTCTAAGAATTGTTCTTTATCTATCCACTTGGGAAAAAAAATCCAACAGATAGCTTAAAGCATTAATCTACTGATATCCCAAACTTCTTGTCTTACAACTAAACCTGCACAGACCTTTGCAGAGAGTTCCTTCACTCTGTGTTTGTTTTGTTCATGGAGATGGTATCCTGCACAAACTATTTTAGTTATGTGCCTGAGGGCAAGTCTAGTATTTCCCTTTACTTGAGTTGTGTGTAAACTCCATCAGCTACATAATTTCGAAAGGTTTATAATCCCATCTCAGTTAAGAGAGAGTTAAGAAGTGGTGTCACGAGCAGTATCAATAGTACCTGTGAATGAATCTGCTTTTAAAAAATTCCTCTGCTGTCTTACAGCTCCAGACAGTCTGAATGCACAGCTGTTTTGTAAATAAACACAGGAATGGCATGGAGCTGCTGGAATAAATGCCATTTCAAAACCAAAGCAGTCTTACCTGTTTGTGACATGATCATTTCTTGGTTTCTGTACACTTGACACAGAGGGAGCTGGTGTTAAAGAGGTTGAAGTTGTGGGAGTTGTGTTGGCAGGTCTTGCAACATCAGCTGATGGCACAGTTTGAGGCACAGACTGAGAAATGGTTTGTATTCTGGTGCCTTTGCTCACAGGAGATTCAAAGTTCAAGACACTGCCATTCTTTCGGGGTGTTGAGGACCGAGCAGAAGACTCCTGGCTGATAATATCAGTTTCTTGCTCTGGCCTTTTGTCATTAGCATCCAGATTTTGGATTCTGGCTAGAAAACAGAAATTATTATAGAAACTATCCAGGTCTCTAAATTTAGAAACTGCTGTGTATATGCAGTGGCTTGAATTCCCCTTTCAGTCAGGGATCCAAGGCCAACAGAACTCCCTGTGTTCAGAAAAGAGAAACTGGTGCCACACTGGGAGACTTGGTGAGAAAAGGGTGGATCTTCATACTACAGTACATAGCAGATGGAGTACTGGGGACACAAAAAAACCACTGGATATTGCACTGTAGGATTCCAAAATGGACAACAAGCCAATTTTTCTTCTGCCTACCAGCCTCTGAATTGCATGCAAAGTCTGAGATGATTTGAGTCATCAGCGATGCCTCCCACGTTCTGCCCTGCTGATGATTAAAGCAGGAAAATACCCAGTCCAATGATTCCAGGTGAATTCAGGTTTAAACTGTGCACCACGTCTTTCAGTGTTGCCAAGATTAAGTCAAATGGAGCTCAGAAACCATCTAAAAGGAGGATTCTACAGGAAATACAGTTTTAAAAATGTAGCTGTACTTCCCTATATGTATGAGAAATCAAAGTGGGTTTACGTCCAAATGCTTTATTAATAGTGGCATTTCTAAAGGTCACCAACTTACCTACTGCCATCTGAACCACCTTTTTCTTATCTTCAGTTCTTTCCTAAAACACATTCAGAAGAATAAGAATCTGTAAATTATCATGGATTAGAGAGTAAATCCCCTGCTGTGTAAGGATGAAAAATAAAAGATTTGTTTTACATTGTGAAACATTAGAAGTGACTTTAGAGATTTGATTAGGCTTGTACTTTACTGAAGACCCACCAAATTACATGTAAAAGTGCTTTGCACCGTACTTACTGTCTGTATCTTCATTCTCAGTTGATTGTTGGTGAATTTTAATGATCTTGCAATACTTTGTAGGTAGTAGATTAGCATGCTAGAAGTGAAAGGGGTGATATGAGTCACTTCAGACATTCTTGACAATTTCTTTTTGAGGGTTTATAGGTCAAAATGATGTACAAGTTCAGCTGCTGCTCTGTAGCATTTCCTTATACTGTAATAATGGATTACAGCCTTCTTTCAAGCAAACGTACATGAAAGAAAGAATGAAATGACACAGAAAACAGATTTAACAGCAGTTCTAATTTCACCTGTGTTTTTTGCAGGTCTTTTCACTGTGTGTGTAACCTGGGATGCATTTCTAGTTGTTTTTTTGGTTTTGTTTGGTTTTCTTTAACTTTGGACAAATGTTTAATTTTGACAGATATTGTTTTTTCTTTTTTTCCCAGTCCAAAGTGACAGAACAGAGAAACCAGAGTTACAGCTGAGTTTGCACTACCATACCAATGCAGTTTTGTTGGCTGGCCGAAATTATACCTTGTTTACCCTGGCACAGCTGAGATCAGATCCTAGCAGACTATGGCCTGACATAATGGATTGCGCTGGCTTTCAGACAAAGTCTTATGGCTAGACTTCATACCACAAACAATTACATACGTGCTTAGCCGTCAGTTTGAAGCAGTCAATAGGAATACTTAAATTTGTAAATAGTACTTGGCTGGGACCTTAGAAGAAAAAGTTACAAGTAGGAAGTGTTGCTTTGGTCTTTCTGATTTGACTGAAAAGCCACCGGTGGGACAAACTCTGCCTTTGTCTGCAGAGGAAAAAAGTGGTACAAAGGTACGTGCAAAACAAAATATACTTCACAGAAGCAAAGTCAACTTCAAACAGCTCAAAGTCAATATTGTTTCCCAACTGTGAACAATTACTTATAACCCAAGTAAGAAAAGACTTCCACTGGAGAGTCTGCAGCAAGTTACATTACATTAACATTTAAGAGCAGACTGTCATAATTGATTTATCTTGTCAGAGATCAGGATGACTGAGTAGCTTGTTTAAATGACAGGCTGAGCCCTGTTCACTGTCATAAACTGAACTAATGACCATGAAGAAATGGAAAATTTATTTCTGAGGCACTCCTGAGAGGGAAGAAGGTTCTTAAACTTCCTGGAACCATCAGCACTGCAAGCCTTGACACAATACAGTGAACTTGCTCTAACAAAGTATCCCAGAATGAGAAATTCCTTTTGACAGTCTTTTTAATCCTGTCTGATCCATATACCACATATTCAGTGAGGTGTTGGAATTGTTTTTTCAGTTATGCTTAATAAAACTACAATAATGCGGCGCTTGTTACTCAGTATCTACATTTGACTCTCCAGAGATAAGGCCAGTATTAATACAATCAATTTAACCTGCCTGTAAAAACCAAAGTACTTACAATAACAGTAGCAGTGCAGGGAGGACAACCACAGGGCTGCTGATGTAAGTAATCACTGTGTTGAACCATGTGGGAAAATCATTTTGAATTGTCTCAGAAACAATATCATATATTTTTTCTTGACCACTATAAGAGGTGTGGGAGGGAAAAAAGGTAAAATTAAGTTGTAGTGAATCCTGAGTATATTTGTTAAGCAGTGTTGCACAGAATAAAGAGCAAGTTTGGAGAGTGCTTGAACTGAGACACAAGACAGTGATGTTTGGGAGATTGCTCAGTGGCACATTGCATTATGTAAATATAAACTAACAATTATGTATGTAAAGCAGATCAACTCAGAATGTTGCCATATTCACCTTATAAAACCTTAAACTATAAAATATTGGTAGCAGAAAAGCATTGTCCTATCAACTTTTTTTAAGTGTACATCTGTAATTTGTGTATTATGAAACATGATAAGTTTATTGTAAGAGGGGGGAATAAAATCTTTGCAATTTTCATTGGTCCATTATAACTTACCTGAAGGGGCCGCAGCTTAAGGATGGCTTATATCGGGCAATAGCAAAAATTGTTGGTAACATGCACAAGAACAACATAAACAGCAACATGGCCAAGTAGAAATTATTGGATCTGCAAGAAGGTGTAACATGTTTCAGATTATACTAATCAGAGAGAAAACCAGAGGCAACATAAAAGGTGCAAGTCTGAATCTACCTATCCAGTTCACGATCAACATGTCTGAAAGATTAAAATCATTCTGCTATAATTAGAAAGTCTGAACAGAGCTGGTTTAAACAGACTCTTAATGATCAAAATTCTATTTGCACTGCTTTTCCAGATAGCACTGCTGCAGCCAGAGAACTGGTTACTGCACCCTGTGACAAAAGCTGCCCCCACTCCCCACGTGGGGGAGAAAAAGAACAGTGCAGAAGTCAATTAATCTTAAAAAAATATGTTAGAAATAACCTATTATTAAGAATTAAAGATGCCCAAAATTACTGCCATTTTGAATAAACAATTAAGATATTCATCATGATAAAAGAAAAATGAGTAAGTCTATTGTGCAATGCAACAGACAAAAGTAGATATTGCATAGCTTTTAAAGAGAGAAACATCAAGAAATAGGATTTACAGCAGTTAACACGTCAGTTATTGTGCTCTATCAGATTTGTATGGAAATAAAGCATTTATGTTAGGCCATAATAGCGATCTAGGAATATTCCCTGACATATTTTTTAGTTCCTGCACATCTTCAACTACTCTGCTTCACAAACCAGCCAGTTTCTCAGTAACTATATTTTTTAAAATAAACCTTTGCTATCAGTGTTAATGTGAAATTTGATTGTCAACTTTTAGAGCTAAAGTCTCCTGTAATTTTCTTCATGTGAACAGAAGACATTTTCACTGCCTGCATTTGATTTTTTCCTAATATTTTGCTCTCATTTTGACTCACCGAGATGCTCTGAAAACCTGCTGATGTGGTACATTGCATGTCAGCACAGCCCAGCTCCTCAGGTACATGAGTCCAATCAACTTGAGTACATTGAATGCTGGTAAGCAAGGTGAAAAGAAAGCTCCCATCCTGGAAAAATCATGCCATGTCAGTGCTCAGTGTTGCCAGAAGCCATTTTGGTAGCAGTAGAATATACTAAAAAAAAACCCCAAACCCTACACCAGGTAAACAACTGCTCACTATTAGCACTTGATCTCTTAATATAAAAAACTACACTGCCAATATCCTACTTAAATAGGTTTCATTTAAATTGTCAGATTGACCTAGCAATCAGCGAGCGAAGGACAAGGGAAAACACGTAAGCACTACATACCAGATCATTCCTTGGTTGTAGACCAAATGCAATACATTCTCTGCAATTTTGAATTCTCCATATTCTGGCTACAAGAAACACAGTGTAACATGAATGCCTTTGTCTTAATCTTGTTTTCAGACCATGTATTAGACACATTTGACTGAATCAGTTTGCAGACAGTACATAGCCTGAAACATCCAGATCAAACACCAACTTCTGGCAGGCAGTGGGAACCCAGCAAAACCTACTCTGCAGCCAGGGATTAAATGAACTAATTCCTCTCTAGTTTACTTCACATCTTTAAGAACAAAGAACAGTTCTCTCAGCCTTTCATGCCAACAGCTTCTTGCTAACCGAGTGTTACCCACTGTCATTTTCTCAGAGGGCTGTGTGCTGTTGGTTGCTGTTTCTTGGACCACTATCTACATCAGGTAAGTTGTTACAGCTACAGAAAAGAGGATGTGGGGAACAACTACGTGCCCTCTGTGTCACCTTAGACTGTGGGAACTGCTCTATGATGTTATTTTGTGAAAACCAAAAATTTTTGCACCAGAGCCATGTGAGTAGGCTTGAGAAAAATATTAAATCTCAACATTTATTCTGTGCCCTCCAATTTAAACTCACTGTGAGCTGAGCCGTTATAGATGTGTGCTACCAAGAAATTATTCATCTGTGGAAAGACTGTAAGGACATTTAGTACTGAGGGAAGGTGCCTACCCATCTTCAGCATCTTAGCTTGATGAAATAAGGATTGTACTTACAAACTTGCTTTCTAGGTCCCAGCACCAGCAATCGCTCAGGTATCGGACACACAGTCCACGGAAAAAATCAATTAGCAGGATGCTTGCGACTGTGAAAATCATGTCGATAATTGAAAGCTTTAGCATCTCCTGAAATACACATTGTTCACACATACTGAGTCATTCTGAAAGCAAACGGACTGCATATGGCTCTTTTGCATTTGTACTTGTATTTTTGGCTTAAGCTTAGTATTCTGATAAAATATGAATTGAATATATAAATAACTTCCTTTTGAGCTTTTCTGTTTGACTTTTCCCTTACTTGTCTTTGTTCTGTTAAAGAGAATAAATATAATCAAGCTTCCAGGGTGCCTTTTATTGCTTGCAGCAATAAAATTCTGGTCATGACAGTATCAAACTTTATTTTTGATGTTCTAAAAATGTGTGTAGCTAAACTGAAATGCATTATTTTTTTCTATTGCACCCATTCTTTTATTAAGCTGACTCTTGTACTACATATTTGCAAAGTGCTTCACAATGAGAAAAATCTTATTATTCAGACAAACCCACAACCCAATAGCATAGGATCATCAAGCCATAAAAGATAGTTGTTTAGTACTTAGAAAAGAATGGGGCTGTCCTATATTTAATTGAGCTTTAAAAATATACAATTAAATAGGAAGAATTCAGTTCCATACATTTCTAGGCCATTCTGGAGAAAAAAGCAAACATTCAAACCCCCCTATTTTCTATGAGACTGTGCAGAAGGGAGAGGGATATACAAGAATAGAAGTCAGGCTAGGAGGGGTCTTTTGCTCCCAACGATCAAACAAGACCTTTAATATTCCTCATTCTGGAACAAGAAGCTCAGAAAATCAGAAGCACACTAACATGGTTCTTAATCTAGTGGCCGAGCCATGAGTGTGACACTGACAGAGACCAAAGTCTCAAAAGGATCAGTGACATCTTTTGCACATTGTGTGGTTAAAATTTCTCTCTGAGTGTATTAGTGCTCCTGGAAGTCACAAGTAATGTACCCTTCACAAGTCGGGAAGCAAAAGGTGTTATATTAAATCTGCAGATTTTCTGCACCCCAGCTGTGTGAACATGGCACTGTCATCCAACTGGCCCCATTCCTACAAAGTGATGGTATTTTGAAACCTTTTGTTGTTGTTCTCTCTCCCTCTGAAAAAGCACTTGATTCTCTAGAGATTTATTGAGGCAGAATGAATAGAGACTTCAGATGTTGTACAAATGACCGAGAGCACAATCTCATGCTTGTTTCAGGTCTGCATCTCCATCTCTTGAGGCAGCAATCTGAATCTGCACAGAGTGTGTGTTGCTGCTTATGTGTCTTTACAGTCTTGTTTCTCTGTATGGGTTAGAAGGATGTACCCTGTTAAAATAGGATCCATATCACAATCTGTACAGATCTGTACAGATCTGCTTGTGCAGTGCTGAAGACAGAGACCAAAGCCTGGCAGAAGAACATTTGAACAACACTAAACGTACTGTAGATACTGAACAAAGCCCAAAGCTTGTATCTGTGGCCATGCCACTTTGCAGAGCCTTTACTCTTCCTACACCATCCATAGCTAAATTCCAGAATTTATACAAAGAAAAATTCTAAAATTAAACACAGCACAACTTGATTCGAATTTTTTGTCAAATGTGGATTAGGAATAAGTTGATGACATAATAAAACAATTACGTACTTGACCAACATATGTCTCCCAGCACTGATCCTGTGGGTTCTGGGTGTTAAAGGAAATTGTTTGGTTAACCAGTGAGTCAGAGACTGTCAGGCCTTGGGTGCGATGCTCTTCCGATGTGACAAAGCCGTTTCTCTTAATTTGTACATTAGGAATGGTTAAATTGTCGTCCTTAGAAAAAGTTTTGGTTGCTAAGGAGGCGGTAGAATTACTTGCATTGTTGTTCACATCAGAGTCCTGAAATAATAAATGTCCCAAAAGCTACTTTTTACTGTACATAGCTGCAGATGTCTGTACCTTCTACAGCATACACACACACAGACATTTCTTCATATATTTTCAAGCAGCAGTTAGGCAACTTTAAACAGCTGTCAGTGGACAGAGTCAGATGGAACACCAAAGGGCAGGACTTAAAGCTGATTTAGGTAGGTGGGAATATTTGACCTACAGTGATGAGGTTTTTTTTTGATAGTTCTGCAATACACAGAAATCCATCTAGTTACATCAGCAATCAAATGGCTCCAGTTATCCTTAAAGACTAATTAAAAAGACCCTATAAGTAGTTGTAAATAAACATTACTATCTAAACTTAATTCTACAATCCTGTCAAACTATATTTTAATCAATTTCAAATAAATTTTCATCTGACTTAATATATTTCACAATAAACAGAATTCTGTCTATGAAGTCTACTAGCTTTACAGATTAGAAAACATCAAGTTAAGCTTACAGTGACACTCATACTGTCCACTTTATCCAGGAGAGCAATGATTAAACTGTAGAGATTTCCCAGGTATAGGACAAGAACCCTGAAAAGAGAATAAAATAGAGATAACCAGCATTGGTAACCGTTGGTTTCTCATATGTTCTCTGGCTTGGCTGTACTAAAACATGAACCAGAACACACCTCTCCTTTCCTACTTATCTCCCCACATATTTTCTACTCTGAATAATGCCCATACCTGGCCAGCTGGAAGCGAAGAGTGGTCCTTGGATGATACATCTCCAGAGCTGCCACAAGTTCAAAAGCAGAAGGTGCAATCATTGTGATCAGTGACACAACTACGCTCACCTATGGAACAGAAACACGCAGCACTTTTGTAGTGTTTGAAGAAGATCTGCTGTGGAATCTTGAGTGCTGATTGAAATACTGCTGAGGCACATGCTTTGGTGATTGCTTTTCTTGGAGGAGATGCTTTAAAAAGTTATTATTGACATTAGTAATAACAGTAGTTATGATGCAAAATTATAGATCTGGAATACCACTCAGGAGTCTTTACTCCAGATATATAAGCTTCAAAGTTCTACTTTATTAATTGAAATGAAAACATGTAGGAAATATGAAGCTAACATCTTCCTCTGAAATGGGTGAGTTGCTTCTTCATACTTATTCACTTCCTACTCTCATTCATTCCTCTGAATGGAAATATTCACAGAACATTCAGTATCCCCTGATACCGGATCAATCACTGTTATCAAAGTCAACTACTTTCTAGTCCATCAGCCCAGTGTTTGCTCAGCTCAGTCCTGGGTGTGTAAGTAGATTTGTAAGTGACAAGAGAGATTAAAATCTGTCCTTGCAAAATAGGGACCTGCTAGAACTGCAGCCTCTGTGAAATGAGCACCTGCACCCCCCTCTGCCCAGTTCAGCTGCTCTAACACCAGGCTGCAGAGCTGAGGGAGCAAGTGCGCCAAGGCAGATACAGGTCTGCCCCTTCATTCCTGATTTCTCCTGGCTCAGCTCTTGCTGTTTACACCTCTGTGCACAGTATTGCTACAGAAAGGCCCCAGACAGCAATCCTGCTTCTAACACAGAGATGGCATAAAGACAGTGTACCTCATTTTTTTCCCAAAGAGTCAATTCCTTTTTGGTGCGCTCTAACCTTTGGGATCGATCCACGACAAAGTAGATGATGTAAATACTTCCCGCAAGGGAGAGAAGCACGAGGATGTTTGCAATAATTCTTAAGCTTATGGTCACTGCCCTGGGAAAAAAAGAAAGATACAACTGATACAGCAGGTTGTCTTATGACACCAGGAGTCATTTCTAACAGGTTTAGAAGTACAAGACAAGCAGATTAGCATTGATATCTGCATCAAAATAGTGCTTTTAAAATGATCTCTTATCTTATATACATACAAGTTTTTGCTTTTCTTCTTTTCCTGCTCTTCCAATATGGCTTCCTTGAAAGAAACACAACATTACCATTTTAATAATGTTCAGCAAAAATAATGCACATATCTTTCACAGAAATTAAAGTACACTAATAAAAAACCATCTGGAGGTGCAAGCAGATAAATACCACTGTCCTCATTGATTTGTAGCACTGATATGTGATATTAAAAAGTGATGGAGATTTCTGAGAAACAAATACACAGTAAGCAGATACTCGGGCACTTTCAGTCATGCATGTTCAAGAAGGTATAACCAGAGGGTTACACTTTCAGATTTTTTGGCAGGATGTGCCTTTAAAGTCTGGGTGTCACTAGTATAACACAGTGCTGTCAGAAGTTATCCTCAGTCACTGAAATAACTAAATATCATAGGTTATTAATTTACCCTTGGCACAATTTGAAGTAATTTTTGTTCAGTGATAATGAGAATACACCAAATTTGGGAAATAAATTACTTTTGATAAAATCACATACGCTCTTAAATTCTAAATGAAAACCATCTGTATTTTTAAGTTTTCTAATATTGAGAGACCTGTAAGAGGTCCCTCCATTTGTTACGGAGCGATGAAATAAACCATAGAATCATAGAATATCTCAAGTTAGAAAGGACACATAAAGACCATTGAGTCCAACTCCCTGATGCTCAGAGGAATATTTAAAACTAAACCATTTGACTAAAAGCATCGTCCAGATGCTCCTTGGACTCCGACAGGCTTGGTGCCGTGACCACGTCCCTGCGGAGCCTGATTAATAGCTGATAAAATAAAGAAGAAAGAACAATAAATTGTGTGCAGGAAGTTATAAACCAAAGAGAGAGATATAAAACTTATTATCATGTAAAAAAGCATCTTGTAAAATATAAGCTGTTGTTCTGCTTCTCCACATTGATTCTCTGAGGCATAAAACACTTCCTTTGCATAAAAACAATTATGCATTCTATAAATTTGTTTATTTTCCTGCCAAATCAATTGTTAACACAAATTTGATTCCAACACTCAACGAAATTTCATCACAAGCAAATTTGTTTCTAGTTATCTAACTTCTTGTCACACATACAGGGGCATTAAATAAAACTCTCCCAAAGAAGGAGACAACGGTTTTGCCAGGACAGAACATCAGCAAATATGATGTGCCTGCAATACCACACAGATGTGATACCAGCCCTCCCTTAGGCAAATAGATCTGTAAATAAATACAAAAAACCAATAGGAAGTGCAAGGGGATGAGAGGAAAGATTTACATGGCTTACAGATTAACAAGTAAATCAACTTGAAATCATTCGAAGGTCAGTTGCTCACCCTGATGCTGTTGACTATGGCAGCAGCTTTGCTCTCTGCAGCCTCAGGGTTTCCTATTAAATAGTCCCAAGCACAGAACAGTCTCCAGCAGAAAGTGTAATTTTCATCAGAGGCACTTGCTAAACTCATTCTCGAGTTTTTTGCCATTCTGTAAAAAAATAACAGGTATTTAACTGCTTCTGGTGTGTGAAGATGGTAATGAAGGAAGTCTCTGGTTTGGTTCACGGTTTTCAGATGTTTACATATTTAGAGCTACCAAAGGTTTGCAGAAATTAGTATCACTGTTGGCAGCTTTCTGAAGAACATAAAACAAGGTGAGGTGCAGCTCATGAACTTGACTACATGTAGTGAAAAATTACTCACTGTAGAAAAGCATTTCAATATTTACAGCCTTTATAACTGACAAATAAAGAAAATCTCACTAGAACTGTGGACTTACACCTATTTCAGTTTTACAACGTCTAGGTAGGATCCAGCTGGAAGATACCATCACTAAGATCACTGTTACAAGAATTAAATCTAGTTTGGCATAACTAGCAATTGTGCACAAGATCTGTTTGTTTGCTGTATTGTTTTAACCCTCAAAATATATGTTGTTGTCAAATAGAAACCCAGTGCCATTTTACAGACCTTGGGGAAAAGAAAGAAAACCCCTCCTTACTCATATCAGGTAGGCAAGGTAGCAGAATATTGCAAAGCATAGGAAATGAAATGAAGATTAATAGCTTATGAAAGAAAGGGCATCTGAAAGGACAGCGTTAAAGGGGAGCTGTACACAGCTAAGCAGAGTCACTGAGCTAAGTCAGAAGGAGAAGAGCTGATCATATCTAGAAACTGCAGACGTGTAGATCAGTGTCAAATATACCAGTGACCCTTGGCACAAACCAGCAGGTAGAATAAAAATAAATGAAAAGGGAGGGTTTGACCTCAAAACTGAGAGCTATTAGAGACAGCACTGAAAATGTCCCTGGACTGCACTGTGCCAGATAAATAGGTATCCAGAAGGGAAGAGAAAGCAAATCAGGAGAGGATAGAGTGACCTTGCCCCTTCTCCAAGCATTGCACATCCCTGGATTTATGGTCAGCACTGGCCATCTTGCTCTCTCTGCTGAGTAACTCCTACTCCTGGCCCTTCCACAGCAAAGAAATTAAGCTTACATTCCAATGGGATGCCACGTACCCACTAAAGCAATGCAAATGATATTACACCTAGGATGGAATTTTTATATTTGTATTTCAATAGAGGGGAATAATAATAATGCTGAAAGCATTACACTTCAGATGTAAATTTCTGTCATAGCAATGTTTATAACAGAAAAGAGGAGAAAAGATTTCCACAGGTGTTGGGCCTTAAACTGCACAAACACAAAGCACGCAGATCATCTGTGCTGCCCTCCTTTTATAGGCTGGGAAACGGAACAGAGAGTGAAGATAGTAACAAGATAAAGGGCAATCTAGAGTTGGACTCAGTCTGCCTCCCTGATACTAGCAGAGTTAAGCATGTTAATAGAACTAAACAGAATAAATACCAGAGGAAGTGGAGTAAATACCACTGCTGATTGCCTGAACACGCAAGTTTATGAAGAGCAGTAAATGGGAGGTCTTACTTTTTTAGGAGAATGATGAAGCTGTAAGCAAACACAGCCATTCCAACAAGGAAGTAGGCAAGAGGCAGCCGGTATCCAGCTTTCCCAATCTTCCTGTCACGACCATAATAGCCATAAAACAGAACAGAGTACTGGAGGTAGCCCTGCAAAGACCAGAGCCCGTCAGTAAGAGCAGTAACCAACAATTACAACACAACAGTGACAGCAAAATAACAATGAGTGGTTTGAGTCTTGCCCCTAGTGACCAGATGGTGTCCAGGTCTTGAGCAGATGCAATGTGCTCCTTGGGAATGGTCTTGCTGACCGTGCTGCCGAACGGGGCTCCGGCCAGGAGCTGTGGGAGAGAGAGAAGGGCTCAGGAGATGGGGAACAGAGAGAAGGTCTCAGGAGATGGGGAACAGAGAGAAGGGCTCAGGAGATGGGGAACAGACAGAAGGGCTCAGGAGATGGGGAACAGAGAGAAGGGCTCAGGAGATGGGGAACAGAGAGAAGGTCTCAGGAGATGGGGAAGAGACAGAAGGTCTCAGGAGCTGCACAAGCCCATCAAAGCCCGGGCTGCACAGTGGAACCCATCAAGAGCTGCCTACATGGGTGGTACTCTGAGGGTAGTAAGTACTGTGTCAGCACTGTGCCAGGTTTAAAAGCCATGCTTTTAATGTGAGCATTTTTAAATTAAATGGTGGAGTGTTTGATCTCAAAATGATATTTTAGGAGTAAATTTACTTTTCCTTAAAAATTAAAAAATGAAAGTGAATACCTTTATTTTTCCAGTTTGCTTTTTATTTGTTCGAGGGGTATTTACTTTTTTTTTTCACTTCACACAGTGAGAAATAAAATCGGGTATTCTCATGTTTTCTGATAACATTATTAAAGCACAGTGTAGGTGAGGGAAAATAATGTTTATGAATAATTTAACAAAGTTAACAAATTGCCTTACTCATATGCAAGAACTAAACAAAGTTGTGGCTGTTCAGAACTTCTAGGAAATGCTTTCTAATGGAGAATAATCCAGAGTCTGGAGAGGGATGCTCTGTTTTCCTCCCTGTAAATGACACTAAGAGGACTTGAATGTACTGAACACCCACTATGTCTTTTAAGAATGGGTTCTCTATTTTAGTAATCAGATAAAAACACATTTTCTAAAAACATTAGTCCCATATTGACAAAATACCATCTCTAACACTTATAGCAAAATCTATTACCCTTCGGCAGAGAAAAACCTCTTAATAGGGGAATTTATTTTAAATAATTCATTTTACCTTGTATGTTTCAAACTGATGCACGACCTTAAGTGTGGTGTTTGTTCCACTGAGAAAGGAAAGTGCAGCAGTAAGCACTTCGCTGTAAATATTAACAGTGTGTTCTTACCTCTGGCAGGACTACAAATGCTCCTGTCATTATGGTAAGGACAATATTGATTCCAAACAGCCATCTCAAGAAGATGAAGTAAGAGGCAACTCCAGACCCAAAATGACCTTAAACCACAAAAAACCAGTTACCTGACCTGCACAGTCTATAAAAGCTCGTATCATTTATCCATGAAGTATTATCTGAATAACAGGCCAAAAGAGAAACCTCTCTTATGCAGGGCATTCAGCAAACTAGAGAATCTTTTCATTTTCAGAATCCCAAAGGGACACAATTGACTTTTTCAAAAGTTACCCCCCAACTAAGACCATCAATGAGAACTGTGCAGTTTTTGAGACACCAGGACAAGATGAAAAAGCAAAGTTTTAAATAAAAAATTAACTGCTGAAATTTGCATTTAACTCCCTCCCAAATATTATTTACTTCAGTACATTAAAAAAATACACTGTAAGACTCAACATTTTAGCAAGTGTTTTACTATTAAATACCATTAAATCTTGATACTTACTCTCGATTTTCTTTATTCTCATTTCCCAAGGAATAAAGATTACCACAAAATTATATGCAAGTCGGATAAACTTCCTCCAAAGCTGAGAAAAAAGCAGAGAAATGAGAAATATGACACTTCTCCACATGAAAAAAAATTAAAAATGAAGTGCTGAGTATTTTGCTCATGTCTTATCTTTTATCACAAGAATTGTTACAAACATTGATGTCTAAGGTCTTATTAGGAGCATAATGCCTCAGAGGAAATTTTCTTAGAGGAAAAATAAGCTTTTGTATTCAACAGCAGCAAATTGAACTGCTATAGTCTCAAATCTATGTACTGCAGCCAACAGCAGCAGAAATCCTGTGGTTACATTTTGTAAAGTCTTTATTCAACCTCCATGTTTTGCATGGTCAGAGGATCTTCTGCACACACCGGGATGTGCTTGTACATGTGAGAGAAGAACTAAAATCCACCTGTGCAAAAGTGAGAGCAGTTTTTGAGTTGTTGAGTTAGAGCTATAACTTTACAGTATCAACAGAAAAAAAAATTGTATTCCAGGCATCATAATGTATTTTTATTGCAGCTAGATATTAAAATCCCACCTATATTTTAGGCATTTTTAATAGCAGTGTCACTATTATATCATGTAATTTAATCTCCTAAAATTAAAGAGGAGTAAATAACATTTTAATTACTGAAAATATAATCAATCTCTTAGGCCAAAGTTAATTAATATTTATGGTGATATGGGCATTTAATTTCATGAACGGGAAGTATTTTAATTAAACAAAGAAATTGCAGATGCTGGGAACTGCATGGGAATGGCTGGGATTGCAAGTTTCAGTTGAAAACAGGGTTCACAGGGCTGAGAAGGGACTCAAGCAGCTTTTGCCAGCTGCATTACGGATTTATAAAGAATACCAATGTGTCCACAGTGAAATAATATTTGTTAAAATTATAATTTGATAGCTGTCATCTCTGTTCCTCCCTACTACATACCTGAATAGATAATATATACTCTTAGAAACCAGAGTACGGGCATCTGGCTTTAACTGGAGAAAAACCCCAAGAAACAACTACAAAACAAGTGTAAAATAATTCAATTGAAAAAAGAAAATTGCTTTCAGCGTCAAGGTAGTAAAAATGTATTTTAACTTCAATTTTCATAAATAATACCATGAGTGGATTGTCTAATCATGAACCGCATATATTTTGCAAATTAAAACAACTTGTGTGAATACATATAAGCCTAGCAGCTGCATTTTGTTCTTAGCACACATTCAGCTCCTGAGTTCTTAATTTTGATGATGCAGTGCTTGTTTTGCTGTGCTACAATTTTTGTCTCCTTGGTCACCATGCTATCTTCTAAGAAAATATGTGGAAAAAAGATCCCTTCCAGTTAAAAACCAACCAAACAAACAAAAAAACCCCACACCAAAAAAGGGCAGCTCATTTTGTTGCTGAATTTAGCACTAATGTAAAGGCTATACCCCTAATTTGTGCTAGGATAAAAGAATACAGATCCCCTGCACATAATGAGTGGTGATAATTAACTGCTGAATTATATCCCTGTGCTGAATGTCTTCAAGCAAATACAACAGAGGCAACTAGATTAGACACAAACTTTTATTCACTGTGAACTCTAAGATGAAAGCTTCTTGTTTTGTATAGGAAGACTGATATAAGCAAGTACTGAGCCCAATCTCTGATTTACTGACATTCTGATTTAGCTCTTCTCTTTCATAGCTGAAGTCCTAGTTCCACTCATACCAAAGGCAAAAAATAGTGTTTAACAGCATTTTTACTTCCATTGCCTTTGCCACACGTGCAAAGGCAAAACAAGGAAAACTTACTCTTTCTGCATTGGAAAATGCACATTGCTTCTGGGGCCAGCATCACAGAGCAACAGATACATGTGCAGCCCTTCCCTTGTGCACATGAATAAAATGCTTGGTGTTCTATTGGTATAATCCTGCCTTTTTGAATTAAGATAAATTAGTAATTAAAAGTCTACTTGTTATGATGAAAAAAATATTCTTGACTGCTTAGATGACTAAAGAACTCTTCTCTTAGTTGCTTATTAAATACAATTTCCTGCATATTGTAAGTTTCCAGAAACTCAGGCCAGAGTCTATTTTCAGTGGTGTAAATAGATTTGCTAAGATTTGATTCAAATTCTCTGAGTATTATGCAAGCAAAAACCCTTCTTTAATAATGTATTTACCATAAGCTATTGTGGGATTGTCTTCCAAACTAAAAGCTAGACACATTTTTCATACTAAGCTATTGAACTGTGGCCCCAGTTTGTTGAAATAGCTCTTCAGAGGATACTGCATCGGGTTTGTTGTTAGCTCATCACCCCCTCTAGCAGGCATCAATATTTGTAGGCTGTCTGAAATGAAAGCTTATACTGCATTAACAGAAGGATATTCATCTCTCAACACATGAAATCAGTCTGCAAAAATGTAATTACTAAAATTACAATGAAAAAAAAAAAAGAAGGAAAAAAAAAATAAGCTTTTAACTGCTTTTTTCTCCCTCTACAGTCCCAAGCTGGAGTATCAGGAGTGCATAGCAAACACACACTTCTCTGAATCAGAACTGCAAATGGCTATTGGTGGGAACAAGAAATTAAAGAGATTTAAGACAAAGCAGCCGTACCTCTGCCCCGGCAGCCTGGTACCCTCTCGTTCTCGTGAGCCTCCCTTCGTACTTCAGCACGATCTCCTTCGCCTGCCTGTGCGAGAGGGGGAGGTTCAGTCTCTACATTGATCCCATTGCTCACATCTCTTATTGTGCACGAGCAGCAACCACCAAAAGGGTCAAATGCTCTGAAATCCAGCCACAGGCTGTCCCACCATCAGCCCCTAAACCAGGCAATGCTTTTTTCTCTGACTATTGAGCTTTTTCCTGATACTTAATGAAAAAAAAAAAAGATGAGAGACAGACAGACACTCTTTTGTCTGAGAGAACTCAGCATTCAAGAGTTTGACTGCAGGGAGAGTTTTCTGTTCCTCTAATTTATTTCTCTGCCCTTTTGTTTCAAAGTCTTTCTATTAAAATGGTAGAACCCAAATGAGTAAAATAGCAAGATGCCCTTTACAGTCTGGTAATCTCCTGTGGATACTGATACCTCTTCTGCAGGTCTGGGGTAGCTCTCTTGTGAGGTGCAAAGAGGTGCATGTTCATCTGGTCATGCACAGTCTTTGACCTCAGCAGAGGGTGGATTGGGACCACAAAGATCTGATCAACAGGAACAGGAAAGCAGCAAGTCACAGACTCTGCCTGAGAGAGAAAAACCTCTTTGCTTCCCAGATTACGCAAGGGCTCTACTGCTCGTAGAGGTTCTTCATGGCTATGCTGCCATCTGAGCACCGTACAGGGTTTTGAGAGAAAATTGCCAGATGAAAAGGGCAAAAAAACCCCAAGCCTCAAACAGATCATGAAGCGAAAGACCCGACACAGTTTAGACAGGTGGCTCACAGAGTTAGTCACATGCTCTTTCATTGTAAATTTAGAATTATAATAATTGAAATCCTAAACTGTGAAACATGTTGTTACAACACTGACCATACCTTTTAAACCTACAATTGTCCAGTTTTTACTGCATTTACTATATGTTATCTGAAGATATGACCAGCTTCTGTTCTCATGCCATGCAATTACCTTAAAAAGGCAGGCTGGTTCTCCTTCTCGGGACACAGTGAAACAATTTAACTTAAAAACATGTTATGGAGCATTACCAACAGCCTTTCTTTGGACCACTGAATAACTGACCCTCTCTTTTAGTAGTTAATAGCCAAGGCATGATTTCTTGCTCTCTTTTGTGCTGTGACTCTCTAAAGGGAGCCACAGGCAGGCAGAGGCAACTTCACTTACAGACTGTGCACCTGGAGGCCGCTGCCTTCAGCCAGCTCTTTATCATTCCTGTGCTCAAACCCTTCCATCCCACGCTGAAAAACTCCCGAGGCTGGAAGCACTGTCACAGTCAGTGAGCCTGAAAACCTCTGCGCAGGCACCTTTACCTGAGCGCCCTCAGCTTCTGCCTCATCGGCCACGGCCGGCAGCGGATATTGGACATAATCTCCTTCTGGTACTGGATGTTCTGAAAGATCTGCTCTGGGTCGTGGCTCTCAGCCTTCTCTTCGCCAGCATCATCATCCGAGTTGCTGGCAGCCCAGCACACACCCCACGAGAGGAAAAAGGAGACAAGTTATTCCCGTTCGGATTCCCAGCAAAGCGCTGATTTGCACAGGATCCAACCTATTAGAGCACTGTAAGAACAGGGAGCTAGGGAACTCACGTGAGCTTATTGTTTTAAAGTTGATTAATAATTTAGATGGTTTCTCCATCTCCAGGACATCTCCCTTTCCCTCCCCACCACTTGCAGGTCAGACATAAATTATCCCCACTCCTGACCACGAATCCCAATCTTCCCTCTCCAAGCTTTTCCAGCCATTCAGCTTGTACATCATGCCAGCAAGACTCTCTGTATATTTTTCCGGAACAAAGTGCTGTCTAAACATTTCCAGCAAGAGCACATAACATTCATTTATTAATCACACCTATTATTTTGATTTTAATAATGATAAAATTTTTTTTGTTAGAATGAGGGGAGCAGGTGATTTAATTGTGATCACCATTTAATGCTATTCCCTGCTGAGGGGCACAGGGGTGTGGGACCCCACACACCAAGAATTACTTGTCCCCGTAAAGAGATTCATGTGCTTTGATGCAGATTTGTGTGGATGATTATTAAATAATATTTTCTGATGCTGTCACCACATTTGCTAAGCTACAGCTCTTTAATTCCCTGTTGGTCTATGAAACAGCAGCAATATTCATTCTTGCAGAGGCTTAGGTCTAAAAACCTGTGGTAACTGTTTCTCCCTGAATGACATGAAGGAATCTGAAGTACTGTAGCAACCACCAGCCAGGAAGTTTATCAGTTGTATTGCTCTGTACTTGTTGGGAAAGTTCCCTGCCATTTTGCTGGAAAAGCAGCCTTTTAATCACTTAGAAATAAATCATAACCTAAACCCTGCCATGGAATAATATTTGAGGGACATACTTCATCAGACCACTAATCCATTGGTCTGCAGTCCTGTCCGTTCAGTCACAGGGGACATTCAAGGGAAATTTATAATTACTCAGGAAAATAATGAGACTTCTTACCATGCTATACCCTGAACTCATTGGAATTACACTGCTTTACATACAGTTTTTTTACGTTTCAGTATGAAATGTGACTTTGACAAAGTAAAAAAACCTGAAGAGGTTTGAAAGGTATCTTAAAGTACAGAGAAGGATTATTCTCCTGCTCATTTCCATGCCACCACACTATTACTCGAAACAGACTACCTTTTCCAGTCTCTGACACGCACTCTGTCTAAAGGAAAGCGAAAAGACGAGATCCCACTGCTGTGCTAGTTAAAGCAGACTCGCCCTTCAGGAGAGGGGAGATCCCTTACCTGTGGGGTGGCTCCTGGTAGGTGTAGATGCCGGTTTGCCGCTTCACCGTGCGCTGCTTCTTGCAGGACTTGGCAGCTCTGAGCGCAGGGGAGCCCGGCGCTGCTGCCATGGTGGCAGGTGGGACTCTGCCGTGCTGGGAGGCAGCTTGGAGCTCGCTGGTCAGACGTCTCAGCGGCAGCCAAACGTTATTAAGCAGAGAGCAGCGAGTGCTGCGAGCCCTGTGGAGCAGAGGAGCCTTGCCTGGTGCTCCAGCCTGGAGAAACCGCTGCTGCCTGGCAGTGCCTTAAAGCCGCAGCACACAGCAGCCCCACCGCCGCCCCTCGAAGCCCAGATCAAGGTGGTAACCACAGCGCAGATGTGGTCCAGCTGCAACTCTTCATTCACAGCCAGATTTCCCTTGTTGTGGATGAGGGATGTCCCTCCGAGTGCCATTGCCCACTCTGGGTGGTGTTTCCAACAAACTCTCTGTAGGTGCTGTTGATGTTTCTGGTTCCCGTCATTGAGACAAGGTTCGTGCCTAGGCAAAGCAAGACGGTTTGCGTTTTGGCCTTTAGTAACAGAGAAACATGCAATGCCTTTCTCCCACAGAGCTTCCAATTTTAATGGTGGAGAGTCTCCTGAGACCCTTTCTGTGGTCAGCACCAACACAACCTCTCTGTCAGCATCTCTGTGATACTAGGCTTGGTTGCCGGGATAGAACAAACTGCTGCAGGTTCTGCTGGGGCCAGGGAAGTGAATTTTCAGTGCTTTTCTCCATCATAGAAATTACAGATATTCTGGCCCCGTTATTAAAACACAGCAAAATAGACCAAAAATGCTCAACATTAATAGTTCCTGCAG
Source organism: Cnemophilus loriae (assembly GCA_013397755.1). NCBI lineage: Eukaryota > Metazoa > Chordata > Aves > Passeriformes > Corvidae > Cnemophilus > Cnemophilus loriae. Next base: position 1,697,517 of record VZTF01003765.1, on the reverse strand, counting down.
GCATAATTTGATGCTCAGAATGTGGGAGTGAAAGGAAGAGTTTGCAGAGAGTTTTTACTTGTTCCTAACTTGGTATTTTCTCTCCTTAATAGCTCTGCACGCAGTGCAGCAACAATTTTGATTGCATAAATCAATGGTCTGTTGTAGTTAACTTTCGTTTGCAGCATCTGAAAAAAGAACATTTAGTTCTGTCTTCTAAATTTCCTGTACAGAATAGCACAAGCTGCTTTTTCTCTCTGTCTTGAATTAATCTAAAATATTGCCACTTGGTGAGAAGTTTTTCTTCTTTACTGTCTATTGTCCCAGACTTACTTAGTTAAATAACTAAAGGGCTAAGTAGTCACAGGCCTTATCTTTTGTTACAGTATTGAAAGCGTAAGTCCATTGGGTGTAATTCACTTCATTTCTGAGATGACAAGGACCAGATAAAGATGATTCTACATTTCCAAAAGGTATCTCACAATAAAGCCCAGAGTTTGCTTGCTGGGTCTGGTTTGAAGCTTCCCCAGAAATCTGTGAGTTCCATTAGCACAAAGCAGAAGAGCCCCAGAATGGTAAAGAAATGCCCCTATTTAGAGTTCAGCTGCATTCTGCACCCCAGAATGTGTCATATGCGTGACTGTTAAAGGCTGCTAAAACCCACTTACTGCATGGGGCTTTTCCTGTGAACTGAACTGTCTAGTCCCGACCTCACTCTGAGCATCTCTTGCACCCACCTCCTTTAGCCACAATAGAGACTAAAGCCTCTGGTCTCCACTTTCCAGCTTACCATGGATGGACCACAAAAAAAATTACTTTTTCTGTGCTGTGTTTTATTATTTTTCATTTGAAGTCTGTAAAACAGAGGCTGTTAGAGCTTTCACATCTCCATCTTTCTGTACCATTCCTAAATCCACAAACCTCTGAATGGCTTTCCTACCTGGCTTCCAGTTCACAGGACAAAAGAAACATCCTACTGCCCTCTCTGTGTCAGACCATTCATCAAGTGAAAGCAAACAGCCAAAAGGAATGGGTATCAGCCCAGAAGCACATCTCCATTAAAAGTCTTATCACCTCTTCCCAGCTGGAAAAACAAAAGAACTATTCTGGATGCCAGGAACGCCCTTTAGAGCTTTGATGCTCAGAGTACTGCAAACACACCCACATCATCACTTTTTTTTGACGTGCCACGAGATATATTTTCAATTATATAATTTAAAAGCAGGAATATGTTAGTTCAGATGTCCTTCCTTGGCTGTAGTTATTTTCCTTTGCATCTTAGACAGTGGCACAGCACTGGGGGCCAGGTTCTGCTGCCTTAGCTCATGAGAATAAGTGCCCCTCTACCACAGCTCCTTGCTTATTCCAGTTATGTGCACAAACAGTAATCTCATGTTGCAGATAGACACTCGCTAAGGAAATGCCCCAGAAGGCAGGTTTCGACACAATAACATCCTGAATTCCCCAGAGGATATAAGTTAGATCTCCAAAAACTGCAGGAGAGAAACACAGCTATTTCTCCTTCTGTATTACCATTCCTGCCTCAAAATTTTCCTTGAGATTTTAGATGTCCTACTTTTCATCTGAAGGAACTACAGTGGAGAGATTAAAATCTAACATCATCTAGAGTTCCTAGAGATGACTCTACTTCACAAATAAAGCAGTATCCTTTAATGTGATGGTGTTATAGCACCACTAAAACCATTAAAACACTAACATCACTGATTTACATAGATTTAATTGGCTAGTGCATCTTAACATGTCAACAAGGCAGATAAATTTTGTTTCTCTTTGTTAGAAAAAAGCTGAGAGTCCAAAAAAAACAAAGGCACAATTTAAGCCTGACATTTATACAGCTCTAATAGTGCCAGTGCTTGAGGCACATACATCACATGAAGTTACTACCAAACACTAAAAGCACAATGAGCAGCAAGAGACTTATGAATTCTGAGCCCATCTGACAGAAGGATGCAGGGGAAACAGAAAGCAGGCTTCAAGAGCTAAGCCCTGAAGTTGGCAACATCCTCTGTTGTCCATGATCCCTGCAATAGCCTCTTTAAAGAATTCAAGCATTAACTCAGATCACAAAGAGGGTTTTGGTTTTGCTTTTCAACTCAGCCAGCAGTTCAGCAACCAGAACACCCAGCTGCCCATTTCAATATGCTCTATTGAATCCAGAAACCTGCTTGGGTTTGTTTTAGTCAGAGGGAATACTACAGGGGTTATAGATTTGATTTCAGTTGCCATTAACTGGATGTAAAACAGGACATTAGCCTTTTACTGCAAAACTTTCAGCTCTCTGTGCGTAATAGGAAGACTCACATTTGATCCATAGGATCATTTTGCATTTTCAAACACTTACCCAGGAAAGAGCTGGGCTGGTGAACTCTGCTTACTGAAAATTCAAGGAAAGAGTAGGCTTTATTCTTTCCCATATACTCTATTCCCATAGAGGTACAATTTAAATTTTACCATCATTCCAGTACTGCAGTTCAACTCGGGACCTTTTCAGAATCTCCCTGCTGGGGAGATTCACAACATCACTGATCTCAGTTTCAAGGTAAAAAAATTAAGGAAGGGACAAGTTTTCCAGTCATCTTTGTAAGAAAAAGAGAATATTACCCCTCCAGATCCTTAAGTACACAAAACCAAGAGGGGGAAAGCATTTGGAAACACTAACCAAGACAAATTGTGTCTCTTTAAGTGAACTAATTATCAATAGTGCTGAAAACATTCACAGAGCCCAGTGATAGGCATTGATGCTGTAGAGCATCCAAGTTTGTGTGAAAACACTGAACCTCCTTGTAGCTAGAGAACCTTTACTTTTAGAGCTAAAAGAACTAAGATCAAAAGACACCCCAGTTAGACTTCAAAGGCAGACATTCCATTCTCAAACTGCAATCTCAGTTCACCTGTTTAGTCCCCAGAGGTAACACAGATATGCAGCTGGACATAAGAGCAGTTATGGGATTTCCAGGTAACAATGCCAAAGCCATCCTTTTCATTTACTGAGAATAAAATTGATCTACTGAGCTCTGGTAAATCATTCTCTCCCCGTAAGATTGTTCGGACAGTCTAATTTCATACAGTAGGTTCTGCTCTTCAGTTTCAGCATGTTCATAATTCTTGCTGACATTTATCACACTTGGATCAAGGGGAATGCTCCCATTGTAGTTCAATTTTCTTTGTGAATTCACATCCCACGTAAAAAATTATTCCATTTAAAAAGCTCCTCCTGTGCAGTTAACTGATCTTACAGCATCATTTTTATTCTTGGATGAGTATCATGACTATTAAAATATAGATTTCTGTGGCAGTACAACTCACAAGAGAATATATTGAAATCAGGAAATTTTCAGGAGTGTTTTAGAGACCAGTGCTAAGACAGAGCCTAAGGAAAAAAAAGCAAGGGAAACAAAGGGGCTGAAGACAAACAGAAACAGCCCCATGCCAAGCCAAGCACCCATGGAGGGGCAGAACAGGCCTCAGAAAGCTTTTACAGCCACTTCTGCTGATGCCCTGACTTGCAGCATTGCCCTGGCCTGCCTGGGACTTGCATCTCTCTACTTTTGGGTGGCAAAAGAATAATTAGACACCATCATAAAACTGATTTATCAAGTATAAGCTGCAGCTGCTTCTGCTATGAGGATGTCAGTATTCTGTGCAGCTTTGCCTACCCAGCAGTATGACGTACATCCCACAGACATGTGCATTTCACCAGAGACCTTTCTGAAAGCACTGTAACCAAATTATTTTCCAGACTTACGTGAGTCGTTGCAAGCCAGACCTAGGAGTCAGTGAAAATGAAGATGATAACTTTAGAACATTTAATAAATAAATTTTTAAAAACCAAATTTCACATTTCAGAAGAAGAGAGGAAGAGTTCCAGGAACTGATAAAGGCAGAAAGTGACTGAATAGCCAGGGCTTTCCAGAGTGATGATACTTGGGACAACCTTGCTAATCAAAAGCCTGGAAGAGGTGGGATGTGTCTGGAGCAGACATCCATAAAATTCTGTTTCTACTTTCCTTGCTTTTTGTAACATCCACTCAATTTTCCAGACTAAAATTGCACCCTAATTTTAGAGGGTTTGGCATTGGAATAGTAAGATTAGTTCACCTACATTTATTGAATAACATCTTCACAAAGGAGATGTTCATAAAAAATGGGTGAGGAAATTCAGATGAGCTTAATTCACTGCATAAGGAATGTTAGTAATTCTATTACAACCTAGGAGGCTGTTTAGGTACACAATACTCAACTCATTAGCAAACAGTAATCATCATTTGTCCAAGGAAAAACCACAAATGCAGCTACTCAAATTACTGTCTGCAAAGAGATGAGCTTATTCCTCTTGAGCTTATTCCTATGAGCTCTCCAGGATATTGCATCAACACTGTGCTTGGGAAATCTGGGGGTACCAGGCTGTGGTTACCTGAATTCAGCACCTAACACGTTAGTTAAAAAAATAGGTCTAGAAATAGATCAAGAAACTGACAAGGGGAAACTATAAAAGTGTAACAAAACAAAACAGAAAAGCTTTGGAGACTTAAAAATATTACACCCTTGCAGAAAACTATTTTTAATATTCTTCACACAAAGACAGTGTGCTAGTGGCTGAATGCTGCAGTAACTCAATACAATAAAATTGGACATTTCTTCTTACCCTACCCCAAAGACACACCTCTACAGCTAAGAATAATGATGTTCAGATTGATGTTTTTTAAAAGTAGGCAAAATGTTTTTGATTCTATACAGTCTCAGAAGCACTGTGGTGCCTGAGCTTACTAAATATCAGATGACCTTGAAAGAGCCTGAGTCATGGGCAGTTCAAGCTGCAACCTAAACAACCATCTTAAATCTTAGACATTGTCACGTACTCATTATCTGGATTTTGTACTTTCCTACCACTGAGGGATTTTCACATAAATTATACAGGAAATGAAGCAAAATGCAATTACAGTCTCCAACAGCTCCAAGGCAGATAGATAGCAAAGGCACGCAGCAAAGTTCAAGAGTCAGCTTTCAACAAATGTCACCTATTAGGAAGAATCTAAATGAAACATATATCACTAAGCCACCCACTTCTAAATTATATCCTTATCTCATCACTAGAATAAGCAGTTATAAGGTTACAGCGATTTCAAATAATCAGCTTTCAAACAGATTTCTCAAAGGGACTTTTCATCTTTGCTTTTACACATCGCCATTTGGACTTTCACATATGCTAGAAAATTCTATTATACTATATTAAATTGAGTTATCCCAATGAAAACATCTCTAGTAAGGTTAACCCAGACTTAATAATCCATTAGCACCCTCACTTTTTCAACATAACAAATTTTCTCATAATAGCTTTTCAGTCTCAAAAGGAAAAGACACAGCTATAGAACTTCTGAGTGTTCTGAACTGATGGGATTCAGCTGAACAGTGGGAACACTGCAATGATGAATAAAATCCTATTTTTTGCCCCTGCCTTCAGAGGATGGTAAGTCAGCCCCACAGCCTTTGCATTAACTGCTCATAGCCCAGTTCCTAGGAGACCACACGGAACACTCACATCTTCAAGGGAGGATCCTTTCGTAAACCATTTTTCAAAGTGAGGATCTCAGAATTTTTTGTTGCTTTTGGGGATTTTTTGGAGAGCTTTTGTGTGTGCTGCCCTCAGTGCAAAAGGATTATTAAAAAAAAATACAAAATACAGTTTACAAACATTAGGCAAACACTAACAGAATCTTAATACATATATTTCAAATAGTCCTTTCTTCTCAGGATCTCAAATGCACCTTTATCTGCTGCTGAATTTATTATCATTGAGGTTATGGACATCAAGTGTTTGAGCCCAAAAGTTACAAGAAAACCCTCAAATCATGAAGCAGTGAAGAGACTTTCTTAGTTACTGTGGTAATGATCTCCTTCCTGCCAGCACACATTAAACACACGCTGGTTTTTGTAAGTTCATCTATTGTGCTCACTGGTCTCATGGTACGTTTTATATCGTCTGTAGGTGGAATGTTTTGAGAAAGCTCTTTAATAGCCAGCATAGGCTTTGCTAAATTAACCCATCTAAGATTTGAGATGTGCTATGAAGATGCATATGGACAGCCTCTAAGGCTCAGCTCAAGCAAAACAGTTTAAACCTTAATAGGAAAATTATGACTCACAACCTATCATTAATATTTAGCTTTTCATTATTATTACACAACAAACTTAGTGTGATTTCTTTTTTTTTTCACTCCCCTTTCTTGTACTTCCTGCTTATGGTATAATCATTAAGTTCTCATCACAGTATTTAATTTTCACACTTTTAAACAACCCCATATATTCTTCTCAAGGTTTTAAGATGTGCAGTTCTTTTCACAATTTAAAAATGTTTCTAAGGTGACACCTAAACGCAGAAAATATATCAACAGAATTAAATCTTTTTTTAGGTTATTTAATTAAATAAGTGCAATCTCTTTGCAACTTGTAAATCATCTTATCTGTAACTAATACTGATTTGTTTAATTGGGTAACTGGTTTAAATGCTTAAAGAATTAAGCTAAACCAGCTCCAAGGTAGGAAGTTATTTAATTCAGCCTGTGCAGACCTTTAGATTTGTATTGTAATTCATATGAAGGTGAACAAGAAAACAGAACTACTGAAAGTATTGGTTTATGGCTTAATTAGTTCTCTCAGGATGTGTACTCATTTTTAAATAGATAACGTATCTTTCAATAGGAAAGAAAAAGTGATGAAAGTAGTGACATCTGGGAAAAAAAGCACAAAAAGAACATCAGTGAAAGTTCTTATAAAAAGCCTTACTTTTTATGAGTAAAAGGATTTTCCTTTGAGGCTCTGTTTCTATTATCACACAATGAATCTTTTGCCATCACAAACACAGATGTTCCCTTAAGTCTGCACAAATGCCAAAAGCTCTTTGTCTTAATATCCACTCTGGAAGGGCTTCTTTGTTAATGAGGATGTATTAGCAATTTATTAAGTAATGTTCCTGCATCTGCTGCTGGTCCTTAGCCTTTCCCTTCCGTGTGATCCAAGTCAAGCTCTGCACAAGATGAGCCTGGAGGAAGGCAAAGCAAATAATGAACTTCGTAGGCAGCAGTCCCGTGGGGAAGCAGGGTGAGGACAGCATCCTGCTTTTATCTGCAACATAAATGTATGTGTGTGATGAATTTCATGCATCCAGGGGTGATCAGCAGGATGAGAACCCCTTCACCTGCATATGACAGGAGGCTAGGAGTGCAGTCTTAATGCTGAAGGTAAACTGGATTTGCTGGCCTGAATTAAACGCACTGGTAATTAATTTCATCATTAGATGCTG
>VZTF01003765.1:1554545-1690176 GCA_013397755.1 Cnemophilus loriae | reverse complement strand
GGGGGGAAGCCATTCCCATCTCTTATGACAGTTATAAGCATAAATCACCATAAAGATCGGTGCTTCCAGGAGAACTTACAGGGCTTGCAACATCCCTCTGCTGGAGGATCGTGGCAGCCAGGCAGCTTTTGGACCGTTCTTCCCCGCAGAGAGAGCCGAACGCTCCACCGTGCGGCCAGGCTGCTCCCTCTCACACGGCTGCTCTCAGCCTTAACGGGTCCCTTTGCTAAAGGTGTTTCACCTCCAAGAAAATTTAGATTAACTCTTGGGAAAGAAGTAAAACACGGAAAAGAAGGCGTTTTCAGCTAAAAAACTCGCCTCAAATAAATGCTCCAGATACAGTCACAGATATCTGGTTTAATTGCACAGCGTAGGATGGCAGCAGAAAGCTGAGATAAACTTGAGAGCACTAAAGTCACAGGAAAATGATGTACAAGTCTAGAAACAGTTAAATCCCCACTCGAAGTCCAGATCAGTGTTCAGAACTCAAAGACCATTCTTTTGATCCGTTAATAAGGAGTGAGCAATTAATTGGGGAAAAAAGCCCTACATAATATGCAAAATGCTTTTATTATCCTTCCTCCTCTCTGAGATCTATAAACTGCACCACTTTTTCACTTAGGGTTGGGGGTTTTTTTCTTTACTTTTTCATATCAGAAACATTAAGAATGGAGTGTTTTTTACTTTAACCTTTTTGCTTAATTCTTCAGTGAACTTTTTAAGCACTACTTCTTCAGTATAACATAAATATCGAGTGCCACATTAAATGCTTGGTATCTGCAGGTGACTAGAAAAAGAAATATTATTGTTATTAACATTTATCAACAAAAAAAAAATCAAAATGAAGAGATATTTAGGCTCCCATTCAGAGCCTACTGAAGGTTTTCAGCAGTTTTTCCACTTAGCCCTTATTAAAGGCTTTGAAAATGCTCCAGTGCAACCAAGGATTCCAGCCATTAAGACCTTAGAAATATCATTTATAGGACGAAGACTCCATCTTCCATTCATTGGCCATCATGGAGCAGCTGAAAATGTGGGGATGCAATAACAGCTTTCTTCAAAGGCTGGTCCCACACCCTCTGACCTAGAACAAATAAATACATTTAGAGAAATAATATCTTCTGCTGAAAGGAGAAGTTCTCATAAGTAATTAGATGTTTTGGATACAAAAGAGAGGCATCTAATTCCGATGAGTAATGTTTCCTAGAAATGTGACTCCATTGTCTAATTGTCATAAAACTTATTTCTTTCTTCTCATAATGATGAATAATAAAATCAATATATTGCAAGTGCCAGAACATAAAACAAGCTTGGAGTGCAGAACATGTGATCTGTCACATCCATAGTCCTTTTTGAAGGAGATAAATGAAACTTACAGTTGAAACTGCACTGACATTTCAACAGCCAGAACATACTTCTGAAAATTACTTTCTCAGATTATTAGCATAATCCACTGTTTACTTATTGTGAAAAGTCTCCTTGAAATAAAATTAAGGGGTGATGCATCCAATACCGAGTGCTCTGCTCCTCCTGCACACCCAAAATAGACAAATTCTGTAAAACGTAAGAGTTTAAGTGCCAGGTCCAGACATTTAAGTGTTCTGTTTAAGCACAAGAAACTAATCTGATTTTCTTGTAATCTGATTTGAAATTTGTAACATGACCTAAAATGAAGAAACCAGATCAATGAGATTAGGAACCTGTACTTCTCTGAGGAAAAAAAAAGCCAGCAGAATAAATCCACAGACATGCACAGAGACAGAACAACTGGAATCTGAGATGAATGTAGCTAAACAAGATTCTATCATTTGAGATGACATACACTGATTTCCTGGAACATTTAACATCAATGTGATTTGCTGCAGATCAATTAGAAACCAAGAGTACCTGAAAGGGAAAGCTTCAAGTCACTGGATCATAAATCTCCGTTTTAGAAGGTAAAAGTTGTCAAGGACCCATTCCTGATGGTCACATCCTTCCTGTGGCCAGTGCAGCACCTTGCAGGAAATTCCGTAGTGGAGAGAAAAGTCAAGGCATGAAAGCAATGCCTAAAGCATTTGTCCCCTGATTTGGGGAAGCGTCTGCAAAGTACAAGTTGATAGAAGTGGGAAATGCAGCAATGCCGCAACCAGACAGCAACAGGAAGGACTGGAGGGGAACGGGGTTCCTCAGACCTAATGCTGGAACCCAGGATGCTCTGGTTCACACCATATCCAAACCAAAGGAATTCTGAGACACTGCTGTGATAAACAGATGGTGTCTAAACGTCCAGATCTCAGAATATGTAAAAGATCATTTAGCAATGAGTTTCATTGGCTGTTCATGGACCCATGTGTGTTTCAGCAAATAACATGAGTGACACATACAGAGAAATTATCAGGTTAGGAAAATTCTTGAGAGATTCCTAGGAACAGAAGTTATAGGGGAAACATTGAGATGCCTGAAGATTTTCTTTTAGTAACAAACATTTTTGAAAACTCGGGAGCCACATTCATAATTATTACACCTCTGGTAATTACACTTCGATTTAGCTCTAATATCTCAACCCCCCTTATCTCAGATCCGACTGACAACTGCTTAATCAATTTATGGTGCTTTTTTACACAAACATAGGTGGTTTGGCTATTTAATCCTTTTCATTGCAAGTTCTTCTGCTGGGAATAATAGTCTCTGAGGATTTAAATGAGTGCTACAATAAACTGCAATTCCCTGATGAAACAGCAAAAAAAGTTGTTTTTTTAAAATCCTTTTCTGTGTACACATTTCTGAAGCACAGTTGAGAGAAAAACTTCAGTGGGGGACCAAAGCCAGAGAACTTTAGAAGGCAACAAAGGCTACAGCTTCTGCAGCTGCTCAGCTCTTCACGAAGCCCCGACTATGAGCTCAGGGCAAGCTTTTGCCATGACCTCCCATACATTTAGAACACAGGCACTAGTCCTCGTCAAGAAACCATTTCCACTCTCCCCACCAGATCAAGGAAACAAGGTCATTAAAAGCCAAACCTGAGGACTGGAATCCTCCCATTGTCAAGTGGATGTTTGAACACGGCCAGTTCATCTGGGAATGGTGGTGGGGGGCCAGCTTGCTAGGGATCCGCAGGAGCTTCCCCTAGGGAATTCAAAGAAATTATATTCAGAGTGGTGAACGTATTTCTACCTGGCTGGGTTAACAGCCTGTGATACCTTTGTGTCCCAAACTGCCGGTGAATCCCTGGAAGCACAAAGGGAAGCTTTGCCTGGAATATTTAACAGCACCTGCTGGGGCAAAAGACTGGCTGCTGGCAGTGGGATAAGCATAGTCAAAAGGCATTAATAGTCCTTGGAGAAGAATCCACGAAGTGAATGGCCTGTACCTCCATCACTTGATCCTGTCAGGACAAATCAGCTTGCTTTGTCTCTGCCTTTCTGTAAGCTGAATAAACAAAACCCTCAGGAAAACGAGTGCTATTTCCAGTGAAACGAGCATCGTTTCTTTCAGTGATTTGCAGAGCAGAAAACTGCCAAGAAGACATAGAGAGGAAGGCAGTAACACAGTTATGAAAAAGGAAATACCGTCCCCAAGTCGAATTTGGCTGGCTGAGTTGGCAGGATGGGATCAGTAAGGGTATAATCAGAGAGAACTGAAAAACAGAAGGCATCTGAGTTGACGGGAGGAGGAAACAGAAATAGATTGTTCAGCCTTGCAGCCTATTGGTGCTGCTGTCAAACACAGCCACCCCTTCCAAGGCTCCTTTGGGAAGTTGTGTGCTCTGCCAGGACACAATAGATGTAGCTTCAGCATGAAAGGGACCTTCAGCTGCTTTGCAGCCAGTGCCCCAGGCTCTGCAGGCTTACTCCTACAGTAAGTCCACGATGATTAGGGAGGGAGAAAACGCCCAGGATTTGAGTGTAAATGAGAAATCGCCTACCAGTATTTACAGTCACTACTCGCTGGCAGGTGCTGTAGGACTCTGCCTACTCTGCCCCAGAAAAAAATTGTGTGGACAAGGAAGCAAAGCCTAGAGATGAGCCTTTCCCAGCCAGGCTGTGCTGCTGCCCAGCTCAGTGGCCCAGCCTGGCTCTCCTCAGTGACCAGGCACCGTGTCCCCACGAGATGGCTGCAGAGGCTGTGGCATCGCAGTGAGCGTGCAGAGCCCTCAGCTAAAAGGGCTCTATGTACCTCAAATGCATGTGGCCACTGCAAGAAGTCGCTTCTTTCAAAAATGCAAATCCTTGGGACATTTGTCAAAACATCATTAAAAAGGATTAAAAAAAAAAAAAAAGAAATTTAATTATTTGCCTGGGTTTTTATATTTTTTCCCCTTCCTGTTTTGCATTTTGTTCTGCTCAGTCTTTGGTTATACACTCTACACAATTCAAATCATCAGCATCACATTATTTTTTCTTGCTGCTTTTTTGAAATAAATCTTTTTTGGGGAAGTTTTTTTTGAAGCCTCTTCATCTCTGTTTTCTGCAATTAGGCTTTTTGTGTTAATTACACTGATTGTCAAACCTTCCATCTTTCCCGTGCTTGGCTGCCATTCACTGCTCACGGTGCCTGGCCATGCACCACCCACTCCTTTTCATTTTGGATTCTTTGCTAACTGGCCATGCCATGTCCTAGCTTGACGCCAGCTGTGGGTCTTAAGCTCCAGTTCAGCCAAGGAACATATGCATCACTCTAAAGACAAGCTTGAGGAGGAAAAGCTTGGCTGGTCACCTAGCCCTGGAAACGCTGCCCTGACAAGGAAGATCAACAGCACCTAAACAGCAATCTCAGCCAAGGACTCCCACTCCCTCTGAGTGTGAACAGCTGAAATCCAAGTTCTGCCTCATCTGTCTGAAACAGTTTTAGGGTGGGTAACGCAAACACTTTAGTCCAGGGAAATCTGCGTGCGTTTGTCTTAACTGTAATTTTCTGAGGTCTGAAGGACATAGGGTTGATTTGAGCCTAGAAACCTCTTCTGTAACAGATATTAAATGTCAAACAACCCAGAATCCCTTTTTTAGCCTTTATCTAATAACAGCCTTAGTTTGGAAAGTCTCACAGAGAAAACCTACATATGATTTCTCCAGAATCCATCTCTATCCCACTGTCAGTTGAAACCTGGCTCTTTGTCAGGTTGCTCTGCCACTCAGAATTGCTACACTTGTTCAAATCCATTCATTATGCCAATATTGGAGCAAAGTTTTGGCTAAACAGTAAACCAAAGCCTACCTATTTCTACCCAGCCAGGCTTTAGGCATGATTATTTACAGATTTACATCCCCTTCTTACCATGAACCCATGTTACAGACTGATTCTTCTAAAGTTTAAACAAACAATTGATGCCAGCCTCAGCCACAACCTCAGCATAGAAGCCAACAATTTTTGCTGTTGTCAATTTTAATTTTCATCTAGGTCTAACAAAAAAACCTGTTTCATCCTTTAAATATGCCTAACCATCAACCAAGAGAAAAAAAAATCCACCATCACACATATATTTAGTACATTTGGGTTTTTTACATCCTTTTCTCTGCCCCAAGAGGGAACAAAATTATTCAGTGTCAGACTTCCACAGACCTTGTTCATCAGGAAATAAAAGCTCTGGTCTAAATTTCGACCATGAATAAACCTTCATGGCCTCATCTAAACCCAGTCCCTTAATTTTCATTATTACAGTGTTTGCAAAGCGTGTGAGTCACACAGATATTCCCTTTGGATAAGGCCGCAAAGACTTTGTTCTGAGCCCTGAATGTGCACATTTAACCTTCTGAAATCAATTCACATAGCCATTACTAGCTGTTGTTTCATGCTTGTGGATTTGAGGCTTGGCTCTTTTTGGAGAGTTGATTGATTAATTTCAACATTGCAAAAGCCTCATTTAGCCAGGGGGACATTTCTGGAGTTCAGTTTTCTAACTGAAAACCAACATTAAAATTATCTAATTTTGAACCTCTGAACCTTTTCATGAGAACTTGCATTTGGACATCTTTCACATTTATTTTTTTAAAAATACTTGCAATCATTGTGTCACTGAAATTAGACATGTCCATGATTTTTTTTCCCCTATTTCTTAGTATAGAATCTGAAGGGGATTCTCTTGTAGCTTGCTCGCAATTTACAACCTCTGAAAAGTGTGACAATTAAGATAGAAAGTTAAGAGACCCCAAAACAAGGTCCAGAACATACCATGCATAGGTTGAGGTTCTAGACCTGGGCATAAATACATGAGACAAATGCTAAACCAGGCAAAACTGTTTATTTTAGAAAGATCTCATTACAGAAGCAGAAAGGACAGTTAATCACTTTGCTTCTGTTTCCCTGGGAAACTGTGCCATTAATGGCATTTCCCACCAAGAAAAGTTAGCACTTTATTAATATTTTATTTGAAATTAAATCAAATTATGATCATTTGAAGAAAGTAATATAATTGCAATTTAATCTCTTTTCCATTTTCCCTTCTAATTTAATTCAATATGTGATGAAGAGTGAGAAAATCAGAGGGGGTGGATTTTTACATCTATACTTCTTAGTTGTGAGAAAAGAGTGGGTAGTAGTAAATATTTGGGGAAACTTTAAATCTCAGAAAAACTAACATGGAAACATGTAACACTTTCATGTGCAATTCACAAGTCACCCTTTGAGGTGAAACAAAGTGCACTGCAACATTCTAAGATTTATAAAAGTATTTATAATTTTTATCTAGGCTTGGCAACAAAGGAAGCTGCAAAAGAAAGATTTCTCAATAAACACACAGATATGAAGAAAGTGTAGCATCAGATGATGTATAAGAGTTACCTCCCCTGCTCAAAAAATTACTGAATTCTCCCTTTCACTGAAGTCCTGTAATGGTTAACTGTAGAGTTTAAACAAACCTGCTAAGAAACAATTTCATTATATATACATATACATAAATAAATAAATAAATATACACACATAGCAAGCATGTTCAAATCAGAAATAAATCCTAAAATTTTTGGAAGGTTTTATGTTCTGAAGTAGGATTTCTTTTCCAAATGATGACACATGGATTTTAAATATTAGTAGTAAAGTATTATCAAAATGTATTCTGAATATAAACATTAACTTTATATCCCTTTGTTTTAAACATAAACTATCCTGCATGTATTTCATTTTTCTAAGTGTGACATTAATATTACTATATCTGCATATCTTATAAAATTATGGAAATAACTGGACTATTAAGATTACTACGAAATTGTATGCGTTCATATCACTTACATCTGCTGTCTGAAAAGGCTGTATCAGATATTCTGAGCAGACTAATCAAGTGCTGTAGGCTTTTCTAGTTATCTCTTTTTCCAGATATTCCTGTAGTCATTACAAGTGACACAACAAACTAAGCGTTGAACAAAAGACAACGCTTGGACTGAAAATAAATGTTGTTTAGTTGGAAAAATGCATGCATTGAGAGTAATTCCTGCTCGGGATAGAAATGTAAACTGGCTTTCAGAGAACAAGCAGTCTCAGGAATCTCAGTCTTGGGGGAATCCTGGGAGGGCAGTGGTGTTATGGGTGAGGAGTATGGGATGTCCTCTGCAGCAATTAGCTCCTCTTAATCTTGTCTAAGAAAGCAACATCCGTCTCTTCGTGTGACATGGACAGCAGCGCCCTGCAGGTGGTTAACTCATGGGATCCAAGAAATATCTGTGCATGAAAGAGAAATGCACTCCATCTCTTATTTGGCTAATTAAGCAGAAAACCAGTATTAGCAGTTTTGCGAAAATCCAAGACAAATTTAAGCATCTGGTATTTTCCACCCATCTCTTCATTCGGGCTTTCTTGGCATATGAGCTGTATTTTTGGCTGATTTCCACTACAAGCAGAGAAGAGAAGAAGTCAAGAAGTGTCCTCACTTTCCCACCATTCATCCTCACTCTTTTCCAAAACACCAGTGATAAGGCCAGAGTAATCTCTATGAGCATCCCAGGCATAGTAGGACATCTGACTTTCTTCTAAAAAATTTATACTATATACTGTTGCAGTATTTTTAACATATTTTCTCTACACATCAAATTACTTGGAGAGTCTTGACAGCTCTTTTGGCAACTCCTTTTTCTTGCTGCCTCCTCAGCTACAAAAGGCTGTTTTTCTTGTCAACCCTAGTTGCATTTGCAAAAAAAAAAAAAAAAAAAAAAAAAAAGCCAGAAGGAGATTGCCAACAAATCAGCAATAGAATAAAAATCTTCTCCCTTCCTCTGCAAACATTTTCAAGTATCTACATTCTGTACAAATAACTGTATGTTCCCACGTTTAACCAGGAGTTGCAATCATTACTGAAAAAGAAAAATTTCATGCTATTCATCTTCAAAATGATGGTGTGGGAGAAACATTCAGTCTCTTAATGGAGCTTATTTGACTTCACTTTACCAGGAACATAAGTTTACAACAGCTGATGACCAAAATAAATAAAACCCATTTCCTGCACATGAGGAATGCAGGTCTTGCACACATCCCCTTTAAAGAGTTCAGATTCAGTCAAGCAAGACTGCAGTGAAATGTAGTTTGGGGTCTCATATTTAACACCAGAAGAAGAAATCACAGCAATATAAATTACAGTTTGATCTCCAACATAGACAGTTTAATAGGCCATGATTTAGCAAAGCATTTAAGCAAATGTTTAAATCCCATTGATTTAAGTGGGATTTAAGTACATATTAAGTACTTAGTTGAATTGAGGCCATACTGTGAAGGGACTCTTAGAACAAGGAAAGCACAGTAGGCTTTAGGGATCTTTATTTACAGCTCAGATGTTTAACTTTGCAAATTTGGCTTAGGAACCTGTATAATGCAAAAAGGAGCCAAGGACAGACTGCAAGAACATTTGGCTGCCCAGGGTCACTTCAGGATAATGCAACATACCAATATGGGATTTAATTTCTAAAATACTTTTATCCTGAAATTTACCACATATAATTTATAATTAAGCTGACTTGCCTTAATGTGTCATTCAGCACTGCATTGTACATACGGATTTCTGATGCTGCCAAATTTCTTGTGCTCTCATTTATTCTTCTCCCATTTTTCCCTCTCGCTTTTAACCCCAACCTTCTGGTTGCAGGGTGAGGAGGAGGCATATGGCATTTGCTGTTTGTCAATCAACTCTCACTGCAGAACTAGAAACATAAAAAGCTAAAAGCAACAAGTGTTTCATCCTGGAACATGAAAATGTTTTTCCCCAAGAGGGGATCAAAACAGATATTTCATTGCACTTAAAGGAGCTCTGTTAAAATTATATAATTTCTCTCATAGGTGTATCAAAACTGTGTTGTGTCTATATGGACTTTGCTAAACGTTGTAGCTGTAATGAAGTATTGTACTGACTGTAGGGTGACTTTTAGTTATTTCTTTACCTTTTCTTCTTGACCCCAGGTATTATACAAGTTATCTAACTCTACTGACACTATTGCAGAAGACCGAACTATTTCTATTTATCTTGCAGAGTAGGAGTTTGCTTTTGGGGACATGAATAACTCTTGTTGTCAGTTTTTCTTTTTGGGAATCAGCCTATTTCCAGAGAGGTCTGGGAAGCTTGGCTTTCTTGGTCTGATTACAACCAACAGGAAACAGAACATTAGATCATGTCCAAACACTGCACTTCGTAGGGAAATAAAGACTCAAGGTTTTATGGAATCACCTAATCATCTATTAAAATAGATTACTTTTGAGAGAAGTTCTTCTGTAGCAGTATACCCTGAGACTTATTAGAAACCTTCTTGGTACTATTTTTGTGGCAGGTCGAAATAACAACATGATCAAATTTTATACATCTAAAAAAAAAAAATCCCTTTAATTTCACTGCTCGGTCTTGGTTTATTTCTAATAAACATTATAGTTATATAGGTAACACTGTAGAAATCAATAATATTCATAATTCCATAAATAAATAATAAGGAGTATTTTCTTTTAGTTAGGAAGGATGAGCAATGTTTTCAAGGCATTTAATTTGCTGTGGGGAAAGTATCCTAGCAAAACTAATCCCTGATTTATAAATTCAGTTTTCAGATTTGTGCTGAACAAGTTTGTGATAATGCTACAAGTTAATCTCACCCTTTCCTGACTCCTGCTAGGTGGTAAATTTTCAGAAAAACATTTTTCATTCCAGAGAAGACACACAGATCCATTTACAGTACAGCCACTACAATCAAAGTACACACAAATACTCACCCAGCTCAAAAACATACAAGTGCAAGGCCAGTTTAACTACATGATAAACTGACTTTTTTGTCACTGTATGCACTTTTCCCGGTACTTAAACCCTGCTAAGGAAGTTGTATCAACCAGGGAAAATCCTGACCTTTGTGGGTGCCTGTGGAGATGAGCACACACACACCCTCGGCACCCAAACCATCAGCCCCACTTGCTCTCACCTGAGTGTGTGCAAAATACTCTAATTCCATTACACAGACTTGTTCTGGATTTCTTAGAACTGTGCTAATCCCACCTTGAAACCCAGGACACAGCGGTCTCTGAGCTGAGGCCAAATGCATTTCTAATGATTAGCAAATAAATTAGGGAAATACTGAGCCTATTAAAATGAACATACTCAGGAAAGTAATTGGATAGTGGATTAAATCATTCCTTTCACACTGATTAAACCAAAAAAACAGGATGATGGTTCGTGCTCTGAAAGTGTATTACCTGACATTTCATCATACAATCTGTCAGAAAACAAAGAAGAAAGAATAACTAAGCTTTAGCAACAACATTCAGAACATTATGGCTGTTTAAAGAACAGTCGGTGTTTCCACTGTAAATACTTACCTCAAAGTAAATTTTTGCACTACCCAACATGTAAATATTTACAATGGAAAGAAGCTTAATTTTTCTTCATTCTCAATCATGACAAAACACGCTGGTCTCATTTACCTCCTCAGCTGAATCAAATCTTTCTGATAGTAGTATAATGTGGCTACAAAAATCTACTTTGGGAAAAGATTTAAGTAAACAACTACAGAGAATTACTTTCTCAGGAAACACTACAGGTTTCCAATACTGTCTGTTTTCACTTGCAGTCTCTCCAAACAGTCTAAACTCCCAAGCAGTAGAAGCGAATAGCTTGTGTAGCACAGTAAAACAGTGGTTCTGTGCTGGAGGAGGAAAAATTAACATTTTTTCAGTAAATTTTCTGTTCAGTATATGACTACATTGAGCCAGTGTCAGTTTTATTCCAAATTTGCGTTGCAAGTTGTGTATTTTAACAAAATAAATGCTGAAGAGGGGCTTTTCATTCAGAAAATACAAATCCATATCCAGTTTCAATTAACTGTGAAGCAGGAATCTCAGGAATTACAGTAGGTGTGAGAATCTCGTGCCTGTGGAGTTAAAATACTCTCAGCAGTCACACCCCAAATGTCTTTGGGTTTTGTTTGTTTGTTGGTTTAAATGACCATTTAAGAGCTTAATGATTTAGGGCAACTCTAAATCACTGACACTCTGTCAGCGTCTGTGTTCTAGAGGGTGAAATGTGGGACTGGTGAGCTCTAAGCAGGGGATATGCACTTGGTTTGAGTCCTGTGAAGAGGCTCAGTAAAAAAAAAAAAATCTCAGCCACCGAGACCTGCCACCGCATCCTGTGCTCTGCTCGCTGCAGAGCTGCCAGCGCTGTGAGTGGAGAACTGAAGCAGCATTTATAGGATGTGTCTTTTTTCAGACCACAGGAATCATAAAATACTCGAGCTAATGCTCCACAGGCCTGCTCGAGCCTTGGAAGCCGTCCAGCAGTCGCAGTGGAGAGATCAGGAGAGATTAATTTCATCTACTGCTGGAGTCAAGTATTCTGCTGCAGGGTAAAACAGCGCTTTTTGACCTCACCCTGGTAAGATTAGACTGTTCCTGGTACTGGCGTTATTTTAACACAGAGAAAGGCTCCATTGCAGGTTTCAGAGCAGGCTGACTGCTCTTTGGCTTTCCTTGGGCTTGTGGCTGTCAGTTTATCACGTCCTTTGTGTCACCGAGGGCTCCTGGCAGGTCACTGTCAGCGGCACGGCACAAGGGACCAGCCAGCTCCGGGTGCAGTGTCACCACCCCACGCTGCGCTGCACCGAGACGTGGACTGCGACTCGTCCAGTGATGAGACCTTTAAAGGAATGTGCTGAAAACCCAGCTTGGCCTGGGAAATTGATCAAGGAATCATCCCGGATGAGAAGGGAATTTACTGAAGGAATTATCCAAATGAGACTGGAAGGCTCTAAGCAATGTAATATGTTGTTTATTTCCAGCATATATATATCCCACAGATAAAAACTAAACCCATAAGAGGGGAAAGTTATTTGGTAAAACCACCACAACAAACCAGAAAGGGTCACTGTATCTTCAAAAGCAAAGTGATTTTCAGGCCAACAAAGAGAAGGATTTTGAATTCTCAGCTATAAATATTCAAAATATTCCAAGACGCACTTTGAGAACCACTCAGGCATGCCCAAAAGCACAGGTCTTACAGCTATTCCTGTTTCTGTGACATTGGCATCAGGTGATTTTCTACAGTTTTCCACAGAAACCTTTGCCTTGTCCTGCACAGCTCGTGACCCGTGTAAGGTTACTGAGAAACAATGCCACAGACAAGAGTTTTCCCTGTAGCTTGCCTCCATTTTTATAGGTTATGCTTTATGGTTTGAATGTGCTGAAGTAGACTTAAAAGGCAATTCTTTCTTTCAGTGTCCTACAAGTTTTACACCAGAGTTATGATTTTGTTACACAGACACTTCTGCTCTTCTCAGTGCAAGTTGTAGCTTACTTGCAGATGACACAGAGTGTCCATCTGAATTCCTGCTGATAGTTACTTAAGAATGTAAAGCTAAATTAAACAATTATCCTTATAATCAAACCCACGATAATCTCTATAATTAGCTCTTTTTATCTTTTTTCTTTTTTTTTTCCCGTAATAGAACAGCAAAAGACCAGTACTTCTCAGACACTAACAAGAATCAAGAACAGAAAACAAGATCAAATATCTTTGTTTTACCAACAATTTTTAGGCTCAGAGACCAGCAAGTCTGTGGAAAAGTCAATACACAGACTTGTGGGCACCATTATATAATTTCCTGTTGCTTTTCCAAGAATCCCATGATCATTTAATGTGGCACTTGCAGGAAATATATAAAAAGGAGTATTGAAGACAGAACTGCAGCAGTGTGATGACATCAATACAAATGCAAATACACACCATCCAGAGATTATTCCAAGAATGTTATTAAAAATAATCAGCTCTATGAATTCTGAGAGCCCAGGATGGGTGTGCCAAAGTACCTCTTTGGAAGGCCATTGCCTGCAGAGTACAGAAGGCACAATCCAATAAATGAGGCCGTTCTTTTGAAGAAATGCTAAGGTTGATACATTACCAGTACCAGACCGTAGGAGGGCAAAGCAAGTACTGCCATGAGTACAAAACCACATGACTTGAGGTTTCCAGAGGCCTGGGGAGACACCCATTTTTTCAGATGCAGCCAGCACAAAATACTCACAAAACCATTTTCCTTTGTGCCAATTATTCTGCGGAGTAACAGCCTGGAGGCCTGACACCTGCAGAGTTTCACTTGCACTGGGGCACTGAGGACTGGCACCTCTGTCTCACCCCAGCCCCAGGCAGGGGGGTTCAGGAGCCCTCTGTACCAGCCTGGCACTGCAGAAACGCCCAGGCCAGCAGACCAAGAGGGAGGACCAATATTTGCTGCAGTACAGCAGCAGCAGAAAGCAGGGTGGAAAATCCAGCTCAGGCTGTTTTCATCAGGGTTTAATTTAACCCTGTGCTAGCACAGTTCAAACTGTGTTAGTGTCAGCTACTACAGTGAGATTTATTAAAAAGGAGTTTTAATGGCACCTTAAAACAGTATCCTTTGTTTGGAAAAGGAAAGTACTTGGGTTTCCTATGATTATGCCCAAATACACTCAAGACTCTAAAACAAGCTATGGACCGTAGATTTTATTAGAATCAAGTTTTAGCAACTTTATTTTTAGTCAAGCACTCAGTAGAGGGGAAAAGATCCCCCACCAACTATTCAATTAGTAACAATGATCTCAAAATCATGTTCCTGCTGCCTGGGACACTCATTACTCATAAAATACTGAGCTCTGCATAGTGGCTGAAAACACTGTTACCAAGTGTGAAATAAGGCACTGGGAGAAAATAGGGAATAATGGTAATAATAATAAAAAGAAGGATTTCTGAAAGTCATAAATCAATAAAAAGGAGTCTGAACATTACAAGGTAGAAAGTAGGAGGTGTTAGAGAAATGCCCACATAGGAAAGGCCTCAGTCTTCTTTTCATGCCACCTATCCCAAAGAACTTGGAAATCCATAGGTTTTCTTTAGTATGTAATAACTACATACTAAAATATCACAGGATGGATCAGGTACTGCAGTTGCCATCCTACTGATCTTCAGAGGAAGGTCAGAAATTTGTGAAGGGCAATTATAGGACAAAGAGAGTGGTATCAAAACATCTGCATGGGAGGAAGGATAGTTCTTTCAGAATTTCACAATCCACCTGCAAATATACTCCAAACTCTTACTAGCTCCTCTGACAGCCTGAGGTGTCTGCAGGATGCACATATCCAAGAATTCCCCATGGGCCCTAAGCTCAGCTGCTTTCCAAGAACCTCATTGTGGAACCCCTTAGAACACATTTGCACTAACATCACACTGCCCTGGCACTTCCCTTCAGCTCTCCCTGTAGCGTGTCACAGTGTGTATAGTCTCAAATAAAGTAAATAATGTTGTTTCTCATATACTTGATGACTTTCACCTGATAACTGGCGAGGGCTCTGGTCATCAGGACTGGAAATCTATTTTCCCTTTGTCTCTGTCTGTGTTACGCCCCAATTTTTTTTATTTTTTTTTTCTGTTGAAGGCAGTCAGGGACTCAAGATGGCAATAGAGAGCTGGAAAACGCATATTCCAGCAAAGTGCTATAAATATCCCTTTTGTTGCTTAATGTGTTGTTAAAGCTCTTGCTAGAGAGGCCTTTAGTGTTAATCTGCCCATCAGTCTCTCAAAAATTCCCATCTAAAATTATCAACAAATAGTTTGGTCAGTAGAGAATGTTTATTTGCAGTTGCACAACTCTCAGTTTGCAGAATATTATCTGCTTAAAACATAAGCAAACAGCCACAGTCTAGGAAAGCCAGGACTGTGCAAATTAATTCATAACCTTATTTTGCAGTAAATTTACTGTTAGAAGATTTAGCAGCATTTAGCATACTTTGGATATATCATGTGCCTTACAGGCAAATATTGTATTTTTTTTTTTTCAATGGCTATCAGTAAAAAATACGATTTTAGAAAAAAAACGTGCGTTTTTGTAAAGAAGAGGTTTCTAGTTCCCCTTTTGTGGAACCACCCTACAATACAAACTGGATGCAGGGTTTCTGGCTTGGCTTTGAGGCTGCTGTGCAGAACTGCTGTGTGCTCCCTGCCAGCTGCTGCCTTCCATCCCAGAGGTGGCAGCCTGGAAATGATGAATGAACTAATTCATACAGTCTGCAGCTACCTGAGTGTCAGAGATATACCTAATATGCATTACATATGTCTGGATATAAGGACACAAACTAAATTTGGGTTACTAGCACTGAAAAGCCAAGGAATTGTACAATTATCACTTACCAGACTTTCCCATGTTAAATAGGTCCAGAAAAAGATAACGTTTTCTACAAGATTATCCTTAATTAATCTTTGTTCCTTGAAGATCTTGTAATAGTTTACCTCTTTCAGCCTAAGTGACTCTCCTGGCCAGAGAACGTGCTGTGGGAAGGGCTGGGCCAGAGCTGATAAGGATTTATCCCTTTACTTCTGTGGACTTCACATCAAGCCTCCAGCTCCTGCGGGGGGAGAAAAAAAATATGGTTTTTTAAATAGAAAAGGCTAATTTATGCCTAAAATCCTGTTTCTGATCAGAGTAAATGTTGAAAGCTTTAAAGCTGATTACAAATTAAAATATCTGTCCCCAAATGCTTGCCTAACTTCAAACAATTGGCTGCTGAGCAGGAGCTGCAAGGACAGGTGTGCTGAGAGCTGACACCTATTTCAAGATCAGAAGAGGGCACTAGGGTTTAACTTATATTCAGCATAAGCCCAGACAAAGAGAGAGGGGGGAAAAACCAGTGAAAAGTGTCAGGAATAGTCTTTTGTTATTCTGCTGCTTCTCTCTTGTAAAGTGAGCAAACAGGAGGGGCTGGGGGCCCATGGGAGCAGGATCTGTGGCAGCTCCAGCACAGCTCACGGGGCAGGTTCTGTCACAAACATTTACAGCAGAGGCTCCGAACTGTGGGACCTCACTCCCCCACCCCACCCTGCTCCGGTGAGTCTTTGCCTGCTGTTCCTCTGCTGGGCTCTGTGCTGGCAGCAAAGGCGAAGCCACCAGGATGGCAACTGCTCACAGAGACAAAGAGCTGCCCATCCACCCTGCTGAGCACCAGGAAGGGTCAGGAGATGCCCCTCCTGGGCTCAAGAGATACAGCGAATTTTACACTGCAGCGTAACGGTGATAAAAAGCCCCACACGCCCCCCATCCCCAACAAAAAGCCCTTTTGTGTTTTGTTCTCCTCGTGGCCATGAAACAGAGTAATTGCATTCTGATTGTTACTAGCTGTTAAATCTGATGTGGTGCTTTGAAACGGCACAGAATGAATTTTCATTGCGCAGGACTTTGCCACAGATCGTGCGTGTCCTGTGTTAAGGGGGTACATGCAGCGGTGATGGGGAAACCGCTCGACACTCTGCAGTTTCTGTCAGCCAGCTCAGCTGTTTTATCTCCCTCTGCTATCACTGCAGAGAGGATTACCTGGGCAAAGAGAACCCAAGGTTTCCCTGAAACACCTTCTGCGTGAACATTTTTCTCCCATTTGGCTCTAAAGAGGATTTAGGAGGAACTGCACAACATAGTAGTTAAAATGGATGTGTGAATATCCACTATGTCTCAATAAATCCATATAAATCTGAGTTGTAAGACGTACAAAGAGCTGTACTAGTTGAAGCCAAATTATCTTGTGTGATAAAAGATAAACACGGAAGACTGTAATAGGAGAGTAATCAACGCTTTCCCAGGTGTCCTCTCCCAACTCTCAGCAATTCTGGCTCAGGGACTTCAAGTCATATGTTTTCTTTTTTAATTATCCCTTGGTAGATTTTTCATGCATGGATTTCCTCCATCTTCCTCCAGAGATGTAACAAAGACCCAGAAGGAAATACAGCGAATTAATTTTCCCGACATTCCTTCCTGATGTCACCGAAAAGACCAGCCCCAGGATTCATCCTTACCCCGCACAGAAGTCAGCCCATGCAAGGCTGCTGAGGAAGAACCTGTTGGCTGTGACTGGCTTAGAGACATGAGTATTGTGTCCAGCCCTTACTGCTGAACGTGAAACACACGTGAACATCCCTCCTGAAAGTCCATATCCACCTAAACCACCCTACCGGGAGCATTTGGCTTTAATCTTCCAGGACCTGGAGAAATCAGAGGCATCGTAGCACACGTTGAAATATTGAAGGATTCCTTTACTAAGGAAGTTGCGTCCTTACAACTTTTTCTCTCAATTCTGTAGAAGAATTATTGGATCCTATACACTAAAATACTCAACTCGTGTACATGACTTTTCAGTACAGATTGTATTAGGATTTCTTACTGTTAGTTTGCAATATATGTCCATGTAAACAATGTGTATATTTAAGAGGTGTCTCACAGCGAGCAAAAAATTATGCATCAAGTATTTATTGTATATATCTAGTGTATATTCATCTGTAAGCTGGAGGGGAAAAAAAATGGCTTATGACTAGAAAAAAAGATATTCTGAACCCACTGAGAATAATTCAAATTGCATTTTATAAGAAGAAATTATGGGTACAAGAGATGCTCTGTCTTTGGTTTTTGAAATGGTGCCTTTCAAATTGAAAGATTTCTAGCCTGAGTCTATTTTCTATTTAAAAAATAATTATTACTGTGTTTTACTAAAAACTGAGTGAGGAAAAGCTGAATTCCTCATGCTGCTTCTAAGATAGACAGGAGCAGAAGGAGACTGGCACATTTGTTTGTAAATCAGGAGCAACTTTATCAAAGGAATTATTAATTTGGGTAGAATGCAGAAAAAAATAATAATCATTAAAAATCAGAGAACAAAACATTTGGATTTCTGAAGCAGCCTATGTTATAGCACCTCTCCACAGACTGACTCTAACAAAGCTTATCAGTGTGGTTTCCCAATGTGTTTGAGTGTAGCAGGTCTCTAACTAAAGTCGGATCTTCTAAGATGACTTGATATTGCTCTGGCCTCTCCCTTGGACCAAGAATTTTAAATCTTATTCTGCAGCTTTTAGATCACCTTGCCAACTCAGACAAGTATCTCTCCTGTTCCAGTGAGAAGGTGCCAACACTCGTCTTCTCAAACCTTAGAAAAAGACACACATCTGTAGCACAAATATCAGCACATGAGGAATCCACGTGGACCTGAGAGGAAAGGGATGGGAAGACTGAATTACAGGGAGGTAAAGCTGCTGTACATGCTGTGCAATGGGCTTTCCCCAGAGACCAGGCAACCTCTGCTCTTCACCTGGTATAAACGTGTGTGGATGCAGAATATCAGTTACAAATCAACAACAAAACATGCAGAATTTCTAAAATATAAATTTGGTCAACATGGAAGACCTTGTCAGAACATTTTTTAACTCCTCACAATTAAATCATGACACCGCCAAAGTTTTCTTGACTGCTATCCCAGACTGGCTATCACTTCTCTCCAAAACAATCTCCTTTTGGTTGTCTTTGCTTTTCAAACTCCAGCAGCTGAGTGAAGAACCTGAAAATGCAGATTATCAGAGAAACACAATGTTGTCTTTCATATGGTCCATCCCATGCTTACAGTACACATGCCACATTTATCTAAGGGCCAAAATAAGAGCCCACATCTAGCCAGATTCTCCTTGTTGCCAGTACTCCCACCTCAGAATTAGTCAGGTCACGTGAACACACCACTGAAATAAATTGTCTTACTGGACAGCTAGTTCTTGACAGTCACAGTCACGACAGCAGAGGAGAGTCTGATTGCCTGCATTAAAGGTATGATCTTCCACAGAGATCTAAAGAGGCAATAACACCCACCAGAAATAACTACAGTTATGATTCAGGATCTTGCCAACAACGTCTTGGAATGTCTGGATATTTTAGCAGAGACATTGCAGGGGGCATGCACAGTCAGAAATATCCAAAGGATTTCCACTAGGCAAGAAAAAGGAAGAAAATACTTAAGGAGGGTAAATTCCTGACTGCAGTTAAAATTATACTGGTGTAGTTAAAATTTTGAAAACAGTCTCCCTACTCCACCAGTGTCAGGCCGGCCAGGAGAGATGGATTCTTGATGGTACTTTAGAACTGGAAGCTGAATTTGAAATAAAGTAGCAGATTTATGGCTAATGCCGCTAATGATAGCAGCAAAAGCGTGTGTTTACTGCAAACATTTAAAATTTCGAGGGCAGACATTTACAAAGGTGAGAGTCAATAGTGCCTCCATAAAGCTGGAAGGTAAAAAGACATAAATGAGTATTAATGTTATTTTTTTAAAGGGAGAAAACCAAAGTTATACTAATGCAGATGTAGGATAAGAAACACAGCAATTGAAAAAATAATTAGGATAAAAAGTGTGGCAGTTTAGTGAGATTGATTTGCTCTTTGAAAGTCAGTAATAAAAAATCACTGCTTTGAAAAGGAAGGACAGGTTCACTAAGAGGCAAATGCTCATTACTTTTATTTTTAAAAGTATGCAAAATAATGAGGAAAAGTTGAAAGCTAGGGGTGTATTTTGGGGGAATATGTCATCCCTAGACATTAAATGGGAATAAAGACCACATGATTTCAAACTGGGACTTTTAAAGACATGAGATACATATTATATATCTCTCAGAAAAGGGACAGTGATGTTATAGATTTTCCTTTAAATTTAGACCTTTGGTATTTTCAAGTATTGAATATACCATCAGGAAAGGTTAGGAGCAATGTGCCAGCTTCACTGATATCATCCATTTCTATCTGATCAAGCCAGTAACAGATTGGACACAGATTGATCAGGATAAATTTGTATGGAGTTCAGCTCTCCCTGGAAGAAAGCACTACATGAAGTTAAACATGGTTTCATGGTATTAGGAAAAAATTGTGACAACAGAACAGAAAAGCAGAGAAATGCTTTGAAACGGTCAGCATCTGTAAATGAAGGAAGTTCTAAAAATGGTGCAGGAATTGCCCTAACACCTAGCACTGAACCTTTCGGGCACACTCTGCTCCCAGGGAGGACACTTCTGGATTGATTGCTGCAGGATGGCTGGACATGCACCTATCATTATTCCCCAGGAAATCACCCCAGCCCTTAATAACGCCAGCAAAGGAGACATGAGGACATGACATGCTCCTTTTGGTATGAGTCTCCTCTCAGAGCACAGTGGGGATTTGGACTAAGGGTTTAGTTTAGTGCCAGCTTGCACACAGCTCTCCCTAATAACCATCCAAGTGACCAGAGCATCCCAGGACGGTGCCTTTTTAATTACAAAAGATGCTTTTCCAAAGACAAAAGAACTACCACGACCCACCCATTCCAAAATACAAACCAGACTAAAACCTTGGAGAATCCACAATAAAATAGAACCATAGCTAATTTTTTACAGATCAGTGCTCTATCTTTTCAAGCTTTGTGCAGCAACACATCATTCACTTCATCTTAATTTCACTATTATATTATAGTTTGCACCACTGTAACTGTCTCTCTTAAAAGAGGTCCCAAAAAGATTCAGAAAGGCACCTCTTTACCCAGTGTACTGACTTATTGATGTGAGTGGCAGAATAATTTGTACGACAGCTATTAAGATATTTTAAAGCAAATTTATAATCTTCTGTTTTCATGGTACAGATAGCAAACATTTTCATGAAAGAAAGCTGACTTATTTGACTATATGGATTTTCACCTTGGGGGATGACAACTCTCCTTTTTGAAATATCAAATGAAGACATCTGCAGACCTCAAAAAAAAAGGGGGGGGGAAGAAAAACTCTCACAAGTTCTGCTCCTCTGTAGAAGATGTTGAGAACTATCACATTTACACTGCAGTCACAAGTGTGCAGACCTGTTCCTCATGCACAGCATACACAAAACAGCATTTGAGGTGACTGAATGGAAGAGTGCACAGGCTCGCTCAGTGTGCTCCTTCCTTTAACCACAGAATTTACTGCTTGTAGCAACAGCTAAGAAAAATTTAAATTGTGGTTTCTACTCAAGTGCGCCGCTAACCAACAATTCTGCCATAAGAAAAACCGATTACATAAAGCTGTAAAGCATTGCAGCATAACAATATACATAATTAAGAAATTAAAAAGTAGTTAGGAAATCTCACCAAGGCCTTGGTGGAATTGAGATAAAATTTTACAAACAGAGGAGCCAGCATTGAGACTGGAACAGTTTTCAGAGGGAGGGCAGCGCGTGGGATTGGGTTTTGTAAGGCAGTGCTCATCCATAACTCAGAAAATGTTTTTGGAGAGCCTCATGGGGCAGAGACAGCTCCTTCCACCCTGCAGGCCACAAGTTTCAAGTTTCACACATTGCTCACAATAACCACAAAGGACACTGTTAAAAAAATAAATTTAAAAAATAAAAGAAGCAGCTCTATTTTCCCACCTCATGGATTCTTCCAGTAACCCCCACAGTTTGGAGGGCATGGAGGAAATGGTGGTTTCCTACAGGAGAAACCTTATGGGCTAAAATAATGTAACACAGATAATGACAACTTACTCCTTAACTAAATACTAATATTTCCCTGCAGCCCCATGACAGGCTGGCAACACCTGTGCAAGTTAAACATCAACACTTGGATAAAGTCACCATGTGTTTGGTTCCTAGAAGGAAGAGTCACCTTTTGAGAAAGGCAACTGCTTTTGCTTTACTGTGGTGGGTCTTTTTGATGCTGGTAAACAGAACATGAGAAATACTCCAGCAGTGCAAATCTCCTGAAGGTGCAAACCACTGCTAGACTAAACTCGTATTGTCTGCGTGGCACTTGGGTTGATGTTTGCAACAAGATACAGTGAAAACACAAGCGAACTTGACCTTGCCCTTATCTTTGGACTCGCAAAATGATCTCTGCTGGAAACTTCCTCACATTTCCTTTCATGTGCCAGATCAAGACTGAGACCAATCAGATAAAGCAGCGTGCCTTGAAGGCTTGACTCGCAGCTGTCCAGACAGTTAACCTTAGCCACGGAAGAAAAAAAATAATCAAACAATCTGTTTTCCTTGCAGCCCCACAACTGCTGCATCACATGATGTGACACTAATTTCCCAGCAGTGTACACTTTGAAGCTGACAAGTGTTAAGCTGTGATTAAAAATTCCAAATGAATGTAAGTACCTGTCACTCAGATGGGTCCCTCTGTTGCGCTGGTGACCAGGAATCCACCTGCCCATTTACAGAGGAGGAAGGTGCTGCAGAGACTTAATTAGATGGTGCATCAGTTAACTTCCACAGCAGACACAGACTTGACTCACAATCAGCCTAAATGAAAGGCAGTTAGTTGTTATTCTACCTTTAGGATCAAGGATTATATAGTAGACAAAAAAACCCACCCAAAACAACCAAACAAACCCAAACAACCAAAGCCCGTAAATCACCGTGGGAAATTTTGCACACTCACAAGTCTATTGTGATCAGTTTTATTACCTGGTTCAGGAAAACAGCTGTTTTATCAGCTAGTTTTCATTTATCCATGAAAAACCTCTACCAAAACACACTAATTGTAATAAATAAACAAGAAGTGTAATTGGATAACTTCAGTACCTGCAGGGGAAATAGTGACTTTTGAAGTAAGCACATGTCAGACAAAAATGACAGCTCCTTCTAGACAGCATTTCTTTCAAAACTACACTACAGCTAATTGTAAATGCTTTGAATAAGCACTTACAATTAAACAAATATCTGGTGCCTAGTTAGCAGGACACAAGATTGAGCTATTTTAGCTTCTTTGATGAATCACTCATTCCAAAACCTTTTTAGAGTAATGAATGCTTTTTAAGTAAAATGCAGCTGAACTGTAGAGATTATTAAAGTGTATTAAACAGACATTCTAAACATTAAATACCAAGTGAACACACTAAGTAGGAACACTACAGATGATTTAAATCAAGAACCAAAAGCTAGAAAGCGAATAGAAAAATTCAAAACAGTTTCAATAATAGTTCCAGCAAATACTCAAAACAGTTGTTTAGTCTAGATTAAATCCTTATTTGGGTCATATTAGACTAAAAATGCCTTCTGATGTTCATGTGCTGGCTTTCTTTCATGGAGGAACAGGAGGAATGTGGGAGAGGAACAGTGACATTTTCCTCTCAAACACTTATTTGTATGAGTAATTTTACCACATGAAGAGTCCTGTTGAGTTTACCACGACTGTTTGTGTAAGGAGCTCCTCATAGGCATGATTGTTCACAGGTTCTAAGCCATTAGAGGCCATTAACTCTCCTCTATGCTAATAATATTATTTACATATTTATTCTCAATGAACAGTCCCAATCATTAAGAGGAAATAAGGAAAATATTTCACTGGACAACATATTTCTCGAAAGTACAGTTATTTAAATTACAGGTTGTCAAAGCTGCTGTCAAGCAAGGAGTTGATGAAAAGCAAATCAGAAGTTTGGAAGTCACTTCCTTTTTTTTCTATTTTTTTTTTTTTTTTTCCCCTGAAAATTGATCCAAAAGAAAGAGGGGAAGAAAGTCCCTGACACAGTAAACATCTATAAGTTTTGAACACCCCTCTTTGATTATGCTGCAGAAGCTTCAAGTGCAAAACAGTTCCTTTTCCCTTTCCCGTAACCAAAAACGTTACGAAACAGACTCCTTTCCCTTGTTTTGACTTACAAAATTCCACATGAATTTTGATGAAAATAGGAGCTAAATATTATAGCATTTTACTCTAAATTTGTAGAAAAAACCAGTGCTTTTCAGTGTCATAGCAATTTTCTGAAGTCACTGTAAGTCCCCACAGTAACGTGGGCACAGGTTTCTCTAGAGAGAATGTCTGTGCAGTGTGTGTGCAGTGTCCTGGTGAATTCCAGGGTGCTTCTACAGCAGTGGAGGAAACAACCCCTTGTAATCACACAGACCTCAGGGCCCTCTGTGTACCAAACAATCAGATCCTGGCTGAGAGATTCTCCCTTCCCCACACCTCTTTTCATTAAGCTGGGAGAAGTCAGTGCTGGCATTGGATGCCTCCTTGGATTCCAGTATCCCTGTGCAATCACTACGACTGTTTCCAAAACAGGACTGGGGACGACCTGGCACTCCAGCAGAGAGGACAGGATGGGCTCAGAGTTATCCTATTTGCACATCCACCTACTGTAGCTTCTCTTGCCTTTGCCCACCTTGTTTTTTGCCACTGAAGGTGATAGTTGTCCCCCCACAAGAGCAATGGGCTTTAAGATATAGGGTTATACCCACTGAGAGACCACGCACAACAAGAAATTAATATCTTGTTAGAAACATGACACTGAAACAAGGGCATTATAATCACTGAAAGATTTAAGGGGACATGATTATAGTAATTTATATCTTGATGTGATTACAGCAATTGGTATCTACTAAAATTAACACACATTTTAGATCTCTTGCCATGTTAACTTTTTTAAGGAAATTATATGCGTCAATTTAATGATATGAAATTCACCCCAAGCACATTACTTATTTATTTTCAATTTTGTTGCACAGCTATAACACAACCACAAAACAAAAAGTATCAGATAGAGAAGTATTAAGTTACCTAAATGTGATCAGAATGAAATTATGGGTATTTCTGGGAGTTTTGGTGAAGATTTCTTTTTTCTGTTGAAGGCTCTTCTGCATAAGTGACATAACTGTTCTCTTCCCTTGACTTCATCTATCATAAACATTGCATTAAAGGGACATATCAATATACCTTCAGTCCATACCAGCATTTCCCCAGTCAGATTTTGCTTGTATGTCATTCAGATACATCCACATTTCCAAACTACAAGGGAGAGAGGATTTCTGATGAATAAATATACTGAGCAATTAAAATTAATGCCCAGGGTGGAATCTTGCTAGGATAATGATAGATAACTAATAACAGAGAAGCAATCCTCACACTTTGTGTGTTCAGAGGAATTTCGAAACATGAATCGCTCGGCATCAGGTAGCAGACATGCTAGTGCTGCTTTACAGCTAAGGCAAGTGGCAGCAGCAGAGGCATTTGGAAGAAGGATTAAATAGCTACAAGGACAAAGTAAGAGTAAGCACCATTTTTCAGACACTAACGTGAAGCTCTCAAAAGGCTTCTTTTCCTTCTTCTCTCTCCTGTCTCCCTGTGACACGAGAGGTCTCCGAGCTGCCACATAACTATGTTAAAAAACTGGGAAAAAGCTGGTGTTGACCAATTCTTCAGCCTACTTTTACCCACTAGCTGAGGTTCAGCTGTTAATGCTGTCCAAGCACCTTCTCTTGGATTTGAATTCTGATTCCTGCCTTTGGAGAAGGATGCGTAAGCAGTGGCAAGCACTCGGGTTAGATGATGACGGTAACGAAGGAAAATAACTAACAAACCCCAGAAGCAAGTAAGATGAAAAGGTCACAGACCAAACAGTGCCAAAGTAAAGTGAATTCGGCAATTAGAAAAGAGAAGGGAGGAAAAATAGCACTAAATTCAAATTACCCCGCGTTAGCACAACCTAGAGCACTCCCTTCCTGCTAAGGCTCACAATCAAATGCTATTGATCTTCCCTAACTTCTAGCAGATTTCAGGCACAGGAGAATCAAGTTTCAAGAAAACAAATCAAGCGCCAGAATCGTGATACCTATTTCTGTCTCCTTTCCCTGTTAGGTCTTTGAATTTCCTGGGCAGGACTGAATTCCATCTATTTCATATTAATCATCATTTTAATGTTTTACATTTACAGTAGCAAGCCAGAGCTAGCAGCACTTTTCCCTGTATCCTAAACTGGCACAGTTTCAAAACGTTGTGCCATAATTTCACAAAACAGGCTGGGGACACACAAAATTTGTATCTACTGTTGGCAGCAGTTTATACCCATGAGGCACTGTGTCAGGATGCTAAAACAATTTTTAAAAATCCAAGAGAATGTTCTGTACAGCACACCTTTCAGTAGCTGGTTTCAAGCAACCCATGTGTAGCACTGTCACACTGCTGTCTCCTAAGAGCCAAACAGCTGAGCTTTGTTATGGGCTGACTTAACATCAAGAACGTGTGTATTTTTAACCTAAATCTAAATCAAAACGAGTATTTGACTCCAGATACGGCATTTAAATAAATGTACGTGACTGCTAAAACCAATTACAGAAATTATGTGAGAACACGCAAGGAGGAAAGGCCAGAAGTTAGTTTATATTAAAATTCATGACAAATTGGCTGTTCTTTTAACTTAAAAACCAAAGTTTTTCATTTGTCAATTTGATAAAATACATGTTTAAAAAAACCCCACTCCTACCAGGTATTGGTTTTTATGGCTCACTTTGTACAGTTCACACAGAAGACGTGTGTGGTTTATATACATATGTTTTTGGAAGCTTTCAAGGATTTCCTAAAATGCTTTAATAAATTGTTAAAAAATCATGTTAGGCCCTTCAGAAGAAAGAGCAGATGGCACACGTACTGATGAATCACCAGATGTTGGTTTAACACCCAACACCTCCAGCTTTCTTTGCAAAGAATGTCCATGTTATTTTCTGTGTTCCCTGCTACCCGGCTTCTCCTAATTCATCTTCGAATTTTGTGCTACTCTGTTTACATTATGTATGAAGGCAATACCTTCTCCAAAGAAAAGAATTTGATTTCTTATGAATGTATACAATAACAAGAAGAAAGTGGACCTAAATAACAGAGGATTTAATCACAGTAAATCAAGCAAATATTATGGAACGCGTTTTGCAAACAGGTAAATTGAACTGAAATGGGCAAGGTGATGGAACAAAGTAACAGCACACTCTGAAATCAAAGCAAGAAATGCTATTTCATTATTTATTGGAACTCAGGCCACCGGATATAAGCAGCACACGAGAGACACTCCCCACCTCACGACTCCTCCACACAGCAGATGTTTCTGAGAGAGACAGAGGCTTGCTGCTGTCCAGAGCCTGACTTGTTGTGTTGGCAGCTGACATTAAGCAAAGTCACCTCCCTTGCTGGAAATAACATGCAACAAAAGAGAGGCCACACAACCTACAGACTACCCCTGCTCCAGCCCTTTGAAAGAAGAAAATGTTGCACTACCTTTGAAATTTAGATGAAAGAACGTGCCTGTATGGTGAGAACTAACCCACCAAAGAAGCTGCTTTGAGCGGTTTTCTATTTTGTCAGCTGTTCAGCTATTGAAGGGCCATACTGTAGTATGTCACAGAATTTTAGTGGTCAAAACAAGCAACCACAAGAAGTCTGCAATACTGGGATAAGTATTTTCTTTCCTTTTATTCTTTTGAACAACCGATCACTCCTATTTCTTGAAATAGCAACATACAGCATAAGATAAGAAATTACCTTGAGCTTCATATTTTTCAAGATGTCCTCCCTCCCCAGCTTTCTCTTGTGTGCTGAATCACAAATTCCTTCTGCTATGACCCTTTTCCACTCCCACTTACACCATGAGACCGGTCAATGCCAACAGTCCCACCATGCCAATGACTGCAAAAGGTTCAGAGTCAGCCTCTGGAAGAATGACTGACTGAACAATGACAAAGACAGAAAAAAATTCTATGAAGTTGTACTCACTTTCCCCCAAAAAGCCACATCAGAGGGAAGGAAGGAAGACAGCTTGACTTGATACACTAAGGAATGCATTTAAATTTAAATTAAAACCTGATTATTGTCATAATGCATTTGTATTTAGGAAACCCAATGATTAACTGAAGAGAAAGTCAAAAGAAGTGAAGCGTGGCCTACAATAGAATTGTGGAGGCAGCATTCTTTAGTTGACTAGAAATGCAGATAACTATGTAAAACTGTTGTAGGCTTTGTTTGATTGGGTTTTTC
This sequence comes from Cnemophilus loriae, assembly GCA_013397755.1. NCBI lineage: Eukaryota > Metazoa > Chordata > Aves > Passeriformes > Corvidae > Cnemophilus > Cnemophilus loriae. Next base: position 1,662,177 of record VZTF01003765.1, on the reverse strand, counting down.
TTGGTTGTACTTGTTTTGTGTTTTAATTTTCAAAAGACTTAACCTCATGAATTGTATGTGAAAAGAAATTTGAGTGCCAATTATTTTGTGTAGCTTAATAAAAAATATGCTCTTAATAATGCAGATATCATGTTTAATTTCTTTTGAATATATAATGAGGAAAATGCAGACAAAAAATGGTTGTGCTTCTGCAGGTTGAAGGGAAATCAGCTAATGTCACTGTAACAGAATTTCTTGTACAGATTTCATCAACATTTCTAATCTCTGCAACTTCCTGAGCAGGTAGAATGTGTCTGGAATAAGAGCAGTGTTAGCTTTGCTGTGCTATTTCTATAAATGTGAAATTCAGACATTTTCTCTGGTGATTTTCATGTGTCTGTATCATCACCAGTGATGCCACTAACATTCTGACTAAACCCACGATATATTTGTCAGTGTTGTGCTAACATTACCTTTTATTAAAATAGTATCAGTCATTTATTCATTCATTTGAGAATTTTTTAAAACGTTCTGTTTTGTTTTGGTTTTTTTTTAAGGAATCTATGGACATTTATATAATATATGAAAAAATTAAATAATAAAAAACCAGCTTGGACATTTATATAATAAATTTCTCTTCCAGGTGAGGCTGACCAATATTTCTCCCTGTCACTGCCAGGGAAAAATAGGAATTCAAACCAGAACTCAGTCTCCAGAAAGATGAAAGATGAAATGAACGAGTACTAGAAGTCTGGAGGTGAAAAGTAAGTGGCATGACAACTTCTGGGATGTATATAAAACATACAGAAAGTGTTAAATAGCATACGAATTCCTGGTTGCTGTGATAACAAACAACCATCATGACATAATTTCCACCCAAAAAATGGACTTCTTTGATGGAATCATGAGCAGTTGTCATGGTTTTCTTACTTCCTACCTTTATACTAATGAACATATTACAATACACCAACATATCTTCATTTTATTATATATTATAAACTCCCTAGATTCTGTTGGAAGAGACTGAGAAAAAACATGTCACAAGAAAGAGTGAAGAGGACTGGAAACAGATCACATTCTTGTTCCAAGTAGCAGAAGTGTTCTGTGAGCCAAGGATGTCATTCACATTGAGACAGACCAAGCTTACCTAAAATATTGCAAAGTTGGTGGTGATTTAGTGCTTCTAGCCTCACCAGAGATAGCCTAGCTCAGCAATGTGCTACCTGAAAAGAAATCCACTGCCAGATTGAAGATGTTTTATCAAAGCTTCACGAAACCCACACAGCAGCCAAGACTCCAAAAAAGGCTCCTTCACTGCAGTCCTTCAGACCTAGTATTTGGGTAGATGAGGACACTGTGTCTTAGCCATTACAATTTGGGAAGGAGGAGACAAAAGAAAAATACTCTAAACACCAAGATTCATGAGGTGGAAAAGCAGCAACTCGATGCTGCTCAAACACTGGCACAGAATTCTTGACATCACGTGTGAGGATAGATGCACTGCAGTCAGGAAAAGCACTACGAGATGCAACTCAAGGTGCAATGACAGTGGTCAAATACCATCATCTCATATGAGGGAAGCTGTCAAACATTCCTCTCTAAAATAACACAGTGCTGCATCCCTTACCTGTGTGTTCTACTGTGCATCCTGCCCTACACGTAAGACTCGAGGCTTACTATATTTTTGTATCAAACATTCTTGTGTTTTAAATCAGCAGTCAATGGTCTACAAGATGGAGACTAGAATTTTACCATAAACAGTGTGTACAGTTTGGGTCACTGCAATATAAGAAATTAAGCTGTTAGAGTGTCCAAAGGACTGGAGGGAAGATGGTGAAAGGTCTGGAGGTGAAGCCACGTGAGGAGCAGCTGAGGTCACTTGGTCTGCCCAGCCTGGACAAGAGGAGACTGAGGAGAGACTTCACTGCAGTGACAACTTCCTTGTGAGGGGAAAAGGAGGGGCAGGCACTGATCTCTTCTCTCTGGTGACCAGGGACAGGACATGAGGGAATGGCCTCATGCTGTGTCAGGGGAGGTTTAGGTTGGATATGAGAAAAATATTCTTCACCCAGAGGGTGGTTGGGCACTGAACAGGCTCCCCAGGACAGTGGGCACAGCACCAGCCTGACAGAGCTCCAGAAGTGTTTGGACAATGCTCTTGGGTACATGGTGTGACTTCTGGGGATGGTCCTGTGCAGGGCCACGAGTTGGACTGGATGAGCCTTGTGGGTCCCTTCCAACTTAGCAAATCCTGTGATTCTGGGATAAATGAAAAGACCTTGATTTATCAGTATTTGACTAGTAAATGAAAAGGGGCTCCAGGAGTTTTTTCTTAAATAAAAATTGTCAAAGTGGAAAAGAAAAGTTCATCATCAAGTACTTCTGAATCTGGCAAGTCCAAAAAAGTTAGTAACCATCCCTTTTCCTGTACTTGCTGCTAGGGGTTGCTCTAGACATTTGCCGTTGGGTAAAGACCCTCTTTCAATGGGTCAGTGCTCACCCACTTCCAGGTGCTCTTCCAGATCCTCTTCCTCTTCCCACATGTTCATATTTTCTTTCACTAACTTGGAAAGCGCAGCCTCATTCTACCCTGAAAGACAAAGAAAACAAAGGGATGCTGTTCACACGTCACATCTCAGCAACTCCACTGGATACTGTGGTTTGGACCTCCATGGTGGACCCAGGAACACTGTGTGGGCAGAATGTAATTTCCTTGTTTGTATGTTGAAAAAAAAAAATTGCTCTTCTCTGAAACAAAGAAGACTGGTATATTTTTAATGTGAACAAGCAACCCTAGGAACCTCAGACAACCTGGGAAGCCTAGTAATATCTCTGAAATTCTATGATGATAAAGATTAAATGCAGCGGCCTCTGCAGTGAAGGTACAGGGCAGAAATTAAGTAACAAAGCCCTAAACTTGTCCGCCTTTTCCTTTATTGTCAGTGTCTTTTAGGGAATTTTGTCCATCTGGTTGAAAAAAATCCTCCACTATCAATGAATGTGATACAGTTCAAGAATAGTTACTGTTCAGTTGAAGTCTCGTTAATGTTATACAATTACGATTTATGTTTTTAATGTTATACAATTACGATAAATCCTCTGATTTCCATTGCCCCCAATAAAGGACAATAAAAAGCATGCAGCAAGGCAATGAAACAAACTTATCTAAAAAAAAAAAATAAGCAGAGATTCACAAGTTAAATAATATTATTTCCTCTTTGGCAATGACTCTTCTCCGCCTTTTTAATAAAAAGCAGAAGTGTTATAAAATACATATGGAAAAAATCATCAGTGCCAGATGAAAAGGGTTCCAGGTAAGTAGCTCTCCCAGTTTAGCAAACTGTAAAGGCCCAGAGTTGTTTGAAGCTGAGACCCCACAGACAACAAGCTGCTTTCAAGCGCCAGCGTTAGCCCATCTCCTCCCGCCCCGGCTGCCCTTTCTGCGGCTATTTCTATAAATGTATCAAGATATTGGATTGCCAAGATCACCAGTCAGAACGCTTCAGGTCCTGACATCTACTGGGAGAACCATCTGGCCACGAACTTTCATCATTTTAGATGTTCTGACCATGAAGTCACGGGCAGCATCACCCTGAGAGTCCTATTTATAGCTCTCGTGCTTCACTGTAAGGTCTTGCATTAAAGGTAAAAGATTACTTCAGTTCTTTTCTACACAGTAGAAAACTTGTTGAAATAAAGTCAGTTCAGTTGAATTCTTAGAGCAAAAGGAAATCAGGCATTCACAGAGTGCTGCCTTTTAACAGTGAAAGCAGCTTTTATTCTTTTTATAAATATCATATTTTATATGAGGTTTATAAATATACTTGGCAAAGAAGTTCCATCCAAATGTTAGCAATTTCATATCTTTCATTTAAAGGATATTGACCCAGTTGATTTGTAATTAATTGCAGGCTTTTTTCCCATTAGCTTATCGATTGAGGAGTCTGCAATGCATTCCTGACTGCGTTATAAATTACAGCTGTGCTTCCAGGGTACATTTGGTTGCAGTTAATTCCGACTGTCTACATTTTTCACATTGTAAGAGTTACCTGCTCTACATCTTGCCAAACCATATCCCTTACAGTAGAGAACTACAGCTCCTTTGGTTTTTGTAGATCCGCTTCTATTAGTAATAAATCCAATTTTCTGCTTATTCAGATTTAAGAATGCAACAGCGAAAACCAAAAATGCCTTCATTCTCATGCTCTCAAAAAAGGCCTCAGCCAAAGCTCATGAAACCTTCTGGATGTTTTCCATTGATTTCAGAGAGCTTTGGATCAGTCCCCCAACTGAGTCGGTTGTTGCAAAAGTAGGCTTGAAGATCATACTTTAAAAAAAGCCCCACACCTTCAAATCTTTATTTTTGTTAAAAAAAAAATCCTTTACTGGAAGCTCAATAAACCTAGCAACTGTATAAAAATTAAAACCTTAGATAAAATAAAAGCAAAACATCTAGGAGAGGGGTAAGTTCCAAATGTGTTCAAAAAGATGGAGGCATTAGAAAACAGCATTCGTATAAGCTTGTTTTCCAGTAAAGATAATTTCTCTTACTGAAAACCCCAACCAAACAAAAAGTGTGCTTTAATAGCACTTATCTGATTTCGCAGTACTGCAGTTCAGTAATATGCATTTAAGTTCATGTGAAATCCACAACCTGGACCATCTTTAGTGCCAATGCAAAAAAGAAACCAAACCAAAAAAACCAAAACCAGTAAGAAATTAAATTACAGGAAACGTAATTTAGTCTAGATTATGTCTAGATTGTGGCAGGAGAGGATAGTATCACGCCCTAAATTTTGTTTAAGGATCAAGCCAAGAGCAGCTCTCATTGCAAAAAGCAGAGCCATTTCTTTTCTGATCCAGAAGGTGCAGTTCTGAATGTTGGTTGCAGGCACAGATGTGTGTCCTGAGCAGCAGCTCTCTCAAGCACGGTCTCAGCAGCCCACAATTCCATTTTAGTCATTTAGAAAGTAAGCTGCTTTCCCCAAAATGCATCTCCTTGGCACTACAAACACAACATCCTGAAAATGAAAGGAATTCTTAAGTACCTAAATTACTGACATGTTCAAGTCATTGCCAAGAGGAAACATCTCTTAGAACACTGGAATTATGATCCATTCTGGCAAGTACTGAAGCACTGCATTTCCACCAAAAATGGGAAGGCTTCTGAGGCCAGTCACATTTTAAGGTCCATCTCTCTCTTGGTCTTCACAGCAGGATTTCTACTAAAAACCCAGCTATGGGGGAGAAACTCATGTCTTGCTTTCATAGAAAGGCTTTCCAACAAATGAGATAGAATTAAACTGTAGAGGATAAACCCAACCTAGCTGAGAAAAGCCTGCCTCAGAGAGGGTTTCTGTGCCAGCACAGGCTAAACCAGTTGCTAAAACAGAAGATAGCTCAACACCAGAGAGTTGTTTTACATTTCTTCCAGAGTCTTTGCCAACAGAGCAGTATCAATTTAAAGGCTCAGCTGCTTTGCTTCCAGGGCAGCACAGCTACATCCATGAACACTGCTCGGCCTGGGCACTACAGCATGAGCAGGGACAGGGTCCCCCATGTGCAAATTGCTTTTGAACTGACCAAGTTGCCCTCGCACCACGAGCACAGTCAGGCCCATCCACTGCTCACTCCTGCCAAGCAAGCACATGCAGCATAACCAGACAAATCGCATCTGCTCCAAGGGCTTCTCCTCGCACAAATCTGCCTGACAGGGATCAAACTCCCCATCAAACCTGGCTTGACACAGCCCTGCCAGCAAACATCTGTAGCAGAGACACGGCCTAAAAGTCACTGCTTTAAAGGGAAAGGCCACCAGCTGAGCCTTGCTTTCTCTTTGATCTTTTCGAATGTTTATATCAAAGGAATCCAAAGGGCCTCAGCTGAAGGGGTTGTTGCTACACTGAAAAGGCAAAAACAGAAACACAAAAGGAGGTGAGGGATGAAGTACACACATAAACACACAGTACCCCCCGCCCCCCAAAAAATAAAGGGGGTTTTGGCAGTAGTAACTTGATTGTGGATAACGGTAACTGGCCATCTAAAGACCAACCATGCTGCTTATATAAGACCCAAAATGTCTGAATGCATCTGGCCAGGGATTACATGTCCATATGTGCAACCAAACCATTAATTAAATAACTTATTTTTCTTCTGCCACTCATCAAATTTCTTTCAGAGCAGTATCAGTTAAAATGTTTGCACAGATGGCAGCTTCCAACAGCAAAGACTAAATACCACACACTCCAGACACGCAACGTAAAACTACCATGACACTGCGTTATTTCAATCTATGCACCTAATTGTTTCAAGCCCTTGAAAAATGTTACTGTTTAAGCCATAATTTATGAATGGTCTCAGAGTACTCAGGGGCTGCAGCCAGCACAAAGTCATTGATCAGGCTGAATCCATTCATCCTGTTTGGACAGAGGCTAACACGCTGTGTGATGGGCTGCTGTGCAGCTTCTCTGTTCCCGGGTGGAAATTCCACCAGCTCATGTCTGCTCCTTTTCCAGTGCACCAGCTGAGATCAGACAAAGATACGCTGAGATGTGTTCTCACACAGCCTAAAGCAACCCAAAATAAGGATTCTGGATATCTGTGAATGTATGCTCATTATCACACAGCAATTTCTGTTTACCTACAGACCCTTGTCCCTTTCTCCAAGGCAAGCCAGCCAGGCCCCACAAGGAATGGTGACCTTGACACACATTAATTCGACAGAGCTACTGCCATCTCTGCTGTTATTCCCTGGAGCAAACAGATAGCACTGACCACGGTTCCTCAGGGGATGGGGCACGTCTCAGTAGTGTCCTTGCAAAGCAAAACATAACCACCACCAAAATAGTGAAAAAAGGATCTTTTGAAAAACCAGTGACCAGACTGACTGGGTGTTTTCTCTTCCCTTCCACAACACAGAGAAGGACGAGAAAAACTCCAGCTATCTCCTGAGGGGCACAGAAACTCATAATCCTTTAAAGCAAATACTTAGAAAAACAGAAATCCCCAAAGGAGTTCTCTTGTACACATTTATTAGCAAGACTAATCTTGGCTTCTTAACTCCCTGATTATACTTTCGAAGAATAAGGAAGAGGGTTTTAGTTTTCTTGGCAGTCCCACTGAAAACTGCCAAGATGAAGAACAAGTAAGAAAGGCCATTTCAATATCTAAGCAAATGGCAGAGGCAGACTACCAAAAAATAAGACGGACACGATGTAAAATGAAATGTGCTGGACAGAATTAATTCCCCCCAGGCAAACTAAAAAAGAAGGCCGGTCCATATCCAGCTCACAATATTTTTGCTTCTGTTACATCCCATGTTGCCTTCCATCTTTGTTCCTCAGCAGTCTAATATTGTCCCTGTCCCTGCTCTTGGCAGTTCCCATTTAACCACGCCTGCCTCCGGAGCACAGATACACACACTGACATCTCACACACAAACACCTCTCAGAAAACAGAGCTGAAGGTCTCCTTTGCACTGCCAGCCACTCACCTTGCTCCAATCTACTGCCTCACGTGTGCCCCCAAAACCACTTTCTTCAAAGTGACTTTGTGATGTGGACTCATCATTAGAGAAACTAAACCAGGCTTACAGAGTCCTACACACCTGAGCTTTTATAAATTACTAGAGGCTAACTTAACTCATGCCTGAGAGTGAAATGTCCTGAGATAGCTCATAACTAGTTATTTTTGTAATGAATTTTTTATTTACAGCATCCCTACTGAAATCCTTGATGTTGCACTCCTGTGCACAAACAACAAATATCATTTTTTTCACTCACTGCTTTGACACAGACAAGCTGACTACCAGTTAGCAGCATTAAGCCAGGCTCCTCAGCTCTGTAACAGGTATTAAGGTGAAATCACAGCTGCCTGGGTTTTGGTTTACAAATATCCTTCTCTGGGTGAGGGGAAGGACAAATTAGGCTTAGTTTCAAGTGACATCAATTGAAAGGATTGCAAACATAATGCGTTAGGTCAAATACACAATTACTCACTAGAAAGTGCTTATACCTTTTGTGTGCTTGAAAAATCAGTCTAATGGACTGTTTCAGTGGCAATGGCCTTATTTGTGCATGCAGAGCACCACAAAGGACACAGGTAAACTGCCTGGTTTGGATGAAAGAGAGCCTCAAAAAAGGCTGGAGGTGCAGACTGTTTACAGATGGCTTACAGCAACATAGCTTGTGCCAGTCAATCACAAAAGCATTAACTATATTAATTCACTTTAATGTAGTAACTGCACTATTTGTACTAAAATATTTATCAGCTGGGTTTCCCTCATGCACAAGAACAAACATTTAAACAGATCACATTGGTTTAACTGAACGGATTTTATGCAACATTTTAGCGAAATTCATGCCTCTGGACAAGATGCTTCTGTTTGCAACTGTGACCCAAAGACACTAAAATTCAGCATTCCCTTATAAAGTTAATTAATTGGCTTTAATTCTAATTTGTCATTTTAACAGAGACAGACAAATCAAGCAACAGGGTGGAAAGAAAGAAAACACAAAGGAGGGGTAAAAAATGAAACCTCCTCCAGAGAACAAAGCACAGTTTATGTTTTGGTTTTTATTAACCAAATATGATTAAGCTATATCCAGTAGAGCTGGAAAGTCAATACACAGTGTTCATATCACCAGTGGTACATGCCTCACTTCTCCAAAGGATGATTAAATGGGTGTAAATATCCACTGGGATATTTTCAGAGTGACATTTCTGCCATGACTTTATCCAAAACACAGAGTGTCAGCTCTCAGGAAACATGCCACTTCCTAACTCAAAGGCTTCAGAAAGACTCAATGGCAGTCCAGATAGAGCAGGAATTCCAGTGATAGTTTGATCATGTACCTTGCTCTGTAGGGTTTTCATTCCCTAGAACGCATCATAAGAGAACAGTGGCAAAGTTGCACAGGCTATAAATGAAAGAGCAGACCTGCAAACACACACTGCTTTGGGCCTTCCCTTGCACACTCCCTGCACTGCTGACCAAGGAAATTCTCAGTGAGAGGAAAGTGCAAGTGGCTGAATGGAGTCAGATCCTTCTCACTGCAGAGAAGGGGGAAAACGGTATTACCAAGGCCGCTGAAGCAGGGGGATTTCAGCTCATTAGACTTGCACTATTTATATTCTTAAATGATTCCCAGAGAAGTGGAAAATCTGGCAAAATCATGACAGGCAAAGCCTGCCTGCTGCTCAGAAATCCAAGAGCCAGTTTAACCACGTCTGACCTATGTGGCATGGTTTTTGTGGCAACTGGTATCAATAAGTCGCCTTAATGCCAAGAGCGTGTATATTTTTCAGGAGCGGATTAATTGCTTGAATCAGATGATGCTTCCATTAATAAAACCTATAGTCCATAAGATGATTAATTAATGTGACTAATATCAACAAGCTTGAGAGCCTACATGTCAAAAGCAGACCAATCATTCCTTCCTTTGCTCTTTAATGTATTTATGGTCTTGTGCAGAGGAGGAAAACAGTCAGTAAAGGAGAAAGCTATAAATAGTAATGGGCAAGCAACTAGAGCAATTTATTTTTTACCATGGTGAAATAAGAGTTGAAGCAGTTAATACTAGAATTAGCTCATATGTTAAGAAAACCCCAACAAATCAAGCAGGGAGAAAAAAAAAGTCTTCTCAATCCCTACTTTATCATGAACGCGCCGACCTTTGGGGAAAAAAGCCTGGGTTTCTTGGAACGAGACCAGCCTGGATTTCTATCAAAGCTCTGGCAGTGGTGTTTTTTGTGGTAAACCATTGGGATTAAAAAAACAAAGCAAAATTACATTCTCATTTCTTAATTTCAGGCCTTTGCAAAACTCCTGTAAGAACACAGAACATGGTTGGTTGTGTAGCAGCAACCCATTAGTGGTGCGAGGCTCTTTTCACAATCCCTGCCTCATCACTCTATACCTTCCTAAAAAAAATTATCCAGCACAAGAATTTGGAAGCCTAGAGGACAAAACACCACAGCAAAAATTCACACAGTTTAGTCAGGAACAGTGCAGAACATTTGAATTAGAAGCATCTTGATAGGGTGGTGTCTGCAGCTGAAAACCTTACCCAAAACTCAGCACAGGAATGCTTTGTGCACTGCCCAGGGCTAAAAAATCATAATTGCATCCACCTCCAGAGCAGAATTTTTCCACAAAGAGATCTGAAAATACTCCCCCAAAAGAGGCTCTAGTCTGAGCCCTGACATGACAGAAATCTCACCACTACTTGAGGACGTTTTGTAGTCTGCAGGACAACACTTTTATAAGAAGCTATTAACATAGATGCTGCCGTACTGGGTCTTGCTATAAAAGCAAGTGAACTTGATCACCAATTTAAAAGTGTATTCACAATTGCTATTTGATATTTACAGAGAACCTTTCACCGATTCAAAACAAATTAATCCTACACAGAACAAAGAGCTCCTGTATCAGCTTCACAGAGGCATATGACATGTTCTCATCACGCACATGAACAAACAGGAAAGAACGGATTTATTGTGAACTGGGATTTTTGCTATAAATTAAAAGGCTGTTCCCTTTTATATGTCATGTGTATTTAATTTCACTCCATAGGGTAATCCACTGAGAATTCAGAGAGTGCCAAGATCTACTTTCCCCATTCCTTTTATTTCCTTAGGCAAATATCTAGAATTAGAGACAGAGAAAAGATGAAAAAAAAAAAGGAAGGCCAAGGGAAATACAGAGGTCCAAGAAAGAAAGAAAGACCAGTCTAAACAAGGATTTTTCCTGGTCTATGCAAGCAGCACTGATTATTTATAACAGGCAAAGGCATCTGTCTTTGATTATGATTTCATGTATACTGTAGATGGTGGTGAGCTTAGTGTGTGCCAGAGAAGACTGTCATCCTGCAGTTTGAAATTCCAGTGAGAAAAACTAATCTCTCTCTCAGGGAGAGCCTTCTACCTTTGACTAACTGAAGGACAAATGGAAAGAGCTTTTGTGCCAGGAAAAACAAAACTGCAAGCTATTACAGAATGTAAGGAAATCAGATTTAATTTGCAAAGCAAAGATAGAGTCAAAGCGCACAAATTTTACAGAAATATCCTTTAAAGTGTAACTGTTCAAAGGTATTTCAACCAGGTTAAATTTAAAACTGATGGAAAAGATCAGCTCTCCTTTCTACAAACCTTTATTTGGTAGGCTAAAAAACAGCCTTTGGTTTTGTGTTATTTGAGAAGCATGTGCACAGTGGCCTCAGGGAATAAAAGCAGCCCAAAAAGGCACTAGGTAAGTACAGCACGAGGCTACCCACAGGACACACATAAATCTGAGAGAGGCACTCTACCATCTCTCAACTCATGACAAGACACTCCAGTCTAACAATCTACTAAACTGGCACGTAAAACATTAAACCTGCTGAATCTGTGTATTATAGTCCCTTTCAGTGAAAACAGAAACAGCTGGACCTCTCCAGCCGAGCCAGTCCACAAGAGGAGGGATAATAGCAGCCAGAAGCACCTCGCAAGCAGAGGTTTTCCTCAGACAGGGAAATGGGTGCTATTTCAGTGCTGTCCCTCTTGAAAGGGTGGAAATTACATACTACAGTGACAGCAGTAAAAACCATCAAGACGTGACACTTTGCAGCCTGAACAAGTGCTCTGAGCATTTGTTTCGTTTTCTAGGACTGAGAGAAGCAGCTTCCAATTAGTCATTCTTGTCCTTCAGGACACCCCATCCCTATCTGAGATCAAAGGAGCAAAGTTCCAAAGTCTTCAGGGCTTCCTTCTTCCCATCGCCGAGTACATCAGCAATAAGCTTCACTTGTTCCTCTCTGCTTGTTTAAAACAATATCTTAGGCCTCAGTTACAACCAGAAACTCTTTCCTGCCTTTTAAAAAAGCCACCAGCCACCCTAACTGTGCTACCAATTGTGCCAAAAAGGACATCTGGTGATTTGATGGACGAGCTACGGTTCAGAGTCATCTGAAATCTGTACAGCTTGTCAAGAGGCAAGGAGCTGACAGCATTTTGTTGACACATTTCCTCAAAGTAATGTGCAGTCTTAGAGATTTGGTTTTGAAATACTCTGCATTTGAAAGTTGCCAAGTGATAAGATGTCACTTGCACTGAAACTCCATCTTATCAGTTTCTCATCAGCTTGAACAAACTGGAAGGAAGGAGTCTAGATAATTTTTAATTATGGTGGCAGGGTAATTATGGAAGTTAAGCCACTGGAATAGAATGCTCTCCAAGAAAAGCTGTTTTACTGATTGATTGGCTACCTCTGGTAACATATAAAAAAACTATAACATCACATGAAATTATTTTTCTAGTAGTAGCTAGTCTTTTAAAGCTTCTTATTTAACACATGCCATTAAAAAACAGAACATAAATCCCAGATAAAATAACAGGACTCCAGTCAGTAATCACCATTGGATTTCTTCAAATAATAGAGCTTCAGGCCTGAGCCTGGACTGCTGATGTGACTGGGATTTTTGCCATTTCAGTGCCACTGGAATGGGATCAGACTTGGGGTTGGTTAGTTACACTAATAATGATAATGAATGATAATTTCTATCAGGCAGCCTGGGTTAGCAGGGAAGGCTGTCACATTCTTTTATGTACCTGACATTGTGCTGAGAAATTACTATCGCTGAACAAGCTGACTGAGGGCAAGTATGATAAAAGAAAATGTCAAACTGAATCCAAACTATTTTCTTATTCTCCCACTTTACCTCCCTCTTTTAGAACATACTTAACCCCTCCGGTTTTATTTTCAGACCACGGCATTTCCTAGTCTAAACACCCCTGCCATTTCTCAAACCATGCCCAAAATTTCTGTCAACTCTGAAAATGGAGCAAGAAGCTGCTTAGAAGATTCACAAGGGACAGGGCATAAATACTGAAGCCAGTATTTATTTATTTATTGTCAGTGGTTTTAGTGATGGATGCAACACACCCAGTAACCCAAATTTATCAAGAAAGGCCGTTCAGCATTTTAAGACTATCAGGTTCCTGACAGTGCCCCAAATAGGGCCCTTTAACAATAAGGCCACAAAATACCTAAAGGCATTAAAGTGTTTTATAGAACGCTCAGTGGCAGTATGCATTGAGTTTGCTTTGCACATTTCAAAATTCGACTTCATATTACCTTCTTTATTGATTTCTGTGTGACAGGAGGAATCAAGTGAAGCATCTGTTTCCTTCTTCAGGACAAAGTCCCAGCAGGAGGAATACAGAATTCATTTTTTGGAAGGCCTTAGCTGAAAGGTTTTTATCCTTTGGGTATATAAAAAGATCATTTCTCAGAGGGCACAGATAAAATTTAAAAACCAGCAGCACAGGCTTCTCAGACAACAATGAACATCCTCAGCTACCCCAGGCATTCAGAGTCTCTTACAGACTTACCTTTGCAAAGCCAGGTACAAATGGAGCCTCTAGATCTAAAACCTGCAGCTGAACAACTTACAGGTTAAATGTCAGTGTCTAGAGAAAGCAAAAGGCTTAACGTGACTCAATACCCAAATACAATGATAAGGCTACAAAAAAAAAAAAAATACTAAACAACATTATCGAGTGCTCTCCCATTTAACAAAGAGCAGGCAGGGAAAGTTTCTCACACTTATACTCTTACCTTGCTAATTCCTTTATTCATTTTGTTCCTTTGTAATCTCTGATACTCAGAAGTATTTTAGGCTTGGTAGTGTGGTGAGGCAAACATCACAAAAACTAGGAAGTTACAAGCTGATATTTGGAAGGATGGGTTAAATGCCCAAACCTTTCAGCCAGGGCCAAGAATCAGCCCTGGCCTGCGTCTCTAGAGAAAATGTATTTGTGGTCTCTGTGGGCACAAATGTGTTTCAGAGCACCACACCACACGCAAATAGTTGCAGTCCTGGGAGAACAAGAGCTCAAAGAACGAACTACCAAGAACATTCTGGGTCAGGATGGCAGCAAGAGCAAAGGAAACATGTTGAGAGTTGTAGGGGGCATCCCCAGCCACAGGCTCAGCGAGCTGCTGCTGCCCAGGTGCACAAACAGGGGCTTTTCTAGCACAGTCAGACTCCACCGCTCCACTTTCTGCTTGCCCACAACTGCACGTCCTTCAGGGATGTGTCAAGGGATTTGTTACCCGATGTGTGTATGAAAGAAACACCTGGGCCCCAGAGAAGCTGAAGTTCACTCCACGCTCAGCCAGCCTGCTGAGGCTGGGGTGTGACAAGAATTGCAGCCTCTGCGCCCCTTCTGCGGCACCCGCCGACATCGGTGCTCAGCACCAGTGACCACGGGGCAAACTGGGTGACCTGGAATAAAAAAAACCAGCAAAAGCCAACCTCAGAAACCATCCTAGGTGATGTTTCCAGTCACCACCAGTCTAACCTGGATCAGAAGCCAAGACCCCACATTTGCTGTCTGTGCTACCTGGTGGTTCTCTGTGATGTGTGTGGCGTCAGTGAAGAGTCTGACACTCGTCCCATCCACTCCTTATGGCAGGTGATCCCACTCTGGAAAATTTGCACCTGGAAATAGAGGTATGGTTGCCTCTCAATAAATTAGATGCCACCTCCTCACTCCCCCCCTCCAGGTTTTTCTCTCTCTGGAATTTCTTAGGTGAAATCCCTCAGTTTGCTAGGTATTTTCTTAAATGCAAACACATGGAGATACTCCATGGGCAAATATGAAATAAATGTGAATTCTGATTCAAAACTAATATTCATTGTTACTCATAAGAACTTATAAAAATCCCAGATATTTATATGATCATCTATTTTTATATGTTTAGGTTAGCAGGAGTTTCATCAGTCACAACTAGAATTAACTCGTTGGTCTGAAGTGATGCTTTTGATCACTGTACCTTTAAGAAGTGTGTTTGCATTTCTGCTCAACTGAACACTTAAGAAAAACTGAAAAAACGTTGCTTGCTTTGCCAGTCTCACTAGAATGGGATCTACAGTGATAAAATTTCCATTATGTTCCAAGTCATCAGCAATCAGTCAACGGGACAGAAGAACTGGGAGCTGCACTTTTAAACAACGTATCTGGGTTATTTCTTTTTGTCTTTAAAGCAGGCTTGGTGCAAGAGAGGTAAGAAAGGAAGTGTGGTTTCAGCATCACAGACAAACTTGGCCTGGATCTGCAGAAATGCAAAATAAGAATCTGGCCAATCAATTTTAAACTAAATAACCCTACCTCTTTTAAAAATTAATAACAACACTTTGCAAAATATCATTCGAGTTTGATTATACTGTAACATTCAAAGTTGGGTGAATTTTTCTAAAATTGCGTGAATATTTGTGCATGACTCATAAAAGGCCTGCAAATCACAGCCAGCTCCGGAAGCAGTGACACAGCTACACCAGCATTTCGCCTCTGCCATAATGAGCTTTAATTATGTAATTATTTCACACTTCAAGTGATTTGCACGTGTCGTTCGTGATCCTAGAAGCCATAAGTAGTAACACATGAGAAATGATAAGGCCCTGTCCTCAAAGCTAGATGTCTGCAAGTAGCAGGAACAACAGAAAATCCTTAGAAATCTTGTCAGAGCTGAAACATCATTTTTCTGCAAGATCATAACAACTCTTACTCAGTTCAATCTTGCACTTTTTGGATATTCTCTTTTAACAGGATGCACCCCTGCTGAGGCCTGAGCTAGATTAGTCCTCCACACTCAGATAGACTGAACTGCTCGGATTTAAATTGGTGTTACTGAAAGCTGGAAGTGTATAGACTGCACAACATAATTTGAGGTTTAACAACGAATAAAAAACCAGGAGATGCTTTTCATTGCATTAAGCATATTAAAGACTGAAGATTTACTGCACACACATACTCTCTGGAAATGATCAGTTATTCTACTTAGGTTAAAAAAACCTGCAATTGTCTTTGCAAAACAAATCATTAGATTTGCATACAATCATACTGTGTAGCCACATGAAAATAAATCATATTTTCTGCTTGCATTTCTATTGCAGATTTAATTGATGTAACAGTGCAGAAAACTGAGACAAAATTTTATTTCTTCTGCCTTTTAATTACCATCTGCTAACATAAGATTACATTTCTTAAAGTGACTGGGTCTACCTGCCAGCTGAATTTTTCGCCTGATTTCCTCAAGCTCTGGCAGCTGCCTTCATTATTGGTGAAAATGGCATGGCAAAGCTAGCATGAAAAATGAGGCTAAGCACCTGTCACTTCATTTTTCTGCAAAGAAACAAAGAAAACACATGAAGCTCTCTGCTCTGCACCATCTATACTCAGCAACAATTTGCTGCAAATAGAATAAAGCATCAGTTTGTTCTTGCACAGAGGAAGAAGCATGACACATAAAAGCACCTCTAGCAACCTACATATTTATGATAATCAGAGAAGATAAATCTCTGAATAAACAGTGCAAGGAAATAAAACAAAGAATGTGTGCTTCCATAAATAGAATCATCCCCTAAATACCAACTATTTGGTGATAAGAGCTTTACCATTGAACTTCACCTAACAAGCTACAAGCCTCTTATTATTTCCTTCTACAGCTCAAAGAGCCTCCTATTATAGCATGAATCAGCCAGGTACCAAGCACATTAAGCCCATGAGTAATCTCATTGCAATCACAAGTGTTTGGATGCTTCAATATTTTCTAGAATTGAGCCCTTCATCCCCATGAAAGATGGCTGAGACTTGGGTTTCAAGCCAATGCCTGCTGGAAAAGGTAACCATCACGTCAGAACCAGATGTTTGAACGCCCTTTGAAACCTGTCAGCTTTTATGAGTGGGAGAACTCACCTGAAAAAAACCCAAGAATGGAAACTACGGAGGAGGACAAAGAAAAAGGCATAAAAAGCACATTATACCAGCTTGTTTCTACTGAATTTTCTGCTTCATCACAAAATAAGAGTGGTTATGTCAGCTGCACTTTTCTGAAAGCAAAATAACCAGTTCAGGATGCCTGGAGCGGTGCTGATGTAGTTAAGCTAAAACCAGGGCTGGATCCCTTATTTCCCTCAAGCTCAGAGTGAACATTTTGACTAATTTGCACCAGGTCTTATCTGCACCCTCCCCAAAGTACAAAGCTACAGCAGGGGCTCTGATTACCTGAGAGGAAAAAGGGTGAACCCATGAGCTAATTCCTTTAAACAAGTGCAAAACTAAGGTGAAGGAGTATGGGTAGATTCTGCTATGTCTGAGTCACAGTCTGTTTTTCCCAACGTGTGGAATGTCTAGAATCACCTGCCACCTAGAAGAAATTTTACCTCCACTAAAATATACCAATTTTGAGCTGTGATGGCTCTTAAGAAATACACTGCACAACCAAAAGGAACATATAACTATAGAAAGTACTGAAGTAATGGGAATTTTCTGGCCAAGAGTTACCTCTGTGGTCTAGCAATACCAGGAACTAACTTGTGACACAAGATGTTGCTGATTTTGATTGAAGATAATTTTCTGCCAGGCTGGATACAGAGAACAGCACTTCCTACTTTGCACAGTGACAGTTAAATCCTGCAAATCATAAATAAAATAAAATAAAATATTTAGATTTGATGCTTCTGCAACTGTGTTCTCTATTGTGGTCTTTTCCCCCATCTATTATCTTATTTTCTGCCAAATTTTGAGGGTGTGCCTGCAGATGATTTTGCTGAAGTGTGGCAGGAACGATGAACAATCTTAATTTGGTCCAGCAACTGCCTAAAGGAAAGGCCTCAAGTTATCAGATGTTGAAGTTTGTTTGCACAAGATCACCAAAAGACTGTGATGTAAATCTAAGGTAATCCTTTTCTAGAATTCTCAAAGTATTTTTTCCAATCAGAAAGACCCTCGTTGCTCCCAGTTTCACCTTTATTTCAGTTTCTTCTTTTTTTCCCTCTAGCAGAGGCATGTGAAACAAAGCTTTATATTATGGAGATACTTGTCTTTGTTCCATGAAATTACTTTAGTCATCCTCTAATCCAAACGATCCATGAGAAGCCAAATCACCAACTTTGAACAAAAGCTTGAAGCTATATGTAAAAGATGTCCAAAATACTCACTGGCTGAGATTCAGTTTTTATACAAAACTGAAGTTGTCCTGTTTTCCTTTGGAAATGAATATGCACATGTCCAAAAATGGAATATCTTTCCCTCTGCTTTGCCAAAAGAAAGATTTTTAGAAGGAAAAACCATGAAGAGATCTGAAATTTCAGTCATCCTGGAATGAATAGAAGAGTTTATGGAGTAAATATATACTTTATTTCATCCATATTTATGGAATGATAATTGAAATTTTTTGCATGACAATCTTTGATGAAATTCACTTGAGCGTCTAGTGGGAAGTGTCAGGAGTCTTATTGATTTCATTCTTTTTAAAGACACCTCGAAATTTTGTGAGACTGGGACTGAAATATCGCACCAATTAATAGTGAATTTCCAAAGAAATCCTTAGCAGTTTAGCTAATCCCTAGCATTTTAGCACTTATAGTAGTGAAGAGTTCAGATCAGGGTCAGATAATAGCAGTGCTACGTGGGCTGTCGTTATCTCCACTTTTGTTGCTGTCTCTTCTAATTAGTGCGTTAAAATACATGTTCCAATGCTTGCAACAAAAAGAAAAATGACATCTGTTAGCAAGTGCCAGGCTGCAGTAATCTCACCCAGATTTTCAATGATGTATAGAGCTGTGTCATGCAGGGACCTTGATCATCACACATTCTTTACAATACAAGGCAGGATTTGGTCACTGCTTGGGGTGAGAAACTGGCAAATACAGATGTTGCAGGCAGCTAAATCGGGAGTTCAGTAGGTGGCAGCCTTCCCTTGGAGTTGGTGTGGAACCGAGGCACCACGTGCTGCTACACCCAGAGATGTTCTGGGAGGAAGTAGACCCTAAAGAGAGAATTTTACCACACAAGGTCAAAGACCCCGAAGTATCTTTCCCAAAATATCAGTGGCAATCAAGCGCCCTGTTCAAGCTGCCCTTTGAGCGTCGCAGCCCCATCAGATTTCCTCTTGTCACTTCAGCAGGGTAGGGAATTGGGTGGTTTGTGCAGCCCAGTGCTGCAAACGGCCAAAAGGCTGAGATTCCTGAGGCACCTGCAGCTCAGGTTGTTCAGACCAGGGCAAAATCGGCACATTGCTCCTAGAGCATGTCACCAAAGCTCCAAGGCTCGCTAGGTTAAAGCTTTGCTGAAAACAAATATTCGTCACAGCTATTCCTCGTGACTAAATACATCCCTGGGTGGATTCTTTAACTTTTCCTTTCTGGCCTTACTCGTATTAGTTTTAATTATGAAAGGAAAATAAAATCAATATATTTTTTAAAAAAACCCTACCCCAACCTCTGAAAAAAACAGTTTGCATTATTTTAAAAATGTAGTGAATAAATAACACACTTTTCAGAAAGAAATACAAAAACATTTGAACTTGTGCTACCACATGCAAGATTGAAGTATGCAGTTAGAAATGCACATGGATTTTTACCCCAATGTACAAAGTGCTCTTACACACTAAATAAGTTCTGCACCATGGACTAAACAACCACCTATAGGCTTCTGCCATTCTTTTAACCAATTTCAATATGGCAGCTTTTTATCTGTAGACCTACATTCAGAAACCCTCAGTCTTCATCTATAAAGTCAAACTTAGTGAACAGTCATTTAAGCCTTGATTCTTTAAAGAAAAGTTAGTAGAAGAAAAATAAATAAATATATATGTAACGTGTACTTAATTTGAAGGAAAAACATTCACGTTTTCTTTGTGCTACCTTACTTGAAGGTAAGCAAGTGCCTTTCTAAGAGTGTTTAAGAATTTGATGTCAGAAGACTCCAAGTGTGGTAATCGGTAAGACGAAGGAAAAAAAATCACCAGACTTCATGATCTTATGAGGCAGAGCCTTTGAAAAACAAATAGTCATATTTTTGAAGCCATGAAAGACAATTCCTGTCATCTAGTCTGACTACCATATACCACAAGCCAAATAGCCTCTCTCAATTATTTCTGGATCCGGTCTGCAATTTCAGACTGAGCTACAGTAACTTCTTCAAAAGGATGCTCAGATTTTATTGAGGGAAAATATTCCTCCCCCTTTTTAGGACAGTCTATTGCTACCCCTGACATCATTAATTCCAGTCTTAACTACACCCCTCTGTATTCCACATGCCACAGAGCCCAAATCCAACCTCTTGTTCACATTTCCACCCTATTCCTTTTGCTAGGCTTTCATTATCCTCTGCTAAACCACTTCTTTTAAATGCACTGTACCCTAATACTGGCTGAGGCTTACTGCAAAACTACAAGGCTCCAAAAATAGGAGATACACTCTTCCCAGTTACACAGAGCATTATTCCATACAAAATTCTTAAAATCTCAGCAAAGAGATAGTATTAGCAAAGGTAAATTGTTTAGAGTCGGTCCTTTGGCTAGATCTGTGGTTTAGCAAATGAAAGAGCTTAATATAAATTCAGTACTGAAAGCTAGTGAAGGACTGACACCATGCATTATAGTAGCTGACAGAACTCTTCCTTTCCCAACCCTAATATTAACCAAATTTTTGGCATTCCCTGACACTTTCCTGACTATGTTCATGTTTTTGTAGAGATACAGCTCAGATTCTGGGCTAGAATGCAAGGGAATGGAAAGTCAAGGTTTCGCTTTCCCCAGAGAATGGCCAGAGCATTCTTTGACTCCCTTTCTAAAAGACAGGAAAGTGAACACTTGTTATTTTGAAGTGTATTGGAAAGTTTCCTTGTCTGAATTTCAGAGGGTACATCACCACTTTTTCTAACTAAGCTCCTAAATTGCAAAACCTGACCTAAAGCTTTTCACTGAGGCACAAGGAGAATGCTGACAAACATTCTGACAAATATCAGGTGCAGTTGTTTTGGTTAGATAGGAAGTGTTCTGATGTATTTGCAGAATGTGCTGAAAGTGCAGTGTGAATATCAAAAAGCTGAGTTGGTCTTTTAAGTCATTTGCTGTCCATATGCAACATCATTATCTAATATCAATCCAGTCTTTCCCAGAGAAATCAATATTAGACTGTGTGCTAAGTTCATATTTTATTAACTACTCCATAAAGCAGAAAGTGCATGTGTTCAGTTAAGCTCCCCCACTGACTGTCATTTAAAGGTGATGAAATCTTTTAGATCCAAAACCTTTCTCAGCATGCTACAATTTCACACCAACTAGGACAAAGGTATTGATAAAAAGGATTCAGGGAAGACGCAAGATAGCATCCTCTCGGATTACCTGGGCAATTTCAAACACCCTTTCTGTTTTCATAACATATATGGAAAGGGAGCAGAAATCAGGGCTTATTTATGCACTACACCAGTAATCTGCACTACAGCCTGTACTGTATGTAAAAGAAACTGTCTGAGGCATCACAGTTACAAAACTTCAACTGGTAAACTGCATTTAGCAGGCTGCTGGGAGGTCTGTGTAAACAATAATAATTTGTGTCAGGACTTATGTTAAGGGTCATTGTGACTTCTTAGCGTAGTGATGCTAAACAGCATGACTTTCTTATTAGTAGATAATATATTCACAATATTTAATAACTAGTTATATTGTGGTCCTATGACAAATTCATCACTGGCTATGAAACACCCCACAATTGTCTATTTCCAGCCAGCTCATTTATATAAAAGGAACTTTGGGAATAAAACAACTTCTGTGGTAATTCAATTTTACAGCATGCTACACTGCATATTAAGGTGTATATCAAAAATTTGCAGGAAGCTGTACACAGATGCTCGTGACTCTGCAAATCAGAGTGAGATTACCTTCTAAACCCAGCTCCTTTCAGAAGCTCAGTGAAGGTCAGCAAAGACCAACCAAATTCACTTGGCATTTTTTGGGCAGGACTCTTGTCTCCAACAAGGAGATCCATTTACTTTTTCTTGATATGTTCCTTATGACATATTTTCCTACTGTGATAGCTTCTTTTTTTGCTGCGCCTTTTCTCCAACTACCGACCATGAACCATTTGATAATACATTGACATATGCTTTTATCTAAAAATCAGCTCTTCACTCAGTCTTATGGGACACAAGAAACCTCAGACCACAAGAAACCTCAGCTGGTCTTTGCTGACCTTCACCTACATGCAGCCTACATGTAGTCAAATAGAGACAGGACACCAGAAGAGCACTGGTTATTTATACTCTGTGCTTCCCAAACCTTTCCAACAGTCAGTCTTTGATGCTGTCCTCCAACACCAAAGTGTTTTGTGCTTTTTGAAGCTTTTTCCTACTTTTAGGCTTTAAATACCTTTTCTATTCTTTACTGCTTAAGGCTCTGTGCTTTCACCCTCTTTTTTTTTTTTTTCTCCCCCTCAGCTTCTATGCTTGTTTCAGGCTGGCCCATCAATTTTATGCAATTGATATAAATTTATTTATGGTCCTCGATTCAAATCTGGTCTACATCAGGATTGTGTGCATGCAACTCAGATAGCTCAGGAATGTGGGGGAAGTGAATCTATTGGTATATTGTCTTCTTCTGTAGACGAGTTCAAAGGTAGAATGTTCTCTCTGATTCTGCTATCTCTGTCTTCAGCTAAGAACTCAGCTTTACTGCTTCACTAAACATCCCAAGACCTTACCAAGAAAGTCACAAAGACTTTAGCAAAGAAAACCAGGATAAAATCCCATGATGGGAAAATCTACTTTGCTTTTGCAGTGATGGATATTGCAGGTTGGGAGAAATGAGAAAATTTTCTGGGTGAAAGACATGTGAAATGATCTGGGAATGACCACCCAACCCAAGATACCTAATCATCTCCACAGACTCCGGTATTTTTCTCACCTCCCCTCACCCCCATTCCCTACCAGAAGGTTTACCACTTTTTCCACATTTTCATTATGATTCTTGCTCAGACCAGAATTAGTTTTGTCTAAAATGATATTTATACCCCCCCTTTCTTGATATTTTTCCTTCCTTCACACAGTTTAATCATGTCTTGATTAAGGCCCTCAGTAGGAACTCTGTCTGTCATCAGCCAGATGCTATCATAAGATTTTTACCTTTCCATCCTTATATTATTTCTCCCATGAGTAACAAATTTAGCAGCATGCTGTTCAATCCCAATAACACAAATTCCTGCAACGCAAAAAATCATGTTAATAACCATGTTTCATCACTGAATATGTAGAAGCTTTACTATTTTACTACTGACTCTTACAGGAAGTTAAACCTTTTCCCTACACTTTTCAAGTCTTTTCTATCAGAAGGGCTCTGTATTTATATTACCTCTGCTTTTAATTTACAGCTCAACCAAGTCCAACCTTACTCAAGTCCAACCTTTGCCACGCTTGCTATCTATATGCAAGTCAGTTTTCACAGTTCTGTAAAGCTTTATCTCATTATTCTGTCTCTCACTGTTGAGCATTTTCAGACCCTCTGTGTGAAAGATGAGATATAAAAATAAATTGAATTGGAATACATGATGCTAAGTCCTGAACTTAAACAGACTACACCCACAGTGCATATATAATTTGACAGCTACAGGCTATGCTTTCCTGGCGTACATCAGAAGGATTAATGCAAGGGAATTAAAGTTCTAACCATCCTGGGTAGTCTGACCTAGACATCAGACTCAGGGCCACGTAAGCCCAGGTTGCTGTTAACCAATCTGCCAAAGAAGAACTGGGGTGATTACAGCCAGGATTGCTACTTACGCTCTCTGCCAGAGCCAAACTTCCAAGGTCATCTGAAAACATTCCTGTCTTCTGCTCCCTATATCCAGGTAGCGTCCAGCCTTCATTAGTACAACATGAGAAAGCATTTGTAAGCTCATAGATTTCTGTCAGACCAAACCAAGCCAACAACGAAAGCCCCACAAGAAAAGCAGGATGATTTAGAGCATTTCTAAACAGGAAAGCTGTGTGGTATGGAGCTTTGGGTGTCAGCTTTGACAAAACTGGACAAACTGTTAACATTTTCATTCTGAGGAGGAACAGCAGAGATGAAAATACTGAGGATGTGGGTTGACATGAGGAAAAGGAAAAGCTTCATCCAATTGTGTGGGTCTTAAAAAAATCCAGAGCTTTTTTGTTTTCCATTGGTATTTCAACTCTCGTGAAATAGGAAGGACAAGATATAAGAAACTTCATGCGTCAAATCCTGTAAATATGATTACATGAACATTAGAAGAACAGAAAATATTACACCCTATATGATTGTGCACAGATTCAAGATTTATAATTGTTTTGTTTTGTGGCAAAACACTAAAAGAACACATCCGTGGAAATCATTTCAATTGCTCTAACTTCAGTTAACTCTCTTGGTGCAAGAGCTGTGGCTTTGAAACTGCCTTCCTTCATATGGTTTTTAATTCCAAAAATAAGGTAGTACTAAACTGATATGATGAATAAATAATGAATGGATTTGGATTTTTCTTTACAAATATATAAATCACTATGGTCTAAAACCATCTAATAAAAATTAAATCTGAAATGGTTAATGTGGCTTTTGTTTAAATTAAATAATTAAAATCATTAAAAATGATCAGGTTTTAAATTGTAGACATATAAGACACAGATTCTGGGCCTTTCTGAAAGTTAAGTTCCACAGGACACCTTTTCATGCACTGACTGCAATAGGAATGAAACTTGCATGCCTGCTTATTAATCTGCTAAAATATCAAGCCCCAAGATAGACATTAATTTTTGAGTATAGGGAAAATTATTTTTGACTGCCATGAAGCTCAAAACTGTAGCTATGTAAGGATGTTTTATTTTTAAACACTGAAAAAAAACCGTACTAAAAAAGCCTTTGCATGTTCCTTCGTAGTGCTGAGGCACATACTGTATTTCCCAAAAACAAACATCTCTCTGAGCATAATGTGATGTCACGTGGGATCTGGTCCTTCATCATTTCATGTAGATTAAAATGGTTGGGAGTTATTCCATTTCCAGGATTTATATTGTAAAATACAGGTATTTTTATGCAGAAGAAACACCTGTTTCCACCACTTTTTTTCCTCCTCAACACAACATAAGTGATGTTTGCTGTGGGTTATTTTCTCCCTCTAGACAACAGTGACATAACATTGGTAAAGCTGCCTAATAATGTAGGAGGAATTTAGCCAAGAGCAACAGCCATTGTGAAGTGGATTCAATCCTTTCAACGAATCTCCACTAAAAGTAATTTAACTCAGGTAAAACTTGATATTTTACCTCAAGCCTTCATTTAGAAGTTAGTTACCCAGCAGCACACAGATTTTAAATCCTCGTGGCATATATTGACCAAACTGAAATATAATAAATGTTTTTAAAGAGAAACAAAGGAAGATTATGTACAAGCTGGCAAGTAGAAATGTTATAGGAATATTTATTGTAATTATCAGCCAACTTTATATTTTAATGATCTAGGTTTAAATTAGGGAGAAGCATAAAACACAAGCTATAAAGAAGCAATTCTATTTATTCCACTAATAAGTTGCAACCTGTTTCAGTTTTATGAGCCTGCACATAAATGTATTCAGTTAACATGAATTATGTATGCATGCCTGAATGTTCATGAACCATTTCTAATGGCTTTAGGTTATTGCAAATCTGATATCCTGAGAGTAAGTTATCCACACGTGTGTATGGAAGTGGCAAACTCAGCCCTGTGCCCCATTTGTCTGTTTCTGCTTGAGAGTGCTGAGGAAAAGGGATTTTAAACTTCAGTTCCGGTGCTGCAGGTGGGTGGCCTTTAGCTCAGGGGGTGCTGTGAGAGGGTCCTGAGTGCCACGGGAAAGCTGGTCCTGCCTGCTGGATTTACACAACTGGCTGCCAGTTTCCCAAAGAGAGACAAAAGAATCTGGGGACATTTCGACAGGAAGGAGAGATGGGCTGGGAAAGGGACGGGATAAAAGAGCACTGTGCTGCTTGGACAAGTTATGTTAAATCGTGCTTGGGGTTTGTAAATAATGAAACACAACCAGAACTACTCAGCTTCTAGACACACTCTGTTATCATTATTATTATCATCATCATCATCTCCATTTTAGTACTCTGGTTTGTTTATTCTGTAACCTGAATGCTGAAAAAAGAAAATAAGAATTCACTGAAATAAGTATTCAAGAAAATTTATGCATATTCCTCTTCCTCTACAATGAGTTGGCAGATTACCTGAGTCTTAGTTTTGCTTTATGCTGCACCCACCTTTCTCTTGTCCACAGAGCTGCTCTGTTCTGCAAGCAGCAGACTGATAAAATGTGTTCACAGGCAGTACAAATCAGAGGAATACTATTTAACAACAATATTACTAACAGAAGACAAGAAATAGAAAAGAAAAGAAATAAAAAGTCTTGAACTCAATACATAGCTTATCACAGGCCAAAACAGGAATAGAAAAGAATTGTCAGGAATTTAAGCTACGTAAAGGATTGTTTGTTTGACTGGTGTGTGGGTATGACGAAAAGGACAACAGACAAGCAGAATTTTAGAAAGAAAATCCAGATGCAGGCTGGGCAAATGTGGGATGCAGCACAAAGAAAATCTGAGACTGAGCTTTTGAGTCTCGGTACCAGCTGAAAACAATCTCCTGTTGTTTGATCCTCCTATGCTCAAGGAAAAGGTACTTGGCATGTCTTTTTAAATAAACAGGATTACATGAAAGTCATTTGTCTCCAACATCAAATTCTCTTTCTAACTGGAATAAACTTCTGAGACTGAATGCTTGACTAAAAAACACAGTGACAATGTTTTTTTGGAAAGCCTTCCAGTATTTTCATTAACATTATATGCACCATGGCAATGAGGTGGCCTGCATTTTAGCAGTTCGAAAAATAAAATTTCATATTACAGTTTTACCAGTAAGCTGTAAAAACAGCCATTCTGAAAGTCACTGTGAAGTTTGATAACCCATTACACTAAATAACATTTCTGGGGGCTAATCTGTACTGATGACTCAAGGCATACAATCTCTTTCCTACAAACCTGATTTCTGGCACTGGAAATAACTGCACAGCTGTGAGATATGCTGACTCCAGTATTTAACATCAAGAACTTGGAACACAAGATCTCAGTTCTAATCAAGCAGCTATATATGTTCAATGTAATTCTATCACTGTAAAGCACAAGCTCTCCTTTCTTTGAGGAACTTGGATGAAGGACAGATCCAGAGCTATATTCTAAGGAATAGCCTGTGATACTTGTGTGCAAAATGAGCAGTGCAACCAAAGTTCAGAATTTATGGATCACATAACGTGAATAAAAGGATACATACTTAATATCACAGACTTTTCCTGAGAGGTCAGCAAACTACCAAAATACGCTGGTGGGTGCATTTTACAACGTAGAGGATTTCTCCAACCATCCATCTGTTATTTTCAACCACTGCAACATGCCTACAAATGGAGTATAAGATCTAATGTCAAGAATACTCGTGGCCTTAGAGAAGACTTGGGTCTAGGCATTCTCAGACAAAACAGATGACTAAGTCATCACTATCAGCAATACTAAACTTTATCAGCTTATGAGGGTAAGACAGAAACTGCCTGGCTGAGTAATAGCCAAGGTTCACTTAATGCATTTCCAATCTCCAACCGGGCCCATGATCAGATACTCTGGAGGAAAGGGTGACTATGCTGGCAAATTAACTTTCATGTTAAACCTCATCTGCATGTCAACTAACAGCCCAGGGAGCGGCCATGCCCACACAGAATCCACCTCTCCTGTTGGTCAGCCCAGGTCCTCGTTACACTTCCCAGTGGCTGAGCTGAACTGGACTCCCAGCAGCTGCACACATTCCTTCCTTTTTCTCAGCTTCATATTTCTGTTTGATTTTGTTGACTCTATGGAAATGGAGCCAACTTTTCTGCCAGTTTTAATGGATTTCGCCCTGAAATAAATAGAAAAATGCCCATCTATAATAGCTGCTAATTTAGTTCCTAATCTGTGTTATGCCAGACAGGAAGTTTCTTTGGCTGACTTTGAGGGAAACAGTCAGAAACACAGAAATGAGAAAGGGCAAGATTTATCTAGGAGGTGGCAGCAGCTAAACTCTTCAGCTAATGCAGCTGCTGACATTTCCAGTCATTCAGTGCATTCCTCCCTAGGGAGAATAAAGCTAAAAGAAACTACTTAGTATGAAACTACTGGATGTCCATTAAAAGTCATTCTAGTGGTGAAGATGAAGAGGCTCATTGGCAAAATACTCTTTGTATAAGTCTAAAAACAACATTAAAAGACATCCAAAAAGCAGGCAGTTAAATAGATTCTTTCACACTGAGAACCAGCAGTACAGGAGACTAAAATGGATTATAGGGAAAAAAAATTACTTTTGATTCAAACCACTGATAAAGAGATTTCCCAGTCAACGTCTGCGTAATGCTGAAGAGAACGATTTTTTGCACAAAGCCCTAAGAGGTCCTAGAAAATATGATCCAAAGAACAGTTTTAGAAGCAAAATTCAAAGATTTTTTTGGGGATAGCAGATGGCTTTCTTATATTAACACATCTCATACAGGATAACAGAAATAAAAAATAGCTCTATTCTAATCAAGTATGGGACTTAAAGGTTCTATCTATTCAAACACTATGGAAATTATGGAATCTGGGATGGTAGTAACATCTGATGCTAATGAACTTCAAAAATTAATGGAGCCTTGGTGATTTAAGGTAGTTCAGAATGAAATTTCCTCAAAATATCCTTAAAATAACCAACCTATGCAACAGGATAGGCAGTTTTGGGACAAGAAACGTTGTAAGGTACCTGCCAATGACTGTATCTAACTCCAGTAAATGGGAATATACCAATCATCTCTCTGGGCATGACTCTCCCATGGAACATTCAGTAGTAATTCCACAGCCCTAATCCCTTATGCACAAAATACTTCTGCACAGTAACCCTTCAGGATACAAGTCAAAGCCAACACTTCAGTGCCCCAGGCCTTTCGCAAAACAGCAACACTTCCTGCTCCCAGAACTCCAAACTTGCCAGTTTACCTATATATTAGTCCTGTTTCCAGTTGATAGCTACGGGAATGGGCAAAAACTGCATGAAATAGGAATGGGAAAAGGCTCCACAGAAGTACCTCCATAAGTAGATACCTTGGTCAAGTCTATAATTTATGTTCCCTCTAGACACTACAGTCACAAGCAAGGCAATGCATTGCCTGATTTAACCAGATTTTCTAAGGGCATGGGTTTAAGTGCTGCTCACTGACCTCCCTCTTCATTTGAGTTCACTGCCCATAATGAGGTTTTGTGAACTTCACTGTTAGATTCAACACTTTCGTTTCACATTCATCTTATCTGCTCACCACCTCCACAGCTGGACAGAAAGTCAAGACATTTAACCCTTTGTAAAAGCTGGCAAGACTGATAAATCTTTTACCTTGTTATATAAACCTGAAATGAAAAGCTAAAAGAGACGAAAAATTTAAGTGGGGATCTTTGTCAACTTCTGTGAATGCCATTTAAGAAAACCAAACAGAAAATAGATGTACACGGAGAAGGCGGTTAAGGAAAACATTTCAATTCATTTTCAGCAAATCTGGTTTTCTACTTTTCTGTTGAAATGAAAGCACAAGTGGCAACAAATCCATGCCTACGCTTGTTATTGCCTACTCAAGAATCAAGTGCTCTTTCACTCAAGACTCGATTGTTGGAAAGAAAATAAACTGTCAACCAGTGAGACTTGTTATCAAGCTGGAAAGTGAGAAAGGCTTGCTTGCTGCTGCTAGTCTTGGGATTTCATCAAAATGGCTTTTAGAAGCACATTCTTTTGCTGTAATCCTTGAAGGAGTTCTCTTAGAGGAATAGCATGTAAGGAGATCAGAGGGAAAGAGCCCCCACCCAGGCTTGTTTTCCTTAGTGTTCTCCCCCCTGTAATTGAGACAACATGGTTCAACAGAGAAAAAAATGGGATTCCAGAGGCTTCAGTTCTTCTCTTAGCTCTGCTAGTGCCCTGTTTTTACACATAGGAAAGCCACTTCATCTTTCTCTGCTTCAGTTTTCCCATCTGTAAGACATGACCAATATTCAGCTCTTAATGACACACTAGGAGGTCTCAGATGATGTCTATTTACTCAAGCAAACTTGCAACAAATTAATTTGGCATTTGATCAAACCTCATGTTCTCTGTTCTCTGACAAACAGCCTTCTCTGAGCCCTAACCCCCTTCCATTCCCCGGGCAGCAGTTGCTCTCTTTGTGTTGCTCACCACCCAAACTTCAAGCTAAAGATCGGTTTGCATGATAAATGTTAAACAAAAGCTTCTTGGCCTGCTACTGACTGTCACACAGGTGTGAAAGTCTTCTGGGAGTAAACCCTAGGAACAGCTCCAGAATGCACACAGCATCCCACTGCGCTCACCACTCAGTCCTGGCTCTCGAAGCAGCACTTCAGCAGGAGACTACAAACACTGCTCATCTAAAGACAGAGCAATGGGGATTGGAGCAGGAACTATTTTAAATGATTTGACTAATAAGTCCAAAAAGACAGTAGCAGTTCCATTATATTTCATTTATTAGTTGCTTGTGGAACAGCTTTCAATGAGACCAATACACCAGGGTCTACATATTAGTTAGTAATTTTTCAAGGTTATACTTATCCTGAAAAGATGTCTTCTAGATAATTAAAGGTAATTGACCCAGGTCAGTATTCTTATTAAACAGCGACGGTAAAGTACCAAAAAATGGTTTTCATAGACCAGATTAAAATACACATAATATGGGCCAGTGTCAACATAACCTGACAGGGAGAACACAATACAGGGCAGCACACTGGGACAAAAAAACAGTCATAATTTTACCGCTAAATTTAGCCCAAAAGACTGGGGCTTATTCACATGATTAAATGATACTGTAAATGAAAAAATAATATATGCAGAAGTTAGAATTTTCAGGGCTAAACTGCATCCAGTCTAAACTTAGTGAAGGCCTTTACTGTATGGTTTAGCAAGAAGCCCACATGGCAGGTTAACCAAAGATTCATTCAGCCCATTTAGCCCTAGTGTCCTGCCTTTGGTAACAGCCAAAGAAGATGCTTGAGGAAAGGTTATGAACACAGGACAAGCATAGGATATGTCCTGCCAATTCTCAGCAAACCTGCAGTTTTGAAACTTCCTCAGCTGGAGCCCGGCCCTTCATCAGCATCTTTAATGGCTCTTTATGAACTAATTTTTCCATGAGTTTATCTAATCACTTTAAGAAACCATTTCTACTTTGGCATCTCCAGCATCCTGTAGCAATAGCTTCCACAATTTAATTAGGTGTTGCCTGATCACTTCTCTTGTTTTTTGTCAAGTGAGAATAAATAATCACTATCTCTTCACTTCCTTCATGTCTCTCCTAACTATGTAGCTCCAGCGTATCTTGCCTCCTCCTTATTAGTCACCTTTTCTCAAAACTGGAGAAACCCAGGTCACTGAATCCTCCCTTACACAGAAGCCATCGCATCCCTCTGATCACATTGTTTTCTTTTGTACCACCACAACTTGCATCATATTCTTGAGATGGGACAGCTGGAATTGCACAAAGTATTCAGAAATGAGGTTGCACCCTGTATTTTATTCTAAATGTGGAAAACATTAAGAACATCATTTATAACCCTTAATGCATTTATAGCATGCCCCAATTCCCCCTATTCAACTGTCACAGTATGTCTCTGTTCTTTATGTTTTGTCCTCAGCCCAGCTCTGTGCTTTCGATCATCCCTTCACCTGTGCTCTGTCAGCACCACATCTTTCTTCTTCTCCTCAATTTCTTCTGACCTCAAATACAAGACAGCAAATTCCCTGACCCATATCCCTGAAAATCTGGAGGATTTATGGTGTCTCTCCCTGTATCCATGCTTTATGCACTACTCAGACTTACAGGCTGCATAACATCTACTGCTACTTTCCTTTGCTCTGCCCCTCTGCCTTAGCAGCTGAAGCCAGAATTCTAGCTTCAGAAAGATTCCCTGCACACTTTTCAGACATTTTAAGAGAAGTTTTTATATATAAAAGTACTGCAAGGCATTTTGCCTAAAGAAGCAAAGCTAAGTAAGACATACATGCTCAGGAATAACCCCAAACATAGTTACATGAGTCAGGCATCACAAATTGTGCGTCTGGTCACATGCACTTCTCACAACCATATGGACAAAGCAAAGTTACCTTCAGGGCAGGCTCAGCTCATGCAGGGGGCAAATTACCCTTCAGAGATGTTTGTATCTCATTGACTATATTGAGAATCTAGGACATGTGTGATCCTAAAATTAACATCTCGGTTAAGTGAGATGACTCTGGAATTTTGCATTTCTAGGACAAAACAACTTGGGGTTATATGAAAACAGAGCAGCAGTTAAGAATCCAAGCTAGACTGCCTTCATCCCAATATCCTAAACCCTACAAGCAATATCTTAAGTTTTAAAGACAGTTTTTCCTAGGCAGATTTTGTACAGCTAAAGGCAGACCATACAACAATTGTAGTGGACTGTGCCAAGCAAAATTCCCAGGGTGTTTGCTTCTGTTGGGAATTATTGCCAAAGGGGGCAATTCATTGAAACTTCAGCTATCAAGTTTCCTGCCTTCCCTATAAACTTTCACAAAATGGGCATTTCAAAATGGTTTAGTTCATATCCAAATGTTTCTTCACAGCAAGGATTTCTTTTCAGCAATACACAGCTGGAGGTCCAAGAATAAGCAGCAAAGCCACAGCATCTGCAAACTCTCTCCTCCTTCTCCTGAAAGCTGTGCAGTTCCTACATTCAAACTGCATTTCTTGTCTTGGTTTCTCAGCCTTCTAGTGTTACTTGAATGCAATTGCCTAGTTAGCAGAACACTTCTTGCCATCCCTTTCCTTGGAGCAGCCTCATGCTTCAGACTGACACAATAAAACCAAACCTCAAGGCTCTCTCACACAAATGGTGCACAGACCAATTGGCTCTGGGTATTGCTTGTTTCATTTTTATTTTCATTTCATTTTTTCATCATGACTGTAAACCAAAATGAACTGAAGGGAGTGAAACCACAAAAACCAATGTACATGTAAGGCTTCAGCTGAAGTCTCCAAAAAAGCAAAAGTACCCACTTCCTCAGGGGAACCTAATCTTTCACCCACATCTCTATAATCCCATGATAGCAGAGAATGCATTTGCTTGCAGAATTTTGTCTATGGATCTACAGCATTCGTTCTTGTATGAGGGTGAGACTCCATAGAAAAATTAAGACAAACTGTTTATAACTCACCTGTAGACAGGGAATGACAGGAAAAAGAATGAAGAAAAACCCACCTAAACTAGTCAAAGCAGGAGTCAAGGAGCTTAGCATTACAATATTCCAGTTTTGAGCACAACAGCATTCAGCTTAAAATCAAAGATATTGATTCCAATTGTACTGATAACCCAGAATGCTCCTAGGCAAATGCTACATGAGAATGTTTACTTCTCCTTATTGCAGATAAGGATGAACAATTTCTTTTTTTTCCCCTCAGTACTCTAGGACTACCTTTATCCATCTGCTACTTGTTTGTATTTCTTGCAATTATCATGGGCTACACTTGGTTTACTCAAGGAAAACTACCATACATCCCAAAACTTAATTCATTTAAAAAAAACCCTAAATGTTTATCCAGATTCATCTCCCAAATGCATTTAGTTAATTTTTTATTCTACTATCACTTTTTGCTGAGGAAAACTCGTACTAGAAAGCTGTACAGAAAAAGAGGCCGAGTTATTCACTTTATACACTGAGTGAGCAACTGCAACACAAACTCACCCATTACACCTGTCCTATGGAGACACTTCCTTCAGTGCTTCTCCCACTGCCCTCACTGCTGTGACAACAAATGGTGGTTCTTACAACACGTGCAAGTGTTTACAAGAATTTAATTCAAACATATCATATTACATTGCAGATTAAAAAGCAAGAATGGCAACACTGCTAGAAAGCACCACCCAAAACTATTATAGATATACATTTATGTTGCTGTGTCCTCAGACATAAAAGAAGATGAGATTTTCACTCATTTGAGCAGACATTATTTGCTTTGCTAACTAAACCACCACCACAGTGGTATTACTTTAGAATAACAAATATGATCAGAAGAGAGACATGAAAGTGTGACTCCAGATTTTCTCTGCATTAGTCAGAACGGTGAACACAGAGACCAAATGCCAGAGAAACAAAACACTACAAGCTCGCAATAAAGGCTGAATATAGGATGCCTCTGAACAGGCAATCAGTGCTTTGTTGTAGAGCTTGTGTGAGGTAATCAGATCTGTGGTTTTTACAATCAAGCCAGAAGTGCCTCAGTGTGTTGGACAGGTAGCCCTGAGTGCTGCACTCAGAAATGCAGGCAAGGAGAACATGTTCAAGGCATTGAGATGCAAGATCCCCATAAGTAGTGTATGATCCCCACAAGTAACAGAAGAGAAGACACAATTGTCTCTAGTCAGAAGTATTGCCTGAAGTGGCCCTACTGTAAACGGTAGAAAAATAATCATTTCACAGAATAGTTGTCAGCACATATTCTTCCGCATGTATGTGATCTCACCTCTTGGACTCTGGCCTTCACCCTGAGCAAGACGATCCTGACACTAAGCAAAACAAAAAAAAAAAAGGAATGGTTTGCCCTTTCATGAAGTTTGTGAGGTTTTGCCTTTTTTCCTCCTCCTTGACAAGTAAATTAATAATAACACAAGCAAAACCAAAATCTCTTTAATTCCAGTTTAGGCAATGCAGATGAGACTGTTGCAAAGCAGGCTATTTTATGGATCTTTCTTCCCATACTATGCCATTACTGATAGTCTAAATTCTTTCTCACTCAGTTTTTCAAAGACAAGAGAACTCTCCTCCTCTTTGCTGTTTCCCAAACCTCCATGTCCTATTACACCAAAATCTTGGGAAGACAGTTTGGCAGCATTTTTGCCAGTTTAGCTTTTGACGAACAAAATATGTTCTTCCTGTTTGCCACTTTGGAAATGGGTGTTTATTTGAAAGAACAGAGCCTGGGATGATATTTTATGAAATGGCTGCTCACAGAAACGGTTCCTTCCTTTGTTTATGGACCTGCCCCAGTCGCAGGGTAACTGGCCAGATTTGGACATGCCTTGACAGGTCTCTGCATTAGTGCTGCTCAGCATTACATAAGTCTGACTCCTCCCAAAACAAGGCAAGCTCATTTCCCCATAGTCTGAGACCCTTCTGGGAGGAGGATAAAGATCTGGGCTGAAACACAAACCCTGACACAGAGCCTGACGTGCTGCCCTCGCAAACTCAGCCCTCTCTTATCACCACACGTTGCTAAACAAAAGCCGGGTTCTTCTTGACTGAAAGCAAAAATAGGTTTTCAACTCCTTTCCCCATCAATACTGAATCCAATATCTAAATTTAGATTTGAAAAAAGCTTCTCAAAGAGAACTAATGAAAATTATGTGACTTTTTAAACAATCTATTAATTTTCTCTCTTTGTATTAAGAGGCTGTTTCAAAAACGCTTATGGCTGGATTCCAAAATCCTGCACTAGAAGATATGCGAGGAGAGCACAAGACATCTATAAAAAGATTTTTCAACTGGGAAGGTAAATGTGTCCATTTACCAAACAGACCAAGCCTGCAGATGCAGAGGCCTTAGTGAAATAATTGAAAATGTAAGCTGCACGACAGAGCTCGGAGCAGAGCTTTGCACACACGCTCCGTGCAATGATTACAGCCGTGGAACCGTGCCCACCACAGCAATAACTGGAGTCAGATGAGGGATTCGTGTAGCCAGGGCTGCTCCTACAGTCTGGCTCTGGCCCTCTGCGCTAGAGATTCGTTCTGATCTCAGCGGGAAAGCATGTGTTTGCAGAGCTGGCTTGGCCTGCACGAAGTTAAACTCTTTATTAAATTTTCTAGTTGGCAGTAGTCGGCAACAACTTTCAAGCGTGCTAAAAAAGTTTATTTTTGAAATCCAGATTTATACAGTGCAGTGCAGCACATGTTTTCTGAATCAATGTTTTTCCCCTCCTTCCCTGTGGAGAGCAAGGCTGCAATTTTTCCAGAGATGTTAAAGATTAAGAATCTAGCCCCTCTTTCAGAAATTCCAAATTTTAACTGGCTTTGATTCCTGCAGTGTAACCATTTAGTACTACTGGCACTATTTTTAATCTGAATTTTTGGTTTAGATCAGTTCATGATCAAGTGAGAGGTGCTACTTCAGAAAGGAAGGTACAAGCGAAGATTAGAGGGTAAAGCTACTTAAGTGCAGGCTGCTGTAACTAATTATTTTGCCTTGGCTTTTTCCAATCATGCAAAT
This sequence comes from Cnemophilus loriae, assembly GCA_013397755.1. Classification (NCBI taxonomy): domain Eukaryota; kingdom Metazoa; phylum Chordata; class Aves; order Passeriformes; family Corvidae; genus Cnemophilus; species Cnemophilus loriae. The sequence continues at coordinate 1,626,059 of VZTF01003765.1, read as the reverse complement.
TTGATCTTATTTGGAAATAACTAGAACTTTTACAACAACTTTTCCTACCTTGAAAGCAGCTCTTTTCCAAATACCTGAAACCCACACATTTTTAAACTATCATTAAATATCAAAGTCACAAAAACCCTTACTAACTGGGTAGTTACCTTACTAACTGGGTTAATTGCTAAAAGCATAAGTTAGCTCTTACAACACATAAAACCCACAGAATGCATAGCTTTATAAAATACAGATTGAACTTTTGAAAGCTCAGACTTAACTAGTTATTGGCTAACTGTAACACACTGGGTATCAGTAAAGCCAATTTGTGTCACAAAATTGATGGTATACACATAGAAGTTAACACAAAATCTGGCAACAGTGTGTTTTAAAAAACACTGCCATGCAATTTTTAAACAAGCTGAATTAAAATTAAATCTCAGAAAACCTGTCAGCACCTATAAACATAGACAAATTGACCTTTTCACCACCCCCTGCACTCATTCTTGCCAGAAGAAAATTACACACAAAAAATGAAATCACTTTCAAATCTATCTGCCAAGCCCACAAGGGGAATTCAGATCACATTTTCTATCTATAAATGTCCATTTTATCCACTAAAGCAAGAGCTCCAAATATAGAACATTTTATGCCAGTGTCAACTCTTAAAATCAGCTCCATAATTTAAAACCTCTGTCACTTCTCTGCTCAATTATATACTGCAACCAAATCCACTTTCAGCTGAAACCCTGTGCATCACTGACTCCCTTTTTTAGGCTGGGGTACAAAGACTTCCTACTAAAGAAACAGGGAGGACCATTGCTGCAGGAGAATGAAGCACCTACACCAAGCTGCAGATTTAGTTCCACACTGTAATTTTGCAAGACAAAAGTGTTGTCTTAAAACACACAGCTTATGTTTGCAGTTCAATCAATCCTGAAATGACAAAATATATTGACAAGGTTTTCAAGAAAACCCTTTCCATAGCTGTGCCCTACTGGGTTACGTAACACAGTGACACAGTGTGAAGAGCTATAAAACTTTACAACCTTTTAGGCTGAATGCTTTTCTGCCAAGCACAACAGCAGCAACACCAATATATCAGGGAACAGAGGGAATTATCCCTGCTGCTTGTGCAGGGCCGGTGTCTCTCCGGAACACTGAATCTCCTCCACGTCTCCCCTCTTTTCCATCACAAGGAATGTGATTAGTATGATGTGCAATCATGTACCTGACAACTTAAAGCTCACATTCATTGTGCTCTAGCCCCTTAGGGTGAGTTTATGGCTAACCTGTGTGAGAGAATGTTCCCCTCTCACAGGAAGATTACTTGATGCAATACTCAGACGTTACCGGTGCGCTGAGAAATAACTGAAGAGCGAGACCCCTGAGAAGACACTTCATCACCCTCCCAAGCACCATGGAAAGAACAATTTACTGGTTTCTTGAACACTGCTGATACATTTCCTGCTCAGAATAAAACAAATCAGAGGCCCAGCAGCTTATTTTCAATCAGGACATCCTCTAGGTTGCATTAAAAAAAAAGAAAAGCAAACGGTCAGGTATAAATGATTAGCCACATTAAATCAGTTCAACAGTTGAAATTTGTTTGTGGTGACATAATAGCTGCAAACGGGGGAAACTATCAAGCTGCTGAGAGGGCAATTCAACAGCCTTCAAACTGAAGGAAAAAATTACAAATTTTCAACCCCCCTCCAAATTATTTCAACTGTACATATTTTAGCATTTTTAACTTGGAGTTATAATTCCAAAGAAATTATTATTTCAAAAAAGAGAAAATTAAGTACAATTAAGTTGCTACTGAATGAAGTACAATTGTAACAACAAATTGTGGGAAAGAAGGGCAATAGTGTTTATATAACAATTTTCTCTATTTAAAACAATGCAACACTTGTGTAGCTACAATGGAATGCTACTCCCACTAGATTTCAGTTGCACTTCTGCAAACTAGTACATGTAGATAGACAAAATAGGAAGTGTTCTTGGATGGAAGGCACAGTTTTTCAGTTGAAGAAAATGTAGCTGTTCATAAAACTAAAGAACCTCAATGTAAAAAGGTTTATATAGTACAAAAACATGCAGCTGAACTTACAGTGCTCAAATTTCAGTTTTACACACACACAAAAAAAAAAGGAGAATCAAGTAAGTCACAACATTTTTATGAAAAGAGAAGTATTAGTGGTACATACAAGGACTAGCGTTTGGAATTAGCCCAAATATGCCAAAGTGTCAATGACAGTGGAACCAGTCACAGAAAATCTCTTTTGCTTATAAGGAAATATAAGGGGTTTCAAGCATTTAATTTGCAGTGTAAGCTGATTTCAGAGTATTCCACTTCAGCTTATGAAAATAACCCATTACAAGAAACTGCTACATTAACATGTAGTTTCCTCTTTTGTGTCTTTATCACTTCCTAAAAATCAAGTGAAGACACACAAAATGTATTTCAAGAATTAATATGATGAAACTGATGTATGATATGGGATTCCCTAGCACACCAAAAATGCTTGGAAGTTCTTTTATGTCCAAAACATCCTTAAAATGGAAGGGGAACTACCTGGAGAGTTCGTACACCTACAAAGGTATTGCATCACTAGGAGGATACTGGACTTGTTACCATGCCAGGCATGACTGGGTATCGTGGTATTCTCACTGCCACCAGGTCTTTACTGGTCTTGGAGCACAGACCACAATTAAACCAAACTCAGATCCTCCTTCTTGCTCTAGCTCTCAGCAGAGACACTCACAAGTCAAGAAAACAAAGGAGGCCTATCAAAAGTACGCATTGAATGTGTATTTCCCTACTGAAACCAAGCAATCGACATTACAGGCAAGATTCAGGTCTCACCAAGGACAGTCACACAAAAGAGAGAATTATCTAGCAAGTCACAACGCACTGAACGCCAAACAAGAAAAAAACAGTAAAATGGAAAACGGAAAGTCTTTCAGAATATGTAACACCATTTTCTTATAACCTTCTTTGCTGTGTGGGGAGTTGACTGTGGATTGAACTTCGAGGAACACCCTGGGATTCACAGCTCATTCACCTTTTGTTGCCCTGCGCTGAACTTGAGGACCAGGAATGTTTTTTATTTGCAATGCCTTTGCTTGAGATCGTCCCTCTGCACGTACTGCTGCCACACAGCTCTTTCCAGGAGCTGCCAGCACTGCCCACAGCCAACTCTTCAGGCTCAGTAGGTTTTCCCATGCAGTACATCTCCTTTTCACCAATAATTTCTCAAAATTTATATTAAAAAGCACACACCATGCACCAAGCAGACAGATTGCAATTAAGCTAGTGGGTACAGATAAAGGCAATAAGCAATTAATGATAGAAAGTATCCAGGCACCAGGTTTCATATTTTCCCCTGAAATAAGAAGGGGATGCGTTAAAAACAAAACACATAAACCATTAGTGAAATACACGTTATTACTGCCCATTTATCCCTTTATGAGTAACTGTTTGAGGAGATACAAATACTATAATATTTAGGCACATTTTCTTCCTTGGCACAGGCGGCTGCTGGAAAATAATCAAGTCATGAAATGCTGCAAGTTCTGCTTTATGGTGGTTTAATCCTTTCTTTTTTCCCTCACTTTTAATATATGCTTTAAAAACAAATTAATCCAACAATTTTGGACTAACATGCATCTATGAAACTAACTGCAGAGCTGGCTCAAGTAAACCTCTCCAATTACCCCTATAAAATTAGCTGTTAAATTTCTCATTATCTTTAAAATATATTTTTCTCTGAAAAGATGCAGCTCCCTACTTCAAGACAGGAAGGCAGTTCCTGGAAACTCTGATTTGTGTTGGTTATACATAGGCAGACCCAGCAGAGCCCCCTAAACCTGGCAATTTATCTGCTTCTTAGCAATTTTGGGATGAGGACAAACAGAGGGAAAGGCAGATGGCAGAAGTGTAACATATCAGCAAAGGTACAGCTGATCAGAGGCACATATCTCACTAGTGACACACCAAACCATCAGAACCTTGAACCTTGTCACAAATAGATGTGAGCTAAACATTTCATGCTCAGAGGTGGGACAGTGCTATTCTGGAAGCTCACAACTGCTTCTGAGTAGGGAAGTGTGGAGTTCAGGCCCAAGTGTAGCACCACTGCTTGGAAAACAAGCTGCAAACTTCCTTTAAATTGTTCAAGCTTCTTTCAACTGCCAAATTCAACTGAAAGTTTTACAAGGAGATACTTTCCAATGTTGTCACTATCAGAGACCAACTTCCTTAATGCTTAAATAGGGTGATGATGAGCAGGCTACAGAATCTGAGAAACGATTAGATGGGCCAGTCTTGCGTGACTAGTCACAAAATTTCCTTTAATTCAGTGCCAAAACCAAGAGCAATGCAGCCAGGAATATCACAAGAAACAAAATTTCCAGAAGGAAAATAGACCTACTACTTCTCATTAAAAAGGAACATACATAAAAAGCAGTATTGCAGCAATATTTCATAAAAGAGCACCTAAGACTGCAGACCCATTTGCTTTTAATGATTTCATCTCTTTGGTCCTCTGGGACTTCCAGACATATTGACAAACGAAACTGGTCTAACTACTCTGGCATCTTAGCATGTAATCATTTAAAACCGAGACACTTCCTAACTTGTGCAAAATTGAAACATTTGTTTGAGAATAATTAGTGCCTTAGCCCAACAATGCTTGGCAGATTTTTCTCATTAGTTGAGAAAAATGATTGAGGCAGGCAGACAAGCAAGCAGACTTTGTCAGGCATTCTGTGAAAATAATTTGGACCACACACTTGGCTGCAGAGCTAGATAACGTATGTCATTCTTTGCTATCTTAACAGGTAGGATTAAAAAAAAACACTACAAGAAACAACCATCTGGCACACGAAAACTGAATTCAGAGGACTTTTCACATCTTCTGGTACAGCTCTTCCGTGTTCTCCATGTAAGCCACAATGGCCAAGCCATCCAATGTTAGGCCCCAGCAAATCATTTATTTTCTTTTCTATTTCCTATTGTACAGTCAGAACCAGAGCTGAAAATATTCATTGTGAGTCACAGGCTGTGCAGGTCCCAGAACAATATTTGCAGAATATTCATGCTGGGATAGCCAACTGTGCTTTCCTTCTCCAGGGATGTTTTAACGTGCAGAGCATGTGCAAGGGAAACTGGGATCAGGGAAATATCAAATCACCACATGTTTTAGTAGGCTGTACAACTTCCAGACGTGTTTCCTTCCAGAGATCCTTCCAGAAATCAGACTACTAGCAAACAAAGACAAAGCTCGAGGTGCCAGGTGACTTTACTATACCAAACCAAATTTCACAGGATTCATTTTATACACATAACTATTTGCTATTTCAAGTTAAGCATTCATATATCCAGGCAACTAGCTTAGGCACAGGATACAGATAAAAGCTTTTTGTCATCCAGATATATGAAGAGATTCTAACCTCTGTATTTTACACTATTTCAGTGAGAAAGCAAATTTCAGGTTCTAACATGAATTTACAAAACAAATCAGCTGGTCAAACCATCAGATGTAAATTGATATGTTGCAATTTATAAACTTCAAATTATGAAATAATTACATTTGCTAGAAACATTTACATATTTCCCATGTCTGCCTGCAGCCTTTAAGTAGCCATTTGGCCTATTATGCTTAGATAACCACCTGGAACTCCTTCCTGGGAAAGTTCCCAAGTCTAGACACTAAAAATCACATATGTTTCCAATTATAAGAAACTATTACTATAAGGCCGCCATAAATCTCCTACATCAACAATCAGTTGCCAATTATATCACATTCCACAATATGCCTTCTTACTATAACTAATTTATGGAATGCTTAGCCTAGAAAAATCAATAAAATTAGGAGAAAAGGAGAAGTAAAAACATCAGACCTTGACATCAGGGTGAACATTTGAACCCAAACGTTAGTTTTGTATGGAAAAAAAAGCTGCAATGAACTGGATCAACAGAACTATAAATTGTACAATATAAAAAGCTTCATTGTGCAAACAGCGTTGCCTGTTATCCACAGCGTCCATCACACTCATTCCTGCATCACGCAACAAGATGCTTTAAAAAACATTTAACAAAATATTGGTGGTTTTTTTGTCTTGCTATGTTACACATCCACTACACAAGAGGCCAGAATTACAGTAAGGCTTTTTTGAACAATGTAGCAAAATCCAGTGGGATCTGTTCCACTTTCTGTCAATCACTTTTAAATGTTTTTACCATGGCTGTAAACAGCAACTACCACAAATCAGCTGATTTTTAGGAAATTCTAGGAAAGCAAGATGATTCAAAATGCAATTAGTGGGAAAACAGCCTTTACCAAAAGCAGACTGCATTAAGGAAAAATGACATTTTATATGTAATATATGTATGTGGAGAGAGATATCACACTTTACAGGACTAGTAAAAACACTTGTAATTCATCTAAAGTATTAGAGCCCCTTCCCTTTGTGTTTCCCACTGAGTGGATTCATTTATCTTGTCTCTATAACCAAGCAGTATCACTTTAATGTTTATGGATATCACCGTATTAATTTAAGCACCATTGAATTCTTTATGAAAAATTGTGATTTTTGCAGTAGAAACAGTGCAATTTCTGTTTTAAATTGTGAATTCGTTCTGAAATTTGTAATTTCCCTCAGTTTACCAATGCAGAAGAACATCCAGTAACAAAAGGATTGAAATCTTTGTTTCCAGGACTCCTGAAGATTACAGCCCCTCTTTCACGGCAAATCATTCAACCTTTTCAGATTATATGTTATCAAATAAGTTAGTTTGCTTTGTTGGCACTAACTGAGACAGAAAGCATTAAATGCAAGCAACAAAAAACTCTGCTCATTTTCTACTTGTCCTTGTTTTGTTCTGACTAATATGTAAAGTTGATCAAGGTTTTTTGTGCAGTCCATCAATTTTGAAAGGAAAATCTCAGGTCCTGCCCAGATTTTGTCATGGCAATATTAATTTCAGCACGAAGTCCAACTTAGATTTGGTCTAAACAGGAAGTAGAGCTTCAAGTCTCTCCTTTGCTCTATTTGGATTATTTTGGTCCAGACTCGTGTAACATTTTCTACTGGAATGTTCCCCTTTGCACAATTAACCAATATGCAGTAATGGAAGAATAGGTCTAACTACATAAACCCTGCAGGACAATCTCTTGAAATCTAAATCAGACTAATGCCATGTTCCTCTAGACCTCTGCTGCTGGAATACCTCAGCATCTCCTGTTCTCAGCACTTGCATAAAAATAAAAGAACAAGGAGAGAAAAACTTTACAAAGGTGTCTTCTGAAATCACCAGAGATAAGTTTAGTATGTGATTGCATTTATTTAAGTTCAAAAAATTCCTGACATTCTGATGACTGTAAAACATTCTAAGGAAAACTATACTTGTCAAATTGCTAAAAGTATTTCTTTTCCTAAATACCATAAATTGCAATGAAAGTTGGTCAGAATCTTAATTTCAGCAACAGCTGAGAATCAGAAATACTTCTGATAGATGGAAAACATATAGCATTAAAGCTGAAGTTTTTCTCCCTCACACTCATTAGAAGTTGTTCCTTGGAACACAGGAGTCACCTCAATAACACGTTTCACTAGGAATTATCTGGCATGAGACTTAAGTTTATAATAACACAAGGAATACTATCTTCCTTTATAGGATTTTCCACAAGTTAATACATTCAGCAAAGAGATAGTGCAAAAAAACGGGAATTTTGACACAGGAGTTTCAAGGTCAGTCTTGTTTTCTCCATATTTGAGGTCTTTTAATCTTCAAAGCATGGAGATGTCAGCACATGCACTTCATTTGAGAGGTCCACCAGCAATAAAATATGGAGAGTAGTTACCACCTTTCACACCTCGGAAGTGATCTACTTTCCAAAGAATTCTGAGCAGCTCACGTGTTGATGAGACTACAATAACAAATCACTTGGGTACATTGTGCAACCAGTAACTTAGGAACAGTGCACACTCAGTTTTGTCCTCCGTTCTTCCTTTTGAAGTGGAATTATCCTCTGGGTTGATGTATCTGGTTGTATAAACAGCTCATTCAAGGTTTAGCAAAAGAAACCTTAGAAAAGCATAGATGCAAATGAATCGTGTCAAACAAATTAGAGTTTCCCCCAAACAAAAGACAGTTTCAAAACACACAGTTTCTCAGTATTATTGTCAGATTAAACTCAATATAATTATAAACCAAACAATTATCAGAATGCTAAATTTCATGGACAGCCCGTTAATTCATCTCTTTTCTCATTTCTTAATTACTCACCTTATAACACCACGTTACTTTACTGCTTACCTTCAAGCAATTCCTGAAAACAACATTGTGTGAGGCAGAGGAACTTTGAGGTGTTTTTAATGACATCTTCAAAGAGTAAAAACTTGGCACAGTACTGAAAAAGAAAATTCATGCTTAACCTGAAAAAAAAAAATTGGACCTAGATTAATCATTCAAAAGCAAAACACACTTGCTTTTTATGTTTTAAGAACTTAATGTGTTGGATAGTTTTGCATTAATGGCCTCACTTCTGTGAACAACTTAAAACTTTATATATTTTAAGTCATTCCAATTGACCTTTTTCAGATCTGTGTTCTAAGGGAAATCCCCTAAACATCCAAGCAAGCCCTACTTTTCTGTCAAGTGGCCTAATATTTCAGAATTTTTTTTTTCCATATATACATAGTGCTTAGTACTAATACAAAATCACTAATGGCTAAATCCTATTGACTTCCAGTTAAATACAGACTTTCCACCTACCACGGTTACTTTCGAAAGTATACAGATATCCAAAAATACAGATCGATAATGGGATTTTCAAGAGGACATAATGTTTTAGACCATATTTCATACATTCCTATAGAAACTAGATACCTTACCTGGTTAGATCCTTCTGAAAATCCTAGAAGGTGCCTGCAAGCGGGAATTTTATTCCTGATCCTTCCTATCTATGCTTGACTTTACGTGTGTTACTCTTTGAGCACCATTACTCACTTCTTAGCATTTAAATTTTTCAGTCTGCAGTAGAGATATCTACATATACTGTACTACAGCTGTACTAGCTATGTACAGCTGATTATTTTTTCATAATATGAGGAATTAGGTTATGACATAAAGCAGCAAAATCTCAAAAACTTTCATTGACTTGACAGAAAGAACTGCAGTTGGGAGACTGTGAGAAGGTGGTTGTTTTGATTTCCCAAACCCACAGAAATGCAATATTTAGTAGCAGCATGTGACAATTGCACTGGCAGCATTTCCAGAAACCACAGACGTGCCCATGCCCCACCCACTGTGCCAAACTAGACACTCAGCACTCTGACACCAGGTGGGGAAAAAAGACATCAAGACAGAGAGAAGTAAGGATTGATCCTCTGCCCACTGCAGGCAGCGAGGGTTTTATCACTGCGTTACACGTAGTAGAACATTGACTGGGTTACCTGCAAGACAGAGCATGAGAGCTGTTAAAAAGAAAGGTGGGATAAAATAAAAAACAGCACTGATGTGTCAGTAACCATAATACAATCAGGGATAATTTGTGACCTAATTGAGAAACAGAGGCAGGGACACAAATTTACCCAGCGCTGTATGAAACATTAGATGTGCGCCCTATTAAAGATGATGAGATTTGTGTCTCTAATTTGGCCTGAAGTGCACAAAGTGTCCTATCCTCAAATATTGCTGCAGTACATTTTTCAAGTTCTCAGCAAAGGAAGAGGTGCAGATTATGTGGCTTGGGATGAAACGAGCCATTCATCAATAAAATACAGCAGCAGTGATAAGCAATGAAATTAGCCAGGAATCGGGGACACCTAGCAAGTAAAAAAAAGAGAGAAAAAGGCAGAAAAGGTGATGGTGAGGATACACAGTTAACACGAGACAAAATGGATGATAAATAGGGAGAGGCACAGACTGTGAAAAAGGAAAGTGTCTCTCACCAGGAGTGACACACTAACACACATTGCCAGGATGGACGGACTCAGGGATCAGACACTGCACAGGGGGCAGCTGCATGTGTGCGTTACTGACAGACAGACAGACAGATCTGAGAGAGATCAAATGCATGTTACAGCCCAGTGTGGACAGACAGCTGACTCCTAAAATAGGACTATGGTCTACTAAGAGAAGAAACTGAAATGCTGTAGGAACTTTGACTCATTTAGTTGCAGATGCTGTTTTAATCTAAGAAATAATACAACATCCGAAACTCTCGATGAGAAAAAAATCACCTTCCAAACTTGTCAGAAATTAAGCTGAGGAAGCAAACAGATATTTACATTCCTGGTTAGACACAGATCTCTCAAGATGAGAGTGGTAGTGAAACAGCTCATTTTTCCTAGAGCTAAATCCTGACTAAAGAAAAACACATCTCATTTACTTCAGAGACCTGCCTTCACCAAGCAAGGAAAACAAACAAAATCCTACTTTTTGCAAGAAAGTAAAATTCTAATAAAAAGCCTTAAGTCCAACTCTTCTAGTTTTCCAGACTCTCAAGTAAACCTCCACACCCTGGCTACTAAAACTCACCTGGGGCACTCCTGTAGCTCTTCTGCAACGCTCAGCAAGCCAGTGAAACACTTAATGAAAGGCAGGATGTGAGTGTTTGTAGGGCACGTAAGGAACATTGAAAAAGGGAAAATCACAGAGGAAAAATTGGATTTTGTTAAGTTTAACCTTGATATCAAAACAGAAACTTAGATTTTAATCACCAATGAGAAGTACAAATCTGAGAGTACAGCAGGCAAATGGTTTTTACAACATAGTGTGCCTTACAATGCCCTTTCCAACTGTTTTCATTGCAGTGTGGAAAATCCCACAGGCTCCAATGGAGGACAGGTTCACCTCTCAGGTTTACTATAAATAGGGAATAAAAAAATCACCCTGTTACAAACACCCAGTAGTCTGAGAAAGAAGACAAAGAGCAGGAGCACAAAGAGATAAGCCAAGCTGAAAAACCTCCCAGAACAATGCAGAAGGTTTTACCTCCCCACTTCCAGGGAGTGTCTAAGCCATCCTACCTTCCAACTGAGGAACCTGCCACTTCCACTAGATCAAACAGACATTGATGACGTGCTCTGTGTTATTCACAATACTCAAGATAGAAAGCTCCTGGGAGGAGACACGTACACCATTGTCTGAGAGATCCCTCGCAGCCTTGGGTGCTGGCTGGAGGATATCCCTGCACAGAACACTCAGCACTGGCACATAAGCTAAATCGGGTGGAAAAGCAACTGACACGAAGCAAAGGAGCCCACTCAGATGTGCTTTGTCAGGAGAAGGCTCAGATGTGAATTCATGCAGCTCTGAGGCAGGACTGCAAACATCTGTTAGGCACAGCGGGCTCGACTCACTGGTGGGAGGCAGCTTCTTTAAACTGTTCCAACAGCAAAAAATAGTTTCCAGACGAGCTTTGACTTTCTAGGAGAATTCCCCAAGGGGGGAGAAGACACCACACAATATCTTATGGAATTACATCAGCAATTTGCTAGTCCTTGTATGGCAGTTGGTACAGCAGGGTATGAAAAGAGCAAACACTTTAGTATGTGGACAATACCTCAAACAGCTAGAAATACATTAAACCAGCTTTTAATTAGCTCTATTCTTACACCAAGATGAGATTTGGACTGTATTTAGTTGAGTATAAGATGGCTTACAGAATTTTTTTCCTTCTAAACTTGTAAGGAATAGGGAGTCTGAACCGGAGATAGCACAGATATTAAAGCAGCACACTTTAGATGCACCATTATTCACAAGAATTTGTGAACATTTTGAAGCTCAGGATGTGCCTGGTAAGAATTCTCGACATCTGGTTATGTCTGAGTCCAACATCACTGAGGTCTGAGGCACTGGGATTTTCACAAAGCAGCTGCAAAATATTGCCTGGCTGCCCTCCAGCTACTGAGACTCTGAGGACTGTGTCTGGCAGGACAGACCAGGCAATGTGTCTTCACAAAAATGTGCTGTAATTATGAGAAATCACTCACAAGGTAACAGCATAAGAGAAACAGGGGCAGACATGCAGGACAGTGAGTTTCAGGACCATATGAAGACATTAATCAGCATAAGGAATGAGCTGCAGGGTCAGCACAGACAAAAAAGCAAAGCAGCCAGATCACAGCAGGAAGAGAGTCATTTCGGCTGATATAATGAACTGGGGAACAGCTCTCAGGGGGCTGTAATCACTGAGGATGGGTGAACAGCTTTTGATATCGGCCATTACACACATCCCTCCAGATGAAGAGTTCCTCATCTCACATGTTCCTGTTTTAAGGATGCATGAGAATAAACTGTGGCAAACATTATCATAATCCACCATGCTTTTGAGCACACTTGAAAGGCCAGAAAAGCTAAAATTAAAAAGAAATAATATAGAACAGCCATTCTTACTTTAAATTTTACCTGCCAAAGCTTTGTCAATACCTAATATAACCACCAAAGTGTGTTTAATCTTTGGGATTAAAAATGCTTCTGCAATTTTAATTACTAACATTTGAAAAATCAGTGACAAGGAACCAGACAGTTTAATTTACCCACGAATCCAAGTAGTGGGCAGCAACATGAAGGAATTTATTTCAAGCTTAATCCTAGGGGAAACATTTATATGGAGAAAAAAATAATAAATCTTAAATTACTGATATTTACTAGTGAGGCAAATCAATTTAAAAATGGTTCAAGAAGTGCTGAAAAAAATCTTGACTACTATGAAGAATTCAAAGCAGTTTTTTCAAATACAGGACTCAACTATAAATTGCAATAAAAAAAATTGGCCGAAAAACTACACTAGAAAAATATATAAAAGATAAATTGCTTTGTCAGCCATGATCTGAAACTAAAGCATGAAGTTGGCTCCTGGCTTCATCTAAGGGGGAAGGTTAGAAAATTGGTGCCCAGGTGTCACAGTCTGCCCCAGCAGGGACAGCTGGGCCACAGGTGCCCACTCATCTGTTGAAGGCAGAACTGCCAGGAGAGACAAACACCTCGGATGCCAAAGGCCCCACACCTTCACAGTGCCAACAGTGCCCATCTGCCACAGATGTGGGATTTTTGCAAACAGAGGCAAGAGTATTCGTTGTGAGGACCAGCAGATGAGTACAAAATCAAGAATTAAACTGGTACTGCCCACTCACATTTGTTTTAAGAATCACTGGCCCACTGCAAGAGCAGGTTTGAATATTTAGCTTCATTTAATTTCATGTTTCCATAGCTGTTCTTTTATCATTGTTGCTAATTACATCCTTGAGCATATTCCCACCAGCATAATGTTTCTGCTCATCTCCCTTTGGCCAGGGACTGTTGCAGCAAATTCCATTGCTTTTCTTGGGGACTTCTCCATTGCCCAAAGATTCCTCCTGTCTCATCCTGGACAGACTTCCTCCAGACCTTGGGACAAAAAGGCAAAGTGAGATAGTGAAAAAACAGGACCACTTGCAACAGAAACAGAAGAAAACGTCTTGACAAGATGATCTCACTTCATTCAGGGGGAGAACATTCCTAAAAAAACAAGAAACCAATTTCAGCTTAAAAGAGCCTTGGCAAAAGCCTTACATGAGAGATGCTTTGGAAATACAGACCCTGTGAAAGGTGAGCGCTGCACTCACCAGGGCCTGTTGATTTCTTGCTGCAGCCTCAGTTCTGCAGAAACTGACATTTCCTTGAAAGACTGATGCTAAAATATAGATCATTTTGTGGGGGATTTGGACTTGGCCAAACCCTGCAACACCTGGCTGGCTCAGATACTGAATGTTTATTGTTTGGGCTTTTTGCCAGTAAGATGCAATGCAAGCATTTTCTCAGCATATCTAATATGTGCTATTTCCATGAGACCCTTTGTTTCAATGAAAATACAAAATAGATTAAAATAAAGCAGAAAAATAATTTCCTATGCCATTTGAAAATTATTCTGATCCTTGCTACTTACTGCGACAGTAAGGACAGATGTTCCAGTTGTCTGGGGGGAACTTTTTTTGTGTGTTTATGTGTTTCATTTTGTGCGAGGTTTTAGGTTCTGAGGGCTTTGTTTGTTTGTTCTTAAACAATTTTGCCTCGAAAGCTGATCTCATTGGTTCCCTGTGCAGGGTACAGCATAGAACTATCTCTGTTAATCACATAGTACTACTGCAGTTCAATCATGTTGTAGGATGCAGACAAGAAGTGTCAGAACAATCCTCGGAGTCAGTTTATCAAAGAACCATTTAATCTAACATACATTAAACATCAGCTACTGAACATAAGTTCGTACTAATTTCAACTTAATTGGAATCACAATGCAAATCCTCTACCTTGCTACAGGCTGCAAAAGGAAAGCTGCAGAGGAGTACATTTGATTAACCAAATACACCACAGAAGAAGAACAGGTAAGAATGGGTCCTGCTCTGCCCAGAGCTCTGTGTAGGCATCTCCCTGCTGAAGATACCAAGTGCTGTAAGTACCTGGCAGACAACAAAATTTGACTCAATGGACCATCCCTCCAAGCTTTTACACATAACTGGGCAGATAGCTTCCAGGTGACTGGAATCAGGCTTAAAGTAGACTGGAATAACTTCATCTGATGGGGTCATATTGCAGTTTTATTTGGGTTTTGTTCCTGATTTAGTGTGGAGCAAGCGCAGCGCACATCAAGGTCAGTTCACACAATTGGAATTCAAAGGAAAATGTTCTAAAATGCTGTAGTGGTAATAAAAATTGAACACTGATCCATAATTCATTTAAGTAAAAGTTATTTCAAAAATAAAACCATATTTAACATCTCGAACTAATTACAAAATTAATGAATTAAATGTGTGAAATACGTTTGGAATTTCTCTAGGGTTTAATATTTCCTAGACTCTAAATGAACAATGTCACTGGAAAATACTGCATATAACAGGTTTAAAGTGGCTGAAAAATCAGAGTTAAATATGTCTAATCATAGAATAACATCGAACTCAATTTACCCTTTATGCAAATAAGTATAAAGGAAAAGACACCTAAACTGTATCACTGAGCATTGTGATCTATTGCACAAGTCAGAGGGCAATAAAATCAGACCTATATTAATTAACAATAAACAATAATGTGCAGGAGCTGGCCTATCAGGATTCACCTTAGAAAAATCCACATCAGCCTAAACCAGACCACTCTTGGTTCCTTCTCCTGCACTGATGTGTGAACACTGGGAACAGACACAGTGACCTGCGACAGCAGCAGCACCAACCTCCTGCCACCCTCCACGCCTGACAAAACCTCCTGAACGACAAGATTCCAACAATAATAAGGAATTTCCAGGCACATGTTCAAAAGCTTCCATGTTGGTGGTGTTGATTTGTGATTTTAATGCCTGAGAGTTATTGCAAATCATTGCATTTCTGACTTGTCCTTATTTATGGCCGACTCCAAATCAATGAAAATCTTAGAGAGTTACACTGGCTGCTGTCTGAAAGAGTAGGAACACAGTGCATTTTATGGCATATTAGTAACTATGATCCAGTGGTTAATTCCTTACAACACAGTCACAAGCATAGCCACTGCTTTCCAGCATATTTGCCAAAGAAATAAAGTGTTAATAATAGGCTATTTCACTATTGCCTCTGGTTTAAACCATTGCTGGAAGGCACAAGGAAGCTTTTAATTTTTTTTTCTTTTCGCAAATTATAAAATCTGCAAATTAACAAGTTTCTACTGTGTCTAGTTTATGTATATTTAAATCCTACTTTATTGGCTCTTAATTAAATACATATAAGGAACCTCAGTTTGAAACACCACCACACTCTCCTAATCCCTTCATTATTTTCTCTACACAGCCCTTTTCTGATTTCCCATTTCAAACTGTTTTCTTTGTAAGCATTTTAAAACTAGCTTTTACTGTTTCTACTTTATAATTGCAAGCACTCTAAGATATTAATTTATCCTAATAGAACCTCCTTCTTTGCAAGTACTGTTTCTAAACACATGAGAACTAAGGTAAAAGGCATAGAGACCTTACTACAAAGCGTTAAGGAAACTTGCACCAAAAGCAGAAAAGAGGTCAGATGAGAAGGGAGTTGATGGACTCTCTTTGGACAAGGAAATAAGTTTCTCAGGTATAAAAATAATTTTCAAAACAGTGATAAACTATATGCATAATTTAGTTCAAATTCAACAGATACCTCTGGCTGAAGAAAAACAATGGAGTGGAAGGCTCAGAAATGTCATAACTATTATTTCTGAAACACCTGCATTCTTTCAGGCCAGACTGACAAACAGATGTTGGCCTTCCTACACTCTGCCCTGATTGCCCAGGCACTCCAAGGGCAGCTCTAAGCAGGGCTATAGTCTGTGCCAGGATGCACATCCTGCTATTTCTTCTCTTACTGATGGTTTACTTGGCAGGGCAACACTTACATTACCAGGCAGAGGCAGAACCAGGTGATGGACACACATCATTCCCTTACTCCAGTTGTAACTATCACTTCAGATCTTCTGGAAACTGCTCATGGACATCACCTCCTAAACAAATAACATGCTTTTGCCAATCCATTTGCTTTGTCAAAAATCGAGCTCCTCCAGCAGCTATAAAAGGGGTTTAATGTCCAGGCAAGGGAAAGGAAGCAGCAGGAAACAATAATATTTTCACCCAGTTGTGCTGCAGCTGCAGGAGAATGTTTGAGGATGCTCACCTGCAGCTTAGGTACCAGTGCAGAGATCAGCATCTAAGGGAGTGTGCTCAGAGGTACACACTCCGTTTGCAGGCCTTGTCCTTCTGGATGCATACTTTTATTTTCCAAAATAACAACAGCTAAGTTTGGCAAATCTGTACGTCACAACCCTTCTTTTCTTGCATTTCATGGAACTGTTTGTTAAGCTGGAGAAGATAAGTTATTTCATGAATAAAAGCATTCTTCCATTCCTAAATTATCTATAAACAGACTGATTTTTATAAACTCATGGATTATTCATGCATAAAAATCCTGTATTCAAATATATTACTGCCTACAGTCTGTTTGTTTACTACATGCTGCTCTTACAGCTTCAACTATTTATGTCATACTCGATTGTAAATCACATGGTATTGTTTCTGATCCAGAGCTGGATGAATGAAAATGTTATAAAGGAGGAGAAAAATGAGAGACTTTACAATGAAGATGAAGCATTTTCGGAAGCCACCTTTCAGAGGAACCATACACTTAAGAGTCTCATATGTGAAAATGTAACTCAAGAGAAAAACAAAGGTAGGGTAAAAAATCCTCAGTCATTCAGGCAGCATGTTTAAATTTTTGCAGTATTCGTGTAAGTCCCACTATTTTGCTTCTACATTACAGGGAACGGATATGTTGAAGGAAATACAGTAAAACCTACGTCCCTGGAGCTCAAATTTAAATCCTTTACACACAACAGAAGTAAAATGGAGACTGAAATGGGGAAACTGCAATCTGTTCTTGGTTTGCAGAAGCTTCTGTTCAATTCATTTACTGAACAGCAAATCTTCTGCACTACAACATTAATGAGAATAGATACAAAAAGCTTTCAAACTTAAACAAAGAAATGGCTGCTACTGTAGGGTATTTTCAAGCATTTCCCAGAGATTAACGTACGAGGCAGATGCTCGAATACCAGCACACAATACTTTAATTTAGTTCAGCATCTCTGCAGGCAGTGGCTTCTCCATTACGGCTGGTTCCCAGAACACAAGAGAATGTTATTGCAGGGCACTTTTAGATTAAAATCCCCAAATAAGCTGTTAGACCTTACACACATCAATCTTTTGTAAATACAATAAGGCAGATTTAATTGGTTTTACTTTCATTTTATAACAAATGTTACTATCTATTATATGAGAAAGCTATTTTAAAAAAGACCCATGAAAAGGATTAGAAAGCAATTCCATAAGCGATAAAATAGGGGCAGAGTGTTATTATGGAGGAATGTCAGCAAGTGCATAGCTAAGGTTGTTTACTCAATGCCAAATAATCATCTTTGGAAGTTGAAATAATAAACTTAAATAGTTTCAAATTAAGTCTTGCAAGAAATGGAGGAGTTATTGAAGCAGTAGAGGAAATTAGAGAAAAAAACCCATCACATAAAATGAACCCACATAACAAATATTAAGATGATGACAATGAATGTTTTATCTAAAACAGTGAGGATGAATAATTCCTGGCTGATAATGACCAGCCTGATCTGAAAAGCTCAGAATGGGAAGCAGCTTCATGGAAACTGAGGTATTTGAACACATGGTCTCAGTTTGAACCCCAGTTACGACTGAAAAAAATATTTACAAGCTGGTCTTCTGTTGATTTTCTGTGAACACCACCTCAGAGTTATGAATTTCTAGAGTTAGAAAGGATGTCTGACAATGTGGATGAGTGAACATGGAGAACATTAAATCTTATTTACAACTGTGCAATTATTCGAGACTATTTTCCAGTTTTATCCTGTTGCACTGCTCATGCTCAATACAGTATCTGTTTGTAACAATCCCCACACATCCACATATGAAAATACTTCAGTTCAAAGCCTCAAGCACTTCAGCTAAGGAAGAAGGTCTGTACCTCTGAGTGACCTGTCCTTTTCCCCAGAGGACCAAACGACACACAGACAAATGTATGTATTCAGCTGCTGGGCTGCATTTTTATCAGAAAGATTTTAACCTTTTGCTGGGTGAAACAACTGACAGCAAAGTCAGTTACGATTTCTGAGAACATTATCAAGAAAGAAGGTATTAATTAAAAAAAAAAATAACCAAACAGCCAACCAAAAACCCCCAAAACCTGTGTTAAAAACAAAACCATATTTAAATTATATATACTTATATTTATTTATCAACACCTTTCTATCAGAAGGTTTCCAAGCTCTCTGGCGGGACTGCTGGTCAGGTCCAGAAAGGGCATGCAAATGACAGGACCTGAACATCTGAGCTTTTACTTCAGCAAAGAAGTTTCCATAAAGTCCTGTTTCACCTAATTATAGGCTTCAGGCCCAATGTGGAACAAATCAACACAGTTCTCTAACTTATTAGACAGCTCACCTTCCAGTGACCTAGCAGAGTAATAGAGTTTCAAGAGTGAAGTTTTCTGCACTCAGATATCCATAAAAACGAGTTAAATTCAGAATGTTTCATTTACCTGTGTCTATTCCGTATCTGAAATCCTGACAATATTTGTTTTATTGTTCACCTCCTGAGGGGTAACGTAACTCTTGCTCTCTGACTTGTGTGTCTCTGGCACGTTCCTCTCCCCAGCCAAAAGGGTTTACTCCTCCTTCTCCTTCTCGCAGAGCTTACAAAGATGTCTGTGCACACTCTTCCTCCCTCTTTGGTAGTTCTGCTGCCTCTAATTCCCACAGCAGGAAACTCACCTTGCTAATAAATCAAAGAGCAATGGAAGAGGTGACTCATCACCTTCCTGTAAGTGGTTAAAACAAAAATGGACTATGGTAATTTCTGTGGTTTCCACTCTTCTTTTCTTTGAGCTCTACTCCCCCCACCCCCATGCTGTAGATTTTATCATCTCCCTGAGTTATTTTCAGCTTTTAGTGCAACATATTAAATCTTCTCTGCTTGCCTCTGTCATGCCATTTGATCCTGCTTCCCCCTCTTATGTGCAGCATTCATTGGTCTTCTGTGTCATTAAAGTCTCTTCCTTTATTACTGTCTCACCAGGGGTCACATCATGGAAGGGAATATCACCTGGAATATCCTTTTTTTTTTTCCTGATTACCAGATGTGGAAGTTTTATGCAATAAAACCCAAGCATGCCCAATAGATAGTGAATTTTCTGCCAGCCTTATGGCAGGACTGCATATGTCTCCAAACGTGAGCCTAGCACCTCCAAAGTGCACTTTGATCACAAGGATCCATCGCAAGCAACGCATTCCATGTGGGTACACATACAGGCTATGGCCACACTGTCCCACAGCTCCAGGAGGAGAATGAATTTTGGTCACACTACAGGTGTAGGATTGCAGCATCCAGCCCTTGAGGGCGTCCAGAAGATGTTGAACAGCAAAATAGCTCTGCAAATAGAGATGTATTTAGGAAAAATTAACTCCCAGCTTTCAAACAGAAAGCAATTTTTTTTCTCTTTCAAATACCACAAACCAGTAGATTTCACAAACCTTCACGATCCTGTATTGACAATGCAGACCCCTGAGCTGCTTCACTGTTTAATGGCTCCAAAGTCTCTCAGAGTTAAACTTCGCTACTATGATACCATCAGCTAGAGCAGATATGCCACACAAATTCCTCAGGAAATTAGCAGAGCTGCTTCCAAGTACAAAGCTCTGTGCAGGAGGATTCCCAAGCAGAGTGCTCTGAACTCGCACCGAGCTGCCTAATGCACTTTCTCATGGTCAGGCTCTGGAGAGGAACTTCATTAGTTCATTTCCAGAATCCAGATCCAGTGTTAAAGCATAACCAAACAAAACGCCAGCGTATAAAAGAAAGTTTACAACAGCACAGTGAAGATTTTCTTCTTGTTTGCTTTTACTGAACTGAGATCAGTATTTTGAAGTTGAAGCACGATGTGCACGAAAGCCAAGCCAGGCAGAAGAGATGTTCTTAACAATAGAAGCTGTGGGCCAATTCTTAATTCTTCTTGGCTCTGCCTTCCAGGAAAGTGAAATGGATCCATCCAGCCAAGGTTTCAGCCTCCCCACGCTCAGTTTAGCCAGGACATTGGTGCCTGTAGCTGTCTGTCTCCAAACAAAGTACAACGGCACTGCACATCGTGGTCTCAAGGGACAGCGGGGTCTCCGGGGGCCAGAGCACAACGTGCAGCTTAGGCCTGGAACTGAACTAGCTGCCACGGGACTGACTTGTGTCTCCAAAGCCAAGGACACACAAAAGCAACATGAAAATGTACTTGTGCCCTTCCTCACACGGTGACAAGTCCCTTCAGCCATGGACCTGTCTCTCCTGCTCCATGCAGGTTCTCTTTGCTTCGGAGATTTAGCCAGCCCCCTAACATTTCATTGATTTGGGTGTTTAAAATAATCATTTAACATTCTTTTCCATCTTCCTAGATTTGCGTGGTTTATATTATTTATCTTTTCCACTTGATTAACCAGCTGAAAAATCAATAGCAGTGTATTTTATCATCGTTCCAGAGGAGCCCTCTGTTGTGTTATGCTGCTATTTTAGGAACTAGAGCAGTTTGTGAATCTATATAAGTAGTTTGGCAAGCTGCTCTTTCTGCCCTCCCTTTTGCTTTGGACACAACACAGAAATCTTTCTGTGCCTCTGCACGGTGAAAATTGATATAAAACAGCTTTGGTCATTTTTATACACTTTTTTTTCCTGCTAAGAAAGTTAATACCACGGAAAAAACTGGTCAAGAGGATCAAATGTTTATGCAGGACGTCATGCTGCTTTGGTGTGCCAGCTCTCCAAGAGTCTATAAGGAAGCCAGCCAGACAGGCTCTGAAGCCTGCACCCTGACCCCAGTGACCTTTTAATTTTTCAAAGTTTATCTAGCCCCATCCCAGCAGTACTTGCACTGAAACCAATCCCTCTGCTCCTGGATTTTTGGCAGAAGGTGACTTCCTTCATATGGAAAAGTGTTTAATACCAATTTAATGGTCTGTCTAGCCACTGTAAGCCCCCAACCCCCTCCCTGAGTCTCCCACTGGCAAGAAACTGTGAAATAATATGCTTGAAATAGCCCTAATTCTTCTCCTCGGTGTGATACTTGTTTTTCTAATAAGCAATTTTTTGAAAAAGCCATAGAGGAGAAATGATGAGCTACAGAGTTGAATGACATCTTTAATAAATTCCTTTTCATATATATAAAATTTAATTTTTTTCATTAAAATATTTTGGTTTTTTTCATTATTTCTTCTCTTATACATTTGCACAGTCAGGAAAGGGCCCCAGCAGAACCCAAAAGGTTTCCATTCAGACTTTCTAGCACCAGAAAAGCAAATCACATTTATGCAAATCCACTTCTATGCCAAAGGAAAAAAAAAAGTCTAAGTAACAAGTTTATCTTGGTTGTAGAAAGAAAGACCTTGGCACAATGCCAACAAAAATCCTAACAAAGAACGTCATAAAAAGGAAACTGGGAGATGCTGTAATTTTCTTAAAGCAACGAGTTTGTAGCTGTAAGAAATGTCTTGGTTCAAAGGAAGCTGCGACTGTCCTTTGAGATAAGGAAAGGTCTGAAACTTTACAGCAGGATTGCTGTGTCAAGGGACAAAGTGCAGTCTCACCTCCCCCAGGCTCAGGACGGGGAGAGCAAAACAGCAGCCTGGAACCACGGGATAGATGCAAAGGGTTGGCTTGGGCTGAGCTTCAGCACCCTTTCAGTCAAGGCATTACGCTGGGACAACCCATCCTTCTGCACTCTGGGGATGCAGGAACCAAAGCTGTTATAACAGTCATTCCAATGGCTTTCTAGCCTTAAAAAAGTAATCCAGCCCCCAGCTGTGCACCCCTTCAGAGGTGATAGCTGTGAATATCAGCAACAGCCTGTGCCTTAAGAAATGCCAGAGAAGTCCATCAGAGGAAACATGAAGGCGCTGCCTGCAGTCTACACAAACTCCCATTTGTATTTGAACCACTTCATTTCCCAGGAAGAGGGAGGTACATTTAGACAGGAACAATGTTTTGTTTAATGGCAGTAAACTGCCCTGTGCTGTGCTGAAACGCTGCAGGGCAACATTTTGGCTCCGGCTGCGAGGGATTCGATGGCTTGTGCTGCTGCAAAGGGTCACCTCCCTTATCTCCTTGGAGCAACACAACACATCGGAAACTATGGAAGGAAGGATGAAAACATTCGTATGGATTCTGTTTATAACACTACTTCAGTTAGAATTTTCTTGAGTGAATAAAAAACCTAACCAAAAATCTAATCTAGAGCGACTGCTGTTTTTTCTCTCTTTGGAAATACAAGTGTGCTCTAATAATTTCAAAATCCAGAGAATCTGGCACTGCCAGTCAAATAACAGCAAGGGAAGTACTAAGCAGGATCTGACACAAAGGTTTAGAATTTCGATCATCTCCACATCTGCAGTGTGACACTCCACAAACATCCACGGCATCATCCTGCAGCTGAAAAAATCCTATCTCATTAACAAGACCGAACCGTCGCACTCCAAAGCATTATGATTTTATGTCATTTTTTCATCTGAGAGTGGAAAGAAATAATACCATAGCCTGTTCCACAGCAGCCCCAGGGCTGATGTCCAGCCCACTGGACTTCAGTCTGAACCCCAATCTCAGACTGAGGCCCAGTGATCAAAATAAATGTTGTTTTCTTTCATGTGGCTGCCAGAGATGAATGTTTTCAAAAGTGGAGAAATGAGAGAGGTGGGAAAGGGAGGAGAACATGAAGAAACAAAGTTCAGAGGGAGATTTCCTGGACTTTTTGATGTGTCCATGGGACATGTTCTGCACAGACCTGCCCGTCTTCACTCTAAGATCCACTGCTCTGCCTCTTGGTCTAGAGCTTTCAAGCAGTGCCAACACCTACCTTTCAGGAAGGAGTTCAGACTATTTCTCTGGCAACAAACAATATGTTCATCCCTAATTCCTTTTCTAAATACCACATGGTGGCACAGCCCTGGAATTATGTCAGTCTCAACACACCATATGTGCTGTTAAACTGAGCACAGCTCACATGCTCCTTAACCACAAAGAATCTAAAGAGATGAGCAAGGGACCTTCTCTGGAAAATGGCTCCAAACAAGCAAAGAAAAGAAAGGTTTCTTCAGAAAAATGCAGGTTATGATACACCATGATGATGCAAGTTAGGATATCCAAGATTATGAAAACACCCAATCAACTCCAGTTGTGCAACTGTGGTTTTTTGCAACTTCTCTAAATCCATTGCATTGGGTAACTAATTTAATAGGAGGAAGGAGGTGAAACATTGTGCTTAGGTGTGGTTTGGAAGTTTATAGAGAAGATGTGTAGTTAGGTATTCTATGTTTGTTTAATACTTCTGAGCTGTGGTTATGGTATTGTGCAATCATAACTACTCTGCTTGCTTCTTTGGGGTCCTACAATTTAGCTTCAAATAGTTCAGCTGTACAATTTCCCCCACTCTCATCCTTTCACTGTTAAGTGCTTTTTTCTTACCCCTAGAGATCAAAGAGATGTTTTTGTGGCTCAGTGTTCCATCCACATTCCCTCTCCCTACTCTCTTCCTTCCTTCCTCTGCCCTCACTGCAGCACATCACCCAGCAGCCCCAGGCATTAATCACTCACACACTCACACCAGGCACGTTCAGATGAACTCATGGAGCCAATATCCTGCTCTGGACATCACCCTGTGCTTCAACAGCTCCCTGGCTCTCACTTGCAGTGCACTGAATTCACTGCTAGCTTCACAGTTCCTGTCTGGCTATTTTTCTGATTTTAAGGTCTGATTTTGCATCTGAGTCAAATCAAGTACATTTGAGTATCTGATAGAGACTGAGTCTAGTAGGTAAATGATTAATTTATGGAAAAGTCTCCAGACTGCTGTTTTCCTGGACTCTGCTGCCACCTCATTCCCACAGTGTCTTGACAGGGCTAAAGTTACACATTTGATTGGAACAGGGCAAAGGCTTTATTTTCCAAACCAGAGAATCTGGGTCAGCAGAGGAATAGGAGGACAGACTTCATTTTACAGGGATATCAAATATAAAAACCACTTCTCAGAGTAGACTATCCTCCCATTAGGCTAATTTAGGTTAAGTTTTACCAAACACTAAAATAAATGAGCTACGGCTCTTTTTCCTGTCATGATACTGGGTAACGGTCAACTGAGAGCTTGGATCAGGACCAGCTACAGCAGACCATGACAGATCTCACCTATTGCTTATTTCTTTTTATCCCATCACACTAAGCACACTTGCACACTATTAGAAGCTTCCAACAAAACAGGGTTGCACACTTAGAGGTTTCCTCACAAGCATTTGGTTTTCATGCATTAATATACAGACACCTTCTGCACTGTTTTGCCTATGAGGTCATACAGACAAAAAGTAGCTCATAGTCAAAGAAAACCTACACTGATATTCTTCTGCCTTTTCAGGCAGGTTGAATGATTTTTTTCGAAGGCATCATTAAATATTATTTGTGAACAATTCCATAAATAATCCTTGCACATGGTGCATTGCAGAATTTAATATCCAAATCCCCAGCTATTCTGGCTGGACTCTCAGGTGCATGGTTTGTTATGGGCTTCACCAGAGGATAAGCAGAACCTTCATCCTCATTGTGATTATTCACAACTATATATTTCAAATTTACTGTCACAAATA
This sequence comes from Cnemophilus loriae, assembly GCA_013397755.1. Taxonomy (NCBI): domain Eukaryota; kingdom Metazoa; phylum Chordata; class Aves; order Passeriformes; family Corvidae; genus Cnemophilus; species Cnemophilus loriae. The sequence goes on along the minus strand of VZTF01003765.1, from coordinate 1,600,855 downwards.
CATCTGTTATATAACACTGTTGAAATCGTTGTCAAACTAAACAGCTCTGTCAAGACCTTCCCTTGCATTTATTTATACAAAATAAATTTGGAGAAAGGAAACAAAGGAACAGAGTTAAATAGAGTTAACAGTTAAAAACACATATTGTAAATCTCAGAATATTGTTTTTCTGCTTTGCAATAAAAATACCAAAAAATACAGCATGTATGAAGCCAAAGATAACTAACTCTAAATATTACGAATAAATCAGCGACTGAGTGTGTATAAACATCACCTCTCAATCCATGTGGAGAATACATGAGGCATATTGAGATTGCACAGTCACTTCCATAGGAAGTCCCCCAATTCCTGCTTCAGGATTTTTCATTCTACAGCACATGTGGATGGCATTGTCCTGCTCTTCAGCTTGATTCAAATTGTTTACAGTGTATTATTACTTCACTGCTAATAAAGGACACAGTACCAGAACCCTGCCAAACAGTATTTTTGGTGAGGCAGAACCAGCCTTAATTCCAAGCACATAAACAAAAGAAAAAAAATTACTGTCAAGGGACAGGGTTATTTTCCCAAAGGAACATCTGTTCCTAGCACATCTCATGAAAATACATACAATAAACCATAAGTTCAAAACAGAACCTGTATTTAAACACTGCCCAACAGAAGTCCACAATCCCTGGAAAACCTCTTTTAATTCCCCAGCAACCCGTAGGCTCAAAGAGAACCATTTCCTCTGGATACACTGCAGCTCTTCAGAACTGCAGCCATTTGGCAGTGAGTTTGCAAAGCCACAAAAGGATGGGAATTAGCCATGTCAGCATCTTCCCTAGCTGCAGAATGTAGCTCAATCCTTCACCCTGCCAAAATTCAGTTGTAAAAGCCAGCGTGACAGCCTAGAGGAAGGTAATCCTCGCCAGCTGTTTCCAGCCGGAGCCAACCACATCAGCAGCACACAGCAAGCACCAACGTGCAGCAGCTAAAAAGCTACCTGAGAAGTGGGGAAGATGAAGCCTGATTCCAGGATCAATAAAGTGCCTCGGGGATGCTGACAATGCTTAGCTCACTTCAGCCAGCTGATCCAACAGAGACTGCGGCAATGTGCCGGCCGCGCGCGGCTGCAGGTTGTTAAGGACCTCAGTACCAGGAATGCGAAATTCTCATCAACCCACCACCTTTGGACACTGCAGAAGGAGCCTAGCTTTTTGCAGAGCTGCTAATCAGAGTATCAGAGCCTAAACACATTTCTAACCTTGATTAAAAAACAGATTTTATTATCAGGTAGGCAAAAAAGCCGGGCTTTCCCCTTCTCTTCAGTGTCTCAGCTACTGCCTGCCCACACACGCTATGAGGCCCTTGAGAGAAGTACTGACTGAGGCACAACAATTCACCAGTAATTCACACCACATTCAGTTAAACTCACGGGGCAGCTGAGACCAAAGAACCTGTCTTGTCTTTCCAGTGCTTTTGCTGGTAGTAGCTTCAGGGATGTCAGATCTGTTCTTACTTGTTAGTCTTCCTCCTTCACACATACTGAAACAACAAAAGAGTTCCCTAACATATGTGCAGCAATGATGAAGGCTTACAGTTGTCATCTAAATATTTTTATTGAAATGATAATTAACTGTTTCTAAGAGCTTGGCTTTACTACAAAGATAGCAGGTCAGAATAAGGGTATTAAGTTTCCTCTGTTATCAATCAGTAATTTCTGCTCTAATGCTGCAAAGTGTGCCTTTGAGGCACCCTCTCCTCCCACTGCTCTTCTGCTCAAGGGAAAATGTGATGACTTTTTCTTATATTATACTCCAGTACACCACACAACTTAAGCTACACGCTCGTGCTATCCTAAATGCACCATTCTGCTCATCTACACAGATAACTAAACTTAATTACATTAATAATTGTTGTGGTTTAGTACGTTGCCAAAATTTACCTCCTAGCTTGTTAGACCTATAATTTAATTAGCAGCAGTGAATTTTAAATGAACGCTATTGTCTAAACAATTATTTAAGGGGGTTTGCTGTTGTTGTTTCTGCACCACCTAAACAAAAGAAACAAAATAAACTGTTTTCCTTACTGCACTAAGTGAGGATTGAACCTGTAGCCCAGACACTTGTGGCACCAGGAAGAGATTCCTTTGGATCCACTGACATCAGTTTTGAGGGTCAGCTACACCACAGTAATTTCTGTAAGTGCCAGCATTCCTCCAAGTTCAGTTTTATCTGATTTGCAGTAAATCCACAATGGTCCTTATACCTCAGATAAGGTCCTGGCTGAACCTATATTTCCAATATTCACACTTACCTTGAGCTTTTTGTTTCTGATACTTAACAGACAGAAGCCTCTGTCAGGTTCGTTCCTCCCTGACACAAGCAACTCCAAATCTCCTTCACTCATTTGAATTCATCCTCTTTATCTCAGACGTGAAGGTGATAATGCATGCTTGTCATTCTCTTGTAATCAACACAACCTTGAGCTTAAGCAAACTCTGATTTTAGCCAGCTGGTAATCCCTATTCATTCCTCTACATTTATTTTAACTATATTAGCCATATTCCATGAATGTCACCCATAAATTTCAACCACTAGGAAAGAAAAGCCACCAAAAAAACCTTAAAAACAAAATAAACACCCAACCCACAACGTTTCTTAATCTCATCACTCCCCCAGGTGGGTATTTCGTTGCTGTTGTTCATGAGGTGGGTTATTTGTGGGGGTTTTTGGCTGGTTGGCTGGTTTGGGGTTGGTTTTTTTTGTTTGTTTCATTGGTTGGTTTGGGATTTTTTTGGGGGGGTAGGAGAGGGGTACCTCTATTGCAGCTTACAGGTCAGTGAATCACTTATGTCACCTTTCAGGTTAAAAGATATCTCTTCAAGATAGATGAAGAGATATTTATGGTACTAAATCATGCTTATGAATGTTTTCAGTTTTGCAGAGTGAATGGTCTGTAGAATCAATAAAGCAATCCACCACAAAGCCTAATTAACTCTCTCTCATAACTGCACTTACAACAACATCCATGCTTGAGAAAAATGAAACTAAACAAATCAGCCTCAAACATTTACACCAAAATCTAGAGGAGCGGTGAATTACAGTGGAGTGCAGAAAGTCTTCTGGACACAGAAAAGAAGTAGATTACAAATTATTCACTACACTTAGAAAAGAAATATTATTGGAAAACACATAAATATTACAAGAACAGCTATGAAGCTCTCCACCAGTGTGTGCAGGTGACATATGCCTGAACCAGAGAGGTGATGCCTCTCCCATAACTGAGCTCGTTTGATTCCTGCAGTGATAACTCAGTTTGTTTCTCAAAGTGAGACCTCAGAAGTAATAAAAGGAAGCGAAACAAATGTCCTTTGCCAGCAGAACAGTGGTGATTTCTCACTCTGCCAACATCACATTAGCTAATATCACTCCAAGTGGCTTTTCAGTTCTTCACTGGCATTACTGGATGCCTGACAATAGAAAAAGAGCAGAGAACAAAGCCTGAAGCTGATACATTTGCCAAGTCACTTGCTCAAGCCAAAAGGAGGAATGCTCTCCAAATTAACATCTTGCTCTGCTTCAGTTTCAAGTGGTCTGTCTTTTCTGGGGGCATTTTAAAGAATATATGCAACTTGCACAACGGCTGCTGGAGAGCATTGCTCCTGTGCTTTTTGCATGATGTCTCACTGTAACCCCTGCAACAAAGCTGCCTGGATTGCTCAATTAAACAACGACAAGGATATTGAACACCTGGAAAGCTGCAGGCCTGGCAGAGGATTGACATATTTGACACTTCAAGATAATGACCTGCAGTTTTATGTGCTTTCTGATGGCAATGACCTGATTGCTGAAGACAGAAATACACCATCACCCACCATGCCTCATCAGTCGTGATTACAAGAGGATTACTCAAGAATAATTTCCTCAGATCAAGAACAGGATTTATTGATCAATTACAAGAGAAAACAGTCTCCCCATTTTTACTTTCTGAATTCACCAATTCATTTCTTAGTAGTGAGCATTTAATAATAATGATGGACATCTAAGGTTCCACAGAAATCCCATTTTCAGGAAAATCTCAATTGGCTTTGAAATCAGTCTTTCAAAATCTCAAAAATTCTATCTCAAAAGTTGGACACCCAAATACTACTAGATGTTTTGAAATAGTTTTTCCATTTTGCGATCCCACTGATAAATAGTTGCATTTAATTGATCTCACAGTTAAATGAAAGGTTCATTAGTAAAATATCTGAAATCAAAACATATCAAGGGTATCCTCCTTATCAAATTAAAACAACACGTCAGACTATACACTTTACTGGTTATGAAAAAAATGGTAACTGAGTTACAAAAAAAAAGGCTGAAATCAAATGTGTCTGAATAGTTTACATGTTAGATTCTGGGAATTTATTTGAGCTGGAACTTGCATAAAAAACTGAAGGAAAGCAAAACCACTTGGGTATCAACTGCAGGGTGAGTTTCAAACAGGTGTCTGAAAAATAACATTACTAGAATGAACCACTGCCTCAAGCATACCGCCGAAGACAGAGAAAAGGTAACGGACAAATCAGTAAAGCTCCCTTTAATGCCAGTTCCATGCTCTGTATCCAGCTCCTGCGTGGTTCTTGAGAAGGAAGGCAGGTTTGTACATAACCACACTCGCTGTACGGTGTCTCACAAGCTTATCCCGAGAAATGTGCCCCAAGAAGCTCAGCCTCACCCAATGAATGTACAACTACGGCTGCTAAGCCTGTCCTTTACCATAAAAGCTCACCTCAAACAAAATGCATTGAAAGGAACTACAAATTTAAACCTAGGTACACCCCCAAATGTAATCTTGTTTTTCTTTCTAGTGCACTTAAAATCTATACGTTGAATGGTCTTGGAATCCAGATGTGCAACCACATATAGGAAATCCAAATCTTGCATCTTCGCACAGTCTTAAGTTCATTTACCAACATACAAAATTATACAAAGGTTTTACACTGTGCTGCACTGCATCATCAACTCCTGAAATATTTAGGAAAATATTCCATATAAAATTCAGCTTAAGCAGCTACAACTCTCATCTAATTAAAGGAATTTTTTCTGTTGCAAAAGCTAAAGTCTGTGTTGTTTGGATAGATTTTCCATATACCCATTAGAATAACTTTCACTGTTTTAAGTGTGCCATTTACCTCATGAAGGTAAAAAAAAAAAATTACCAGCACACTATTTAATTAACAAGTTCTCATTATTTGCACCTTGTCTAAATTGAAAGTAAAGCCAGTGTAATGAGATTCAGCTGCTGATTTGCTGATTTTGTGGAAACCATTTTTATGCTCATTCCTACATCCCACAGTAACAGTGCAGAGCTCAGAGATGCACGGGTGAGGTGTCACTGCCAGTGTCCTCAGCAGTGATACAGTGCCAAAACTGGCATTCAACTGTTTCTCTGTAAAAACAGAACAAAGAGATGATATTGTCTGTATACTGCTTAATTAGAATTGCCTCTCCCTAGGGAAAGTACAATCTCTGACACTTCACCTGAAGGCAAATTCCAGGACCCTGTACAGAGAAGCTCATCAGGGGAAATGAGGCACATCCTGTTTACTTTTCAGCTCACTTAGCTCATTAACAGCCACGCACACAGACAACTCACCAAATCTGGGGTATTTTATGCATTCTTGCAATCCAGGTTTGTAGCCATATTAGTTAATAACTTCAGGGTGTTTTGTTTATTTAGTTGTTATTTGGTGTTGGGTGTTTTGTTCTTTTTTAATTTGATATACTTGGTTGGGTGGTTTGAGGGTATTTTTTGCAATTTAATGCCTATGCTTTTTAAGTAAGTCACTGTCTCAAAAGAATTTTTGACTGTTACTCAAACATTCAATGGGGAACTCAAAGGAGTGAAGGGGATGTTATGATGCAGTCCTCTTTCTAATATCCCTCTAGATACCACTGACAATAAATGCTCTGCTTGTAGCATGAATTCCAGCTTTATTTTTAAATAATGGTCATACATTTTCCCCCCCACCATTTACTGAAGAGGAACGAGCTATTTAACATCACATTTTTTCAATACAACACATCTTGGTTACATTCCACTTCAAAGTCAATGCATAGCCCAAGATCTGACACACACACAAAAACCATAAGAGAAAGATGGTTTATTGTGTCTTTTCTCCAAAAGCAGTAGTCCCCTTAACAAGTCCTTCTCGATCTGAATGCAGGCAAAAACCCCAAACAAAAACTCCTTTCAAAATGAAAATACAGAAAAACAGGCAAAATTAGTACTACAGAACTAATGCTGGGTATTTGAGCACCAGCAATTTAGAGAGTGTGACTATACCACAATCCCCAATCTTTTCCCTTCTTGTAGCCCTAGTGCTCTAATGAAACACGTGCAATTACAATTACAGAGCTGACCAGAGCCACCGTTCTGTTTTATCCAACAGAAATGAATTTTGCCACTGGCATCACTACCCTGCTCCCTGAGCCCCGATGCCACATCTGCTGCATTGAGCCCAGCCTTGCCTGGGAGCCCTGGGGAATGCACTGCCTGCACCAGGGTCACTGCCAGCTGCCAGCAGCGTGCAGAGCAGAGCCGTGAGTAACGCGTCCCACAAACTGCTGAATAAATCCATTCGATAATCTGGGACCGTGTAAATTTTTCCTCAAAGCTGAATGAAAAGATGCTTTGCTTTCCCTTCCTATTAAGTTTTACTTTGCTGAGGCCCGCAGCGCACGCACCGCAGTCTCGTCAACAGCTGTTTTTCCTTCTAAGCTTGCCCTGTCACTTAGGGATTTGAATTTTTGCTGATCAAGTGTAATAGAAGCTGCTTCCTGCTACACCACAGCAAAACAGATGTTCTAAAAATTGTGGTAGCCCTAAAGCTGGTCTCTGTAGAAAAATCTGTCTCAGGCTAACTTGCCTTCTGTCACAAAAGCAGACATATTTGTTTTCCTGCTGGTTGATTGAAGTAGGTATCAAATAAACATTTTAACTAAGATTTCTTTTTTGGATGAGCAGGGAGTCACAGAGAGCAGCAGTGTGAGAAGGAAAATACAAAGATGCATACCAAAGAAACTAGGAGCAGAAGGTGCTCAAGCAGCCCCTGAGTTCACCTTACTACTCCCAGGCACAGGCACCAGCACCTTTGGCACTCCAGGCAGGTGTCTGTCAAGCCCAGTCTCATGAAGTTGAAGAGATTCCACAGCAGCCCTAAGCAATCCATTCCAGTGACAAATCATCCTGAACGATTGCAAAGCTTGTCCTCCTATCTAACTCCTAATCTCTTTTGCTTTAATTTAAGCTCACCGGTTCTTGTCCTGTCCCAAGAAGACATGAAAAACCAGATAATTCTCTTCCTCCAAACAGCAGCTTTTTGCCTACATCTTCTCAGCCTTCTTCACCTCCCGACTACAGAAACCAAATGCTTTTAGTTTGCTTCCATAGCTTGCATTCTTTTTTATCATCTTTATTGCTTGCCTCTGGTCCCTCTCCATCTGACAGGTATCTGCTTTGCTCTGTGGCACCCAGGGCTGGACAGGCAGCCCAGCTGACACAGAGCCACCAGGCAGAGTGAGAGGCTTTCCTCCTGTATTTAACACACCATTCTTTTGAAATTTATATCTTTACAGATGATGCTCTTAGGGTTTTTTTTCTCATAGTTTCCATTTTGACACAAAGAGTTCAGGACTGGAAGATAGCTGAACCAGTGAGATTGGATGTGCAGCTGAGTTAGAGCCTCACTGAGTATTCCTGCTCTCACTGCAGATCCAAGTAACTTGTGGACCACACTGTCAATGGTCTAAGTTTTAGGATCCAAGAAATCTTCAGTAATGCTGGAGAGCAGTGAAATCTAAACTCTAAACACACACACTTTTATTTAGATATAGCTCAATTCTCTTTAACACATTTTGTGCTTTTTGGTCCTGGCACTGGCAATAGCCTTAGTGCACTCCTTACAATCTGCAAAAATAATCATCATTTCTCTGTTCCCAAGGCCTGGTCCTGCAAGGAGCTCAGCAATTGCAGCTTCTTCCTATACAACCACACAGTTATGCCCAGTATGGGCATACATCTTTTTGCCTATGGCTTTAGATAGGCACATATCCTCTCACACACTGAGGAGTTGTGTTTACTAGCACATATTATTTCTCCCAGCTCACCCACATTTGGATGATTCCTAAATAATTCCCCAAGATGTTGTCTGGTATCTCAACAGCTGGTGAGCTGACACCGCCAAGCTTTGCTAACCAATATTTTTCCTCATCTGCTCCCCTGCATCTGCAGTACTCTTGGGTTTCCTACTCCTACTTCCATTCACTTTATCTTCCCACATAGTATTCCAAAACCGTCAGAGGTTAGACTGTCAAGGCTTGATATTTCCTTATCTTTGTCCTACTCCCTAAATTTCTGTCTAAAATAAAAGCTTTGGAGAGGCTATCACATGCCAGGCTGCACATTCTTGCACCCTTCATGTCCTTTGCTTCACCCTTTCCACTGTTATAGTGAGGTTTGTCTGTATCTAACGTGCTAATTAGACACATACCCACAGCAGACCCTTCGGGCTGAGTTTTAAGAAATCTTCCAAGTTCTGCATGGAAAACAAAGAAACAACCCCACAGCAAAATCTTTCCTTACAAAAATAAATAAATAAATAAATAAAAATAGCTGCCAGAGCAGCCATTCATTTAGAGTGACCAGATCTCTTTACCCAAACAAAGGAACAGCACACACCTCCACACCAGCCAGAGGTGGATGACTCAGTAAAATAAAGGGAGCTATTGAGCAGTATGGTAATAATTCAGTCAGCTGGAATAAACAGACATCTGGATCTGAACATCACTGGAGAGACTCCATTTCTCAAAGCCATCTTAGTAACTTCGGGAAGAAGCCCCTCAACTTAGCTTGCAGTGACACACAAGAGTAGAGGTCACCAACAGGTACATGGCACACTTGGTGTTTCTACGTCATTTGCATCAGTACAAATGTCCCTGCAGAACAATGTGAATTTTGTGTACTCTAAGTCATGCACCAGGAAGGAAACAATTGCATCATTCTACCCTGAGACAGAAATAGCAAGCAGACTAGTCAACGAGAAGAAATTCCTAAATTATAGTTCAGAGTCTGAAATGCCATCTTAATGTCTCATTGGAAAAATCAGAAAGGAGAAAAAATTCACCTTAACCTAGACCTGGGAGAACCAGCCAAGGCAGACATCTTCAAAAGACCCCCAAGGATCATCTGTTCTCCTGTTTATACTTCATCTATTTTCCCCTGTCTCTTTTTGTGTCCACTGTTCTTGTACTGGAACCCTACAGGTGAACCCCTTAACCCACATATGCTGCAGGACTCAAAGCAAGGCTGCGATTCCATCACTGGCATATTTTCCATGTACTTTCTCAAACCACAGCATGAATAAGCTTCTTGCAATCACTTACTGGTAGGAGAATTCATTTCCCTTTATAACTAAGAAAACAAAACAAGAATTCTCCATCTACTTTCACGTGCCAGAAAAATGTTTGACCAAAATACCCATCTACGTGATTCAGATATGGAAACTCTTTGAAGCCTTACTATGAAATCTGTATCACATCACACTACAGCTAAGTGCAAAGCCTGTAAGACACTGCTACCACTTTTGAGAAAGGTATTTCTATTGCAAAAAGTCAGTTACCTAATACAATGTTCCTACCCAAGAGCTCTAGTGAAACAGCCTCTCTTACAGAAAATAAACAATTATATCAACCTGAGAATAAAGCAAAGAAGTCATTAGTCTAGTCCATGGAAATAAACAGTAATAGGAACAAAAATTGCAATACTTGTAGTTTATAACTCAACAGACATTTCTATAAAATACCAGGTATGTCTATACAAGGCATCTGCAATCCCCCTCCCTGGGAAATCATCAAGAGTTTCCTCTGACTTTTGCTGGCACAAAAGTTCACTTAATGAAACAAATTAAAAGTCATAAAGGCAGGATCCCAAACAACTGCTGAAGAAACTGAGAGCAGACCAGAGGCAAAGTTGAGACAGTAGCTGTATATTAGAAGGCAGTTCACGATACAGAAAGGAAAACATAGGCAGAAGAGGGACCCCTGGGTCCTGCAGGCAACCCTAACAGGAAACCTGAGCACACACCACTGTGGCCTGGAAAAATAAAAAATAAAAAAATAATAATAATAATAAAGTCATTAAATATGCACACAGATTTACTAATCTGTCTTAAAACGTATACTTTTTGTGTAACTAGCATGGAAAGCAATTGGCGTTTTGTAACCTTAACAACTCAGGGAATCTGAATTTTTAACTCATAGAGCTCCCCCACAAAGTTCATCTTTGTCTAGCCTGAGATAGCAGAGGCTGGGGCTGGAGATCAGTGCTGTCTCAAGAAGGTTATGGCAGCTGAGCCAAAAGGTCCCATTTTTATGTGAATGAATAGACAGCCTGTGACCTGTGAGCATACCAGAGAAACTGCAGTGCCTATCTCTCCTACTTTTCAGCAGGAATCATAAAACGCCCAGGGGCTGTATGGCAGGAGGTAACCAGAGCAACCTGGTGAGCGTCCAGCTGGGGGGAGTATTCCCCCAGCTGTGTGACAATATGTCTTTACAAATTGCAGCCTTTCATGCAGTAATTATAGCTAAAATCTTCTAGTCTTGCTGCAGCAGGCTACTACTGCAGCAATTCCCAAGCACGATAAAGAGCAGTAACTCTGCTGATCACCGACCTTAAAACCCTGCTCCAACTGGAGCAGAGGGACTAACACAGATTAACACAATTGGATCAAACTGATCCTGTGGAAAGCAAGGCCTTTTACAGGTAACATGAGGTTCGCTCCCAGGGAACAGCGTGGAGCTGGACACAGCACACAAAAACTGCTCGCTTTTTTCATGACAAGAGATTTATGGATTGAGCACAAAGCAGTTCTGATGTACACAGGCTGAAAAAAAAAAAGAGGGGTTTTAGGGATATTTACTATTTTAGTTTGTGCACATCACTTCTGAGTTCAGAAGTGTTTGGACAATGCTCTCAGGCGTGTGGTGGGAGTGTTGTGTGCAAGGCCAGGAGTTGGACTCAATGATCCTGATGGGTCCCGTCCAACTCAGCATATTCTATGATTCTGTTCTATTCTGTGATTCTCTCCCTGGTCCTTTGCCTTTTTAATTGTAAGCCTATGTCTCAAGAAAGTTTCAAATGAAGCTGCTGTAAAAAAATGTTTTCCTCTCTGAAATGGCTCATGTTTCTTTTTTTTATAATATACACTAAAACTGCTTACGGACTGTACACATACAGAAAAATAAGATGAAAAATATCCAATCTATTTTGTCAGACTTTACAAGGGTAGATTTCCTGAGAGATGCAAAGCCTTAAAGAATTAAAGGATTGCAATTTCCATGCAACAGATCCTACACGCAGGTTGGTAAAGAGATTTTGCTGGTACAGTAATCAATACCGGCTGCAGGCTTCTCTATTTCTGAGGTATTCCACACTTGTTTAAAGCATTTCTACAAAGCAGGGCTTAATAGTTTTGCCAGTGAACATGTTACCATCAGTGCCAACAAGAGGAATTCCTGGAGCTTTTCTAGCTCTCCAGAAGGTAGAGCACACCAGTGTGTCAGAGAGAGCATATGTATAAAAGGAGACTCTCAGATATCTCATCAATTATCCAGGCAGCATTTAATGATAAATTAATGTTCCAGGAAAAAGAAAAAAAAAAATCACTAGGTAAAACCTGATTCTTTTCCCCATTCTCTTCTGTGCTACCAACAACACAATTTTAGATATTTCACATGAGGGACAAATTTCACAGTGTCTTCATGTTGCACAGAGGGCCTCTTTCTTCAGGGTCTCTCAAAAAGAAACTGGCACTGAAGATTTCTTTCATGAGGCTACAAAGATCTGTCTCCCAGCACTGACCAGGTGACCTTGAGAGGATTTAAGATCATCCTGGCCCACTTTCCAATTTTTACTTTTAATTGACAATTCACATTTCTTCCTGACAGCAGACAGCTCACTTGAAAGTCATTTGGATTACCATCAGACAGGATCTTGGGCAAGCAGAAGTAAAGAGGCTGATTACAAATACTCCAGTTTTTACAATCTGAGTAAGATATGAGTTGTTAAATTCCAACATCTCCACACCCACAGGGTGACCTGTCAACCTTAACTTGGATTTGTTCAGTTGGAAAAGAGGAACAAGCGCTCTGCTTGGCACAACCAATTCCAGGCTCGTGTCCCAAGAAGTTACAAGTTTCTGGAAACAGTGATTCTGCTCAGACCTGCTGTTGTTTTCTGTCTTCTCACTCACTTAAAATTGCACTTAAAATTTAGCTCAGATTAAACAACAAAACCCAGTCTTTTTCCTAAATAATGTGGACAGTCCCAGTCTTTATAAATGCAATAGTGCAATACAGGCAATGGCAGCCAGGCAGAGCACAAACAGGCAGGTGCTGAACAAGTTTTCTACCACAGGCAGCTCTGCCAGCAAACATCTGGCCTGCAGTACCCTTGCTATTTCTGTCCTGGATGTCTCTGGAGGAACGACTGCCAAATGAAAAGTACCGTACCAATTTGTGTGGTGGTTTTGTGATGTGCATAAATGAGTTCTTGGATAGGCTTAAATTCATCCTGACTCGTGATTTAAGTGCAAATTTAAATTCTGGTGTGTCTAAAGGGGAAAGGTTTGCGCATTGCTATGCAAGTCTGCCAGCTGGCCCCCATTGCCACTTTGTTCCTTTGCTTTTAAAACTAAAACATGAAGCTTAAAACAGTTGTTTTAATATTTAGCATTGTAGAAGGTCATGTTCATACGAGGGCCCTGGAGAGAAAAGCTTTTGAGCAACTGAGGGAGTCACTAAAAGTCAGTATATATAGGACACAGCAGTTGCATTACTTTTATATCTCACCTCTCCTGACAGTGAACTGGGAACTATCAGGCTTGGCCAAGGACTGATAGAGAACAACTGATACTGAAAATGAAGTTAAACATTAGATGTTAGGCTGAATATATGAGTGTTCTTTGATAAAACAAAGGCGTGAACAAGACTATAGAGGTCTTTTCTAGCTTTAAAACATTGAAGTGATTTTAAGGTGGAAAATTCAGCTCCATGTGCCAAACACCTGATGCTTATAACTGTGCAGTTCCAGGGGCTTGTTACAGATAACTAGTCCAGCCTCTAGCTACTGAATAACACATACCTTGCACTTACTATACTGGATAGTTATGTCCTCTTACACATTTTTTCCTTCTTTAACAGTCTGTAATCTGGTCCTTAAAACTGCCCTTTCTTTGGCAGTATTATCCCTCAGTTACTATATTTATTCTAACGTGGCTTTATGACCACTGAAACGAGACGGAAAATTCTTCCACTGCCCATGTGAATGCCCGTCACCCTGCTTACCAGGTTATCATAATGCCCCAGGTGATTATCCTGCAGAAATTCAGGAATACTAGCCCTGGTTTCCCCATAAAGCTGATTTAACACCCACTTGTGAAGCAACCAAACAGACACACAGCAGGATAAAATAGAAGCCAGCTGAGCTTTCACTCAGTGCTTTTCAAGATGAGTAAAGCACACAGGAATCATTATACTGTCCAACTGCTGTATAAGATGTTAAAAGGCTTTGAAATCAGAGGCACTTGTTTTAAAGCATATTTAAATATTTACTGCATGCATCGTGACCTCTCAACTTGGTAGAGTTGAGAGCTCTACCAAGCTCCTGAAACAGATACAGACCTCATACTCTTGGTACCTCTGCCAGAACACAGATTCTCCACTCCTATTCAAAGGAGGGGAAGTTAGAGCCAAACCACTCCTCTTGGACCCCCTTCACAGTCCTTCAGTCAGCCTATTCTATAAACTTCCTGTAACTATGAGAAACAAGAAGAAATTAACTATTCCCCACTACCAAGGATTTTTTATTTATTCATTTATTTTGGAATTTTAGTCTCATTTCCTCTCTCAATAGACCAGGAACAGGTTAAATTTCTTTCACTAAATTTCTTCCACAACTTTCACCGACATGTAGTGTAGGTACTTTCCTGGTACTAAATTAGCATGACAAGCTACCTTGTTATGGGCATGTTAACAGAAATGTCTATATGCTTGCCTAGTAATGAAAACCTGCCCCTACTGTTATTCTAATAATCAGAAATTCCATCTTTTCCTAGCCAGCTGCCAAATTTCTTCTTTCCTGAGAGTAAATAATGTCTATTCTATGCTTGTATATTATACTTCTAGATCCAAGCCAAAGTTCATGTCATGAAGACCTTGTGATTTAAATGCATCACGTGAGAACGGGACAGCAACAAATCAAATAGAGCAGGATTATAGGTTTGAACAGGATAATGTAACAAGCAGTTGCCTAAGAAAGGTTTGGAAAAGGATTAGGAAACACACTGTTGCTAGAACAAGATCCTCTGTTCCCTTCGGCTTTAGTGGCTATTTCTGATTTGTTCCACTGTGCAAAGAAACACTGGAAAAAGCAGTGTTATTAAAATACAGATGTGGAGAGAGAGCTCAATTCCTTCTAAATATGTCAACATAGCCTGAGCTATGCCATCCTTCTCACAGCCATCCAGGCAGCTGGCTGCACAACATCCACACAGAAATAACTCCTGCCTTAGCTATGGAGGAGAAGCATTACAATTTTACTTAGCTGAAGATAACCTGCATTTATCCAGAATCCTGATAAATGTAACTGATTGCTTGAAAATGTGAAAAACACAAATTTGGCAAAGATTTATTTTCCCCTACCCATCCCACTGGTAAGAGCTCCAAGAAGAAATCCTTCTCACTTGAGCAAAAATACGTAGCAGACTTCTAAGAAAACAATCCTGTGAGCACAGTTGTTCCAGCTGACACAGAGTGGCTGGTGATAGATAACAGGAATATTAGTGAAAAAGAAGCAGAGTTATTTCTGCACTCGCTCAGCATATCCAGAACACAGCCACTTTGTCTCTGCAGAGCTTCACTGTGCCACACGAGCTGCTCAGGAAGAAGACTATGGTTTTAAATACCTTTCCCAATTAAGTGCACAACATTGTAGCTACTTGCAAGGCCCTTTAATTTGCAAGATATTGCAACACCTTTGGACATTGAAGTGCTGAACACAACCAATTTACTTTTGGAAAATATCACTGATACTTCAGTACCAGAGCACGTGCCGCGGATAACTGGTTTATACCTGTGCACACAAGCAGACTGTTCAGTTCGTGGGCAGTGAGTGCTACCATACCCATTCCTGAATGAAGACGGTGGGGACAGAAGAACCAAGATGTGTGTCCTGCTTTGGGTCAGGAGTGCTGTGTCAGCTCAGCCAGGCACAAGTGGTCCTGCTCAGGCTCCCGTGTGGCTCCCCGCTCACAGCCTGTCCTACGAGCGCTACAAAGCGCGTGCAGCCTGGTGTTCCCCAACTCCGCAGAGCACTCAGGGGTGGCATCAGGCATTTGTAACCCCTGTGACAACCTCAAGGTTCTGCTTCCGTGACTACCTTTTGTTAAAGTGATTCATGCCCAAAAAGCAGGTTTGTGATACTGATATAATCGTGCTCATATCACGAGTGTTTCTCCTACCCAGCACGACCCCAGCTTCAGGCATTCTCCAGCAGGTGACAACAGCCAGCTGCCTCCAGAGCAAAGCCACACATTCAGCAGCAGGCAGCACTCCTATGGGGCTGTCCCCAGCAGAACCTGGATATATCCGCAAGTCCTTCTTGCTAAACTGTGGAAAAGTCCCTCAAAAAACATAAAAAACCACTGGAAGACAATGAATATTCTAGCAGCTAACCCTGGTTCACTGCCAGCTAAATGAATTGTTGGGCATCTCTCCTTTCTTCTCCCCAGCACCTCTAAATGCAAAGAAAAAAAAAAAATTAAGGTCATGAGCAGGAGTTAAGGACTGTTCTGAATTAAAAATCCTCCCTGGCACTTAAGAGCAGAAACTTAAGTTACCAGCTGAACACATGAAATGTAATGAAATACAGAGAAACACAAGCCTTTGTGAAACACAACACAAGTAAGAAGAAATACTTCAATTTAGTCCGGTACTTTTCTATTTCACAAATAGTTGGTGAGTCAAAAGAGCCAAGAAATCAAGCCAGAGAATGACCTAAAACCCCAGAAGAATCAGAGTTACTAAAAATTACTGGTAGGAAAATATCCTAAATGCTTTAAAAGGTCAGAGCTGTTTTTAACAGCTGTTTTAAAACATACATCTGTCTCCAGTGCTCAGGTATCAAATGCTGCTTCTCCGTTTTCTTTTCTTCCAACATATCACACACTTTTCTTTCCCACCATGCACAATTATACCTACAAGAATACCCAGTGTGACACACTCAGTCTCCCCTAAGCACAAAGCTCCTACTTCAAAACAAAGCGAAAATCTGATTTATCAAATACAGAACCCAACGGCATTTCAGATGTCAAATCTCCTCATGCTAAAATATGTATATCCTTGACAAACTAATTGTTTTTCTGTGGCACTGTGACCTAGACAAAGCCTGAACCTGCTCTGCAGCCCTGATCAAGGGGCTGACAGCAGGAAGAGTGATGGATGGCAAAGGCAGCCACTTGCTCTGGCTGAGCAGGCTCCACTGCACCGCCCATCCATCACTCTGACAGCTAAAGAAATTCTGTTCAAATTTATCTACAGGGCACTAAGCAGGCAGAAGGCAGAGCATATATCCCACCAGCTGAAAGGGTAGATAACCAGAGACGAACATTAGGCCATTTAGTTTCCAGAAGTAAATTGGTGAATCCTATTTGGCTCCGCTGGCTAGGCAAGTGAGATTATGCCAGGAAGAAACACCATGGAATTACAGCTGTGAAAATGGTAATGATGTAACAGAAATGAAAAATAAAGTTACTGGAAAGAAGTTTTCTCCTTCTTGCTTTTACTTAGAGAGAAAAGTACAAAGAAAGAATAAGAAAAAAAATAAAATAATTAAGTGGAAGGTGGGCACTGTGTGCTGTTAAGAGGAAAAAGGTGAAAGGTCGTAACATAATTGAGTCCTTGAATACCAACAACTGGAGTTTTAAATCAGGACTTGACTCACACAAAGGCTTAACTATCTCTGTCACTTTTTCAAGCTATAGATAAAGTAATATTCTGCATTATTTTGCAGTGAGTGATGACAATATTCTCCTCTGCGCATGCACCCCTTCCCAAACTGACACAGTGTGTGCTTGTATCGTACCTGTCACACCGCTCGTGTTAATGCAATTCACCAGAATAAACTTTGTCTTATGTAACAGTAATACACCTTAATGTTCAGCATACAAGGATCGAATAAAACTGACACTTCTGTTTCATACAGAGGGGAAATCGATTTGGTTGTGGCAGGCAAAAGGATGCATTTTAAAATTAAGTTGTAGTCAAGACGGAGTTGGGCAGAAAAAACTTAGAACCCTCAAAGACATCCTTTTTTATCACTCCTGCCTTTCACTTTTTCTCTTTGAAAGGCAGCAGGCTGCAACTTGACTGTACAAAAATACTCCACTGGGTATTTATCTTGAGAAATTCCTGCAGGTGATACAGTGATTTTCTGTAAATTTAAAGATTAGAGAATTTAATACTCATATAGAGTAAACAACTGCTTGACAGACTTTCCAATGTTTTCCTGCAATAAGGGGGAGAACCATAATTGCCTGAACTGCTTTGTTTGATTTGTAAACGAACACCCTGCTTTAATCAATTGACACTCTAATTAGTAAATTGGCGATCTGAACATATCTTGCTTTATTTTAATAAACTCCTGTAATTTCTGATACCATACTCATGTACTCTAAGTAAAGACTGTAAGGGTTTTCTCAGAAATATCTGATAATTTTAGCATTATACAAGAACTGACTCATTGACTTTCAAGTTAAGCATTAAGCATTATGTAGTTCCTAGGCACTTGCTTTCAATTCAGTGAGAAATACATCTAAAAACCCCCAAATAAACCCATGTTGCTCACAAACTCTCTTGTCTATTTTTGCATTGTGTAACTTGTACACTTTTAAGCGTGTTCTTTTGACGATGCAAGAACACAGCCCCTGGTAACTCATCTCAAAGACATCTCTCACATTCAAAACAGCCACATTCCCACTGGCTCTGGGAGCACAGAGAGACCAGTTCAGCATTACAGTGGCTGTAACAATATGCACATCTGAAACCAAGATGTCAAGTTTTACATTTGAGTACTCAAATAGCTGCTGTGGGCAATTCAAAGAATATATGGCTGCAAGGACCTTTTAACCCTTCTGGCTGGCAAACTGGTAAATCCAGGGAGTCACTGGTTATTTTTTGGGGGGAAATTAATTCAGAAATTTAAAAATAAATGAACACAATCGGATTTACCAAAAAAACTTCAGGCCCTCCTTAGAAGGACAATTACCATTTCTACCCCAGTTCTACTGCAATCTTGATTTTGTAGTTTCCTCTGAAAAAGAACATAGTAAATCAGAATGTTATGAAGGCAATCTTACCAAAATTTCCATAGCCTGTCTGGGTCAAACTTTAATTAAATTACTTGATTTCCATTCCAAAGTTCAGTGTTATTATTCAAAGTAACCCTTGCTACTATATTAATAACACCAAAGAAGCCATGCCATGCAAAAAGCTTTTGGGTTAGGAAGAGGTTTTGACCATGAAGAAGTGTAATCAAAGAAGTGCAGCAGCATTCAGGAGACAACTTAAAGAATAGGTGTCTCTTTAATAGTGCTTAAACTATCTACTCCAGATCACAATGCTGGTGTTGTTCTTGCTTGGCTGACCATATGGAAATTGAGCTTTTCCCCTGTTCTTCACTGCTGTTTTCCTAATGTTGGCTTCTGAGCCATTTAATTACACTCTGTCATAAAACGGGGTGCTCAGCCTGACAGGAACAAGGATCACCTAAGTGCTATTGTGATGACTGTAGCACTTGTATAGGCAGTGGAGGTGAAAACCTTTACACTTCAGAAAGAGAAGAAAATGCATTTCATCGGTGACAACACAATGCCCCTCCTAAGCCTAAACAATTGCAAATGTACAGGCTCTGGACGCTGCCAAATTCACAATAAGGCCATTCACGGAGACTTTGCTGAGGCAAGTTAGGGCAAAAGGGTCAGAGGGCTGTGAACTTTGATCTATCGCTTCAAATTTGGCAGGCCTTAAAAAACCTCCTGCTTCAGTAAGTTTCTTGATTAACCTAATAAGAATTACACAAGAAGTGCTGTGATCTTAGCACTGCATCGGATTAGCTGCCTAGACGGTGTTCTGTGAAGCCTAAAAATCTCATCAAGAAGCATAATGAGAAATAGACGATGGAAGTGTCGAGAAAAAGGTCTCAAGTTTGTGTTTTAATTGTGCACGCAAGGAATTGAAATGAAAGTTACATGAGAGCTGCATTTTTTGAAGAAGCAGAGTATTTGTCTGTCGAAACATTATTTTTTAAACTCTGAGGAAAAAAAACCCTGACGAAATTGAAAGCTCGGAAGCGTATTCAAGATAAACCTTCAGTAATTCAGAAACAATTTTTCCTTTTGCCACCTTCCCCATAGAATTTAATCTAATACCAACATGCATATTTATGATAAATTCTAAAAATTAGTTCAACAAAAAATGTCACCATAAGCAGCACTAAAGAAAATCCACAGCTACCTTATCAAAACTATGTCAAAGAAGGAAGGAATTTGAATTGTTATAAAGAAGGATTAGCAATTAATTCCTGAATTAGGCCATTAGTATATTAAGAATTTTTTCCATTTAATGAACTACCACTACATTAGTCCATTTTAATTACATTACAATATAATTTAATTTATAAAATTAATCAAATATAATTCACCTTTAAATTATCAGGATTATTCCTTTTCCATAGATATGTTTTGAAAGACTTCATTGCTAACATAAAATGGAAATCTGAGCAGCCACGAGAAATCTACTGCTCAGAAATATTAAGAATTTCTTGAAAGACCTAGGTAAAAAATATTCATGCTCCAGCATATTTAGCTCATCCTTGCAAGATGTCTGCAGACTGGAAGATCATTAAGTGACCATGTTTTGGTGTCCGGGTTTGTAGTGGCTCAGACAGATAAAAGAAGACAGGCTTAGAAGCCGACTCATGCAGGACAGTTCTCTGCTCAGGTCTGGATCAGGTGCCAGCAAAGGCAATTGGGTCTGTGCCTTAAAAAGGAATAGGAGAAAAGTCTCCAGGTATGAGATCGATAAAAAAAGAAGAAAAAAAAAAGAAAACCCCACACCACCAAATCAGTGGGGTTTTTTTAAAGATTTCTGTTCCCATTTATAAGGTGTCAGGCTCCCCTTTAATAGAAAGTGCTTGGAAAGCACTTGGGATCAGGGTCCCAAGTTTCCACACTCACTAAAGACTGCATTTTAAAAACGCAGACGTAATTATATCTTTGAGCATCACACAAGTCCATGGACAGGATTTGTTCAGAAGGGCACAAAGCACTCCCATGGAAGACATGATGCACCACATAGTGGCTGGGTAGCTGCACTAGGGAGCTGAATTAACACTTAGCCACAAGTTTGGATATATCTCTAGCATCTTGAGCTGTATGCTCACACACCAACAGCAAAACGTTCCCCAGGAAACATTCCAAAATTGTTTCTTTGAAAAGTAAAGTTCACTTGTGGGTCAATGGGGTAATTATGGCAGAATGAGCCTGCCAAGCTCCAACAACAGTTTCACATTTCAACAATGCTCCTTCCCATAATCCCGAGTGAGTGTTTTCTCCTATTCCATGTGCTTCTCCTCTTATGAAAATAATAACAATAAAAGAAAACTAATCAGTGCTATCAATTAGGAGTCATCTCATAGAACAGAATTATACTCTGAATTGAAAGAGGAAAACACTTTAAGCTGCATTTTAGTCGCTAACATTCTTATTTGTATTGCTATTCTGTCTCAGTGTTCCTGTCTGAGTTTTCTGTGGAGGAATTTGAAAGATCCTGATATGATATCTTGTCTGTATATCAAGGAGTCCAGAGAACCAGGAGAGAAACTCCTCCAAGAAGCTTTTAAGATACAGTGAAACAAAACCTGGTGCCAAGTTGAAAGCAGCATGTTGAGTCGAGTTGCTAAACTTGCTGGGAAGCTGTTTATATATACAAGCCACAGTAATTGCAAGATAATAAATTTATTTATCTTCAATTAAGCAAACCTCATGGAATAAGCTTACATGTCATTTGTGCTGTCTTGCACACATTTTTTTTTATCACTGTTACAAAAGCTTTTTTCCAACCAGGCCTGTTAACAGCAAAATTAAAAAGTAACATGAGAAAACCATCCTTTATAGCCAATAGAGAAGAAAGCACCAGAAGGAAATAAGTGCTAATGATTAAAAAAGCAAGCAGCACGTTGAAAAGATGCAAGATATGCGTGTAGTTTAATGGATGCAGCAGTGATACCACCCATCTGCTTCTGCTGTGCATCAAAAAATAAAGCTATGACCAGCTACAGACACAAAGGCAGAGTGGTGACCCTGCCTGAACGTCCCCTTCAGTCACAGGACTGACTCCTGACAAGGAGTAGAGTCAGGGTAAAGCTCTGTAGCACAGTAATGAACTAAAAGTAGCCTCAAAAAAATAAAAATTCATTGACACAGTAGTGGAAAACCCACACTGAGAACTTGGTTCAGCATGGATACCAGCAGTGAGTAGAACAATCTCAGAGCAGCTACACCCAGCCATGCCAGCAAGGCCCTGGACGTGTTTGATCCTGACTCCTCCCTGGGTGTTTGTCGGCAATTTTCATGCTACCAGACCTGGCCTCCTTGAGCCCAAGTGACAGGACCACCTGCACTGGCAGCAAACAGCCCAGGGTTTGATGTTCGACCATAACTTATGGTCAAAGGCCCAGATGTATTTGCCTTCTAGTTGGTTAGGTAAGCAATTTAGTTGACTAGCAAGTCCAGGCAATTCTAAACAATTAGCTGCACGGATGATGTTTAAAACTCCCTTTGATGTTACAGCTGAGCTGCCACAAGCAGAGAACAATAGGTCGGAGACACGAACTGCCGTGCAGGTATAGAACAATAGAGAAACAGTTCCAATAAACTTTCTGTACACCTGCATCATACCTACAGGTCTCCATAAACTTGCTCACCAGGGAGAAAGTTACCAAAGCAGAAGTATGCACCTGAAAACAGTCTGTCTTGCAAAACAAATATGCAGCAAGTAACATAACAACCATATATATTTTGAAATTCAAAACCTCTTTCTTGAAAAGATTTGTCTATCTACATACTAGCACCTAACTGAAAACGTTTGCTTGAACTCTCTACGAAGCAGCACTAAAAAATATTCAGAAAGGTTTAATGCTCTTAACCTGGAGAATCATCTAAAATGCCTCCAGGAGGAACGACTGTGAAGATCTTTAACAAGAAAAGTAGACCAGGGTCTTTTTCTTCCGTGCAGGTATGAAAAAACCCCCAAAAGCCTATATTCACTTATTTTTATTATGACAGTACATCCAGATTTATAACTACAGAACTGTTGACTAGACTGCTTTTGCTTCTTCCTTAACTAAGTACTTTAGCCTAATCACACAGTGCCTTCACAAAACTGACGACCTGCCAAGCAGTGAAGTACAGTGACTCCTGAAGCAAGATTAATCTTCAAATAAGTGAGGATAAGGAACAACTGTGTCTAGAGCATCTCGACATCCTTATGAGAACAGTTCAAATACAGTTGATACATTAGGTTAAACCGCCTTGGCAGTGGTCTGTGCCATAAGCCCAAGGCAGATGCATCAGTCATGGAAACTGCTACGTTCTGCCTATTTACCTAGAAACACTCCAATTTTAAACCTAATGGTCTGATAGTATGGCAGGAGCTGTGGCTTGTAAACAGGCAGGAAATTTGACTCTGAGGAAAAAACAAACCTATTTCAAGCTTTGCTTGCCTTTCTTTTATTTTTTAAAGACAGGGATTTTGCAAAGATTAAATAGTCATCTAACTTGTGAGAACTACATAATGTAACAAAACTGTTTGATTTATTGCGTTATCTCTAAGCTTTGCACAGGCTCCATAGCAGCGTTACTAAATAAAAAAGGTTCTCAGTTTTGGCATGAGAAATGCACTTCTCAGGTAGGAAAATCTGCATTTATCAACAGCTTAGCTTATCCGAAAATATTACTCGGTTGGAAAAACTATTTCTGTCATTTGCAGAAAGCGCATATTTCAATTTTCAGCCACATCAATATCCTACTCCATTTATGATTACTCTTATTATTTGCGTTACCTCTCAACCCAATGATCCCAGTCATGAGCCAAGAAATACATAAATCAAGAACAAAAAGTCCAGTTGCTAGAAGCTCACATTTAGGCTAAGAGCAGTAGGCAATAGATTGCCTATACAGGCAGACAGGAAACAAAGACATGTCAGCAACAAAATCAGTGCCTGCTTTCTGTCGGTATCTGGGAAAGGGTAGTTCCCACTGAAAACTTTCATTTAAATTTTGAAAAGAAAATTATTGCCCATAAGCATATTTTCTGTTAATACTAAATATTTATATATGTAAACAGAAGCACATTTATTACTATGATCACATATTTATGATTGCTATTGTGAAATTGTTTAAGAAAAGGCAGAGAAAACACAAATTTAAGGGCAAGGGCATGCTCAAAGCAGCTTCTTCTGCTGGATTTGTATGAAGGCATTCAAAGGGGCTTATACCTAGTGGTGTGCTGGTCAGGGAGGCTTTCCAACAGCAGAATTCAAAAAGGGGTTACAACACAAAAGCTTTTGATTAGTTTTACTCACTGTTAAGAGGTGAGATAAAACATAATTCATGAATTCAAAAAGATCAAGTAGGGAGGAAGATCAATACGAAAGGAATTAGTGCCTAAGTTGGCAGATAGATGTGCCAGCATGTTGCTTAGATTTATAATTATAAAGCAATTATTACTTAGCTCAATAATAAATTATTAGCTGCCATGGAAACTACTGAAATATAAGGCAAACTATTAAAGGCAACGAGATGGTCTGCAGGAGACAAAGGGAGGAGGCAGCTTATTCATCAGGCAGACTGTGCTCTTCCTCCAGCTTCTCATGCTATCACACACCGCTTTGAGATTGCTAAAGGAGAAATTGCAAAATGCCTGAGCTCACACAGAGCCAATTGTCAGGGCTTAGCAGAGCTTTTTTTGCGTTGAGATGATAATTTGATTATAGAGTCAGATATCTTTCTGGTGTAATCCTAGGGATATCACATATCCCTTTTTACCTAAGCAACTAGTTGAAGCAGTTATTTCCAAGAACTTGTGGGGGACAGGTAAGGCCACTGAAAAGCAGAAAAGGAGAGTTAATGCCTTCTATCAAAAAGAAGAAAATGAGGAGCAAGAAAATTATAGGCTAGGCAACTTAACTGCAGCTTCCTGGAAAAATTCGTGAACAAACAATTTATTCATAACCACCTCGAATAAAACAAGAATATTATGAGCAGCCAACATGGATTTGTTCAAAGCAAATTATATCGAACCAGTCTAATTCCTTTCTGTAACAAAATAAAAGGCTCTGACTTAAAGCACTGAATGCTGCCCGGATGTCCTCGTATGCAAACAAGAGAAGTTTGGTCTATGTCGAACTACCATATGACAAACAAAATTATGCCTGCAGATTATTGACCTGCAGATTATTGACCTGCATGTCGCCAAAGTGGAGAGATGTATCACACAGGGCTGCACAAACAACTCTACATGCCACTGCCCTGAAAATCCATCACTGATGACTTGTTGATGGAAGAGCACATGTTATTAAAAGCAACTAACACAGAGGGGAAAGTCTGCCACTACTTTGGAAGACAGGATTAAAATTCAGAATGTTTCAAAATCAATATGAATCAATGATGCCATTCTGTAGTAACAAAAAAAAAAAGGCAACGATGATACTTGAACCATAAACAGACTTCAAGGTACATGGATACACAAAGCAGAGGTTTAAGTCCATCCCTATCCCTTCTTTTGTGTGACTGACTACAGGAGAGATAGACTGGGACCAAGCAAAGAGAAAGCCATTAGAATTATCAAGCCCAGAAAAACATGATCTATGAAAACAGGTCTAAAGATATTGCTAGAGTTAAATTTTACAAAAAAGTTTTCTGAACTAAGAACGGTTAAACATGCAATGAGTCACTCAGGGAAGTTTTATCTGGAGAAACTTTTCCTGGAGGTCTTTTAGGACAGGTTACAAAACTGTGATTAGGAATGTCATAGGCATAACTGACATCATTTTCCATCAAGGAGGCACAACAGGTAACATCTTCAGGTCTCCTATGGTCTTATTTTTCTAAGAATTTACAATATTATTTTTTTGCCATTTCTAATCTCATCTGGATGAATTGTAAGGAATTTGTCTGGGATTTCCAGACATGAGGTAGTCTTTTCCTGGCAGAAACCCTAGACTGACTACAGACATGCATACCCTCGCAGGGCACATATGCAATATATTGAATGCTTCTGCCAAGGACTGTTCTATATCCAGAAATCAACAGCACATGTACAATAATCCATCACTTTTGGGAAGCATCACACTTTATTGAATAGGCACTGGAACAACAGTGCAATATTCGGGGAATCTGGAGTCCCAGAAATCCTCCTATTCTTTGAATACAAGAGGGATGAAACAACAGGAGAAATATTCTGTGGTCACAACTCTAGGCCATCGCTTTATTAAACAAAAGCACTCATTCTCTCAACTCATATTTTGCTGCTCATATAGTTTTGCTACTAGCACTCAACTGTCTGCATCTGTGATCCCTTTACATCTTTGAAACCAAAAAAAAAAATTCAACAATCTCTGCCTGAGCTCCTCTGTACCCTAGTCTCCACAATAACTTCTTTGATCACATACCTGAACTCTATTATTAGCATTCATATAGAATACACAAGGTGATGGGGTGGTATTTTTTTTCCAATTTAACTTTAACAAGGCAAAGTGGTTCTTCAGCTTCAGAAACACTTCTACCAGCATAACAGTATTTGCTCTCATGCTTACAGAATAACAAAAGCAATGATCTGCATCAGAAAAATCTGTAAAGGAATTTATACTAAATTAAAATAAAATAAGGAATGTTACTGGAGCTGGTTGCCGCAGAACAGGAACTGTACAAATAGTTATAAGAAGGAAGAAAGAATGCAGAGATGGCAAAGTCATTGAAAATTCATCCTGAGCCATCCTAGAATTGTTTAGTTGGGAGCAGATAAGCAAATCAACTTCTGACAACTGCCCCACTGACAGCAGGCAGCAGCTGCATCACTGCCTTGCCTTGCTAGGCAAAAGCATGGGAGAAGTCAGTGACTAACTCCAGTCAATAAGCACACCCACTGGTTTTATAACACAGAAGAACTGATGGTAGGAGCTCCTGAAAAAAGTTTCTAATTACACTAATCCCAAAATGTACCAGCAGAAATCAGTTCTGTGTCCCAGCCTGTAGGAATTGAGGTGTACAGTTGTGTGTAGCCCTCCTGAATGCAGCAGGGTCTCAGAAATTCTCAGGGAAGAGTAGGACCTGGTTTAATACAGTCTTACTATATGTCTAGATCTGAATGGTCCTGGGTTTATTTTTTTTTTTAAATATGCTTCCTGTCAGGGTATCTTGTCTAGCGTGAACAATTCCTCACGGAATTGCAACAAGCAAAGCTTCTATTGATTTGCCAAAGGCCATCATCTCCTGTTTATAGTCAAGCCCATGTTTGTTTACTCCAGGTGTTCACTTCCTCCTTTTAGACCAGTCAGCTGAGCTTGAGAACAGTAAAAAACAAACCCCAAAGACAGCTCACCTTGTCACCCTGTATCAGCAAGAGTTATCTTTGCATGAAGTTCAGCCTGCAGAGCATCATTACAGATTTCTGTGTCTCACATCTGCGATGGGCAGGATCGCCTGCACACACAGCGCAAGCTACTGCTCCAGAACGACATGAACACTGAAACAGGTGATCCACAGCCCTATGGCTTCTCTCCTATTCTCTTTTGGCTTTTCCCCAAAAGAAGCATCACAGAATTGGGTACAACACAAGGAAGTATGTTCACAGAAGCTACAAAGAGGGCTGAGCTATTTCTATCAGCACATCGGGCAGGGTCCTTTAGTTCAGCATGGCTGGTTTCAACATGCAAATGCTGTGCCATCCACAGCAAGAATTACCCAAGTGATGCCAGTGGAGGGGCTGGGGATGGCTGGGAGCCCCAACCATACCCACACAAAGTGAAATGCATCACAGTTAGAGCAAACTCACTGTATGCTATAGGCCATCTTTCAACATGGAAAAAGTGCAGTGGAAATGATGACCAAGCATAAAGGGAGATCCTTTCTTTCAGAAGTTCCTTTTTTCCTGGTTACTAAATCAAATCTAATCATCTCCTAAATTTATTTTATCATCTTTTATTGAATTTTTATATCAAGTTTTCCATGCCCATATTACTTCCAATTTTTCATTACTGCTGCCCTGTTTTTAACCTCACTCTTCCCAGAACTTGGCTCATAGATGTGATGCATAAATCACAAGGCTACGTTGGCTAATCTTGTAAAAAAAATGTAATTTATAATACTTCGTATAGAAAAGAACAACACTTTGCACAAATGCTTCAGCACTGAAGTTTTAACAACCAAATATGTGAACAAAGCCTGTATCTTATCTGGCTATTAGTTTAGTATATCACTTTGGAAAGCTCATGATCCCCCCCAGACTTCAGTCTCTCCATGGATGAAAGTCAGTGACTTTCTAACATACTCCTAGAGAAGGTATATCACAGACGTTAGGATGTACATGTAAGACAGATGAAACAAAGATTCAGTGTTGATTTGCTGGGTTAGCAGATGACCAGCCCTCATAAATCAAACAACATCCAAGCAAGAGATAAGATAACTCGTTGGAGTTAGCCTCATTTCTTACTGAACTCTTTATTTCACATTTAATTCAAAAGACTATTATTTTAACACAATCCAACTGTAGAGGGTTCCAAGTTCAAGCCAGAAAAAGATGCCAAATATCCACAAACTTGCTGACACAATAAACAACAGTGAAAGGTACTGAGCACTTTACCAGATCCAAATATTAATTGTCATCTTTCAGTTCCTATAGATGATATTTGACACTATCTTCTTTTTATATGAAAGCAAGAGAAGGAGGCGAGACATGAAAAACATCTCTCAGGCTGCTACACCAAATAATGTTTTGTGCCTCTAGGAAAGAAGTGGTACAACTGAACAATTTTGCAAACATTCCATCCTATCATCACGGGACAGAGCTAATACAGACAAATAATTAGCTACCTTGCATTTACACTGTCCTTGCAGAACTGCTTTATCTCAACAACATCACTGAACCCTTCACAAGGCGCCAGCACTCTGATTTGCACTGCTGCCTGTTCTACAAGCAAATCAGCCACATCTTTTTCTAAAACTCTATTTTTTTTTTTTGATGAGCATTGAGTAATGTCTGTAACACATTCTTGATATGAAAGCTGCTCAGCATCATGAGTCAGTGGCCTCCTCCCCCAGCCGCAGCAACAGATCCCGGCACTGATGCCTCAGCTCGGGTCTCATTTCATTTCATTTCATTACACAGTGTAATAGGCCAATATCCACAGCTCGGGCAGGCCGAGCCAGGAAATTCAAACTGCTGCTGCTTATTAAACATTGTGCCATCAAATCACGTTAGGAGCATTAAAATGGAAATAAATATGGTTGGGTCACTGGTTAGACTTCTCCTTAGCTCTTCCTTAAAGTGGTTAGAGAAATCTTCTTGCAAATACCTCGGCTAAGCACCAAAGGTTCTTCAAAGATGTTTGCCTTTGAAGATCCAGCTGCAACAGGATTAAATTTACTTTTGCAGCAGTCTGTGGTTACAAAAAGACATCCTCCCAACTGGGGTGTACAGGGATACCTAGAGTGCATCCTAGCAGCTTTCCAACCATTGGACCAACCAAGGCAACCACCTTTTGTGTATGCCAAGCAGTAAAAAACCAGAAGTTTAAAAAGTGGTAATACTGTTGAGGTGCTCCCAGTGTCCATGTCATACACAGAAAGAGTTGTGGAAATATATTCCAGT
This sequence comes from Cnemophilus loriae, assembly GCA_013397755.1. NCBI lineage: Eukaryota > Metazoa > Chordata > Aves > Passeriformes > Corvidae > Cnemophilus > Cnemophilus loriae. The sequence continues at coordinate 1,571,840 of VZTF01003765.1, read as the reverse complement.
TTCAGCTGTGCCACCTTCAGGGAATGAAGGGTCAGGTGCCCTCTCCCCAGGCCATAGAGTGTGGGGGTAAGGGGTGTTTATTTTTCATATATTTGCATATCTTAGACATATGATCTGTGCCTTAAATCTAGCCTTATTCCAAATGAAGTCACTTCTACGTCATGTTATTTTTACATTTTTTTTTATTTAAACAAAAAAATCGAAGCCCAGGGTCATTTATAGGCAAATATTGGAATGAATGGGAAGTCAAGAGTTTATTCCTTTGAGGCTAAAGGCCTGCACAAATCAAGATGCAGAGCACCTTTAATAAAGTACATGATGTGGATGACAAATGCTGGTATTTTTCACTGCTGTTCTGACCTGGAAGTGCCCAGCTGGGCAGGCCTTCCACAGCTACACTCATGCATGTGGAAGAATTTGGAAGCAAGGTTTGCTGAGCACTGGGAAATCTTCATGGTTATTGAGCTACAGTAACTGCACCTCAACCAGCACTAAGGGCTGTGTGAGTGACTCCAAATATGATGTCTCACCATTTTACCATGGTGCACCCTACATGTACCTGGGATCAAAGAAATACATTCCAACCTTGTAACAGGTATTTCACACATTCTTTAAAGCAAGCACAATATACTAATTAGCATATTTAAAGAGAAGTTTTAACTACAATTTCATTATGCCTCATTATACCTCTGAAATTAATATATCTGGAAAAAAGGTAGGAAATCGCAGGGTTATAATTTTCACTTATTTAGTGTGTTCCTCAAATGTGATAATGCAGCTATGAAGTCACTTAATAATTAGGTAAAGAAAATGGACTGGAAGGAAGCAGAAGCAGCTCAAAATATTGAGCCCAAGAAGTCAAGGAAAGTCTTTGATTGAGCATATTGGCTTCAGAGCAAATTCTGGAAAGAGCTCAGTGCCTCTACAATGTCAGCTCAAGGTTCATGCAGAGTGAAGTAAAATCATGGATCCCTATAAATTAGCACAGCCTTAGCTGACCTTTACCTGACTGCCATGGAGAAGTGAACAGCTCCTTGCTTTCTATTGTAGAGGAAGCCCTGCTAATAAACAAATGGGCTTCCAGAGGTCAAAACAGAATAGAAACCTCTTTGTAGTGTATTAATCTGTATATTTGTTTGGACAGGCACAAGAATGTGTTGAGAAGGAGGCTGAAATGAGCAAAATCTTTAGGCCTGTGACACGGAATATAATTCTATCAGCACCTGAATGTTTTTTGACATTTGGCAATGCTTTTTTCCTACAAGTAGAACGCGTGGTATTTGAAATTCAGCTCTGGTAAGTAATCACACATGTGATTTCAGAATTTGCTTTCCATTAACATTAATGCCAATTCAAAAGCATAAATGTTTGTAAAGGGAAAACAGGCATAACCACATCGAGTCACTTGAAAGGCAATCATGTGCGTATGCAAACTGCTTGTACAATCTGAACCTCATTCCTTTCAACCGTCCCATTTCATGGTGGCTGTATCATTTCTGTTGCTACAGGTATGCACACTTTAATTTTCTATCACTATTAGAATTTGTGTTAAGAATCCACAAACGTGAAGGATCCCTAATGAAATTCTCATCTTGAACGTGTTAAACCACAGCTGTGAAAGACAGCAAGACTAAATCCAGGACAGTGGGTCTGCAGTAACAGCCAAGAAGCTTTAAACAGTACGAAAGACAGAAGCTTAGAGGTTCAAAGCCAGCTGTAAAAATCCTCCTTTGGCTCCTTGATGCACAGTTAAGCAGGGTTACTATAAAGAAATATGCTGCTGCCTTGGATTTCAAGTAGCCTCTCTATTTCCACAGCGTATCCACACTTTCTCCACATTTTGGTATCGCACTGTACTTCCCCCACAAACTGTCTCAGTAACCCTACACATCAAGAGGGTGCTGATTGTGCAGCCATACAGATGTGCCTGCTCTAAGCTCCACGCACTGAACTACAGACTTAGGAATCCAGAGCTTCTTGAGGTCATCTTTGTAAAGCAATCATTTCTATGAGGAAAGCTAATCTTGGAACAGATGCACAGAAAATAGAGATTAACTGCAATTACTCTAACAAAATTTCTGAAAAAAATTCTATACATGACAAATATAGTTAAATCCTGCCTGATGATTGGCTTAAAAGTATTTAATTTAACCATTTAATCCTTCTTCCCATAATAATTGTTCTTAACAGTTCATTTCTAAATGTATAGTAAGCACTCTTACTCCATGAAGTTAAAATAGAAACAGAAGTAGAGAAAAAAATGTGAGGATTTCCCCAAGTAACATGGTGATGAAGCCACAAGGGGGAAAAAATATCTACAGGAACACGTCCCTATTAAAATTTAAAAAAAAAAAAAAAAGAAAGTGGACTTAAGCAAAGCCTGGGCTTTACTCTGGACACTATGATTCTTACACCTTTATAATCCTTACACCACCACTTTTCAACAAGACTTGAGGTGGTTGTCTGAGTTACAAAGGCCAACAAGGCTGAAAGTCCCTCGTCTCTTCCCCCTCTTACTTCCACCCCAAATTCTCTCCATGCTTAGATCTAATTTGTGACAAAATTTTTAAGATTAATCTGCAGAGACTCTCAATATTAAGAAAGTTTCCCTGCTATTATTGTAACCATTTGACTTCCTAGGATGGTGTCTTCAAATGTGTCCCAGGTTCTAGCATTTGCAAAACCATAACCAGGCCAGCTCAGAAATCTAAGGCAGCTCAAAGCCTTGGATGTAATCCCTTGTACATTCAATACAGTTCATGATCCTTTCATGCATGTTTATTCATTTGTTCCTGGTTTTGCAATGTTAATGAAAACCAAACCCCAGCAAGCTTTATTAGATTTTCATTGCAAATATTTGCAACTGAGATGCAGTTAATTAAAATTAAAACAAAAAAATATACCTTGCAGAGCATGTTCACTATGGAAAGCTATTTATGTACACTTTTCCTTGATCTCTTCGGCAAGGTCTGTGTTAAATCAGGATTTCAGAAGATGGGACTGAAATAATTTAGGACAGAACCACAAATTGGAAACTTGCTTGAAATATTCATCATATTGTGGATAAAAGAGATCAACTCTAAATGAAAGTTTAAGACACTTGTTTTCCCAACCCCGAATCTACTTTCGCTGATACCTGAGACTTGCCTAAAAAAGTCCTTTATCAAGAATGAGTAGCAGATAACACCAGGCTACTGCCACAATAACACTGCTTATTCCTACAGAAACAGTACTTGCATCACTAACAAAAACATTGGCGCTTAATAGTTAAATACAAAATTACTTGCTACAAAGGAATTTTTTTTCATTGAAGGTGTGAGTTTTTACATCAGCGTTAGTGAGAACAGAAACTGGCCAAGTAACCATCTGACTGCATGTGAAGGAAAACAAATAGATCGCAAGAAAGTTTAATTTAGCAAAATTGCATATTCATGGTTATTATTTGTTTCCCCCTTTTATGTCATAAAATAAAGCTGTGTACACCTGTACACAGGTTATTATTCTTATTGTTATTGATGCATGGCACGACATTAAAAGATCGTATAAGAGCTAAGGCTAGTTCATATTTTGTTAAGGGCAGCTACACTGGGAGAGGATCAACTCACAACAAACTCAAAGGACATCATCTTCTATGTCCTCCAGGAGTGCAATGATCATCAGAACTAAACTAAGTGCACCTACAGAAACGCGGTGCTGCCACGTCAGAGTTCTCCAGCACACACACAACCCGTCAAGGGCTCCAGCACAGCTTCCCCACAAGCAAAATGCCCTTGAAGGCACTTGTCCTAAGGGCAAGGTTCTAAGTAGGGCAGCCCATCTGCAGTGGGGTGCTGGTGAGCAAACCACAGCTCTGAGAGACACGTGAAACCAGAACATACCTGTTCGCACAGCTTTTGAGGGCAGCCATCGTTCAAGCGCAGAAACAGTGACGTGGAACAAAGGGAAGCGCAACTCGCTTGTGCCACATCTTGCACAGCAGCTCTTGCCACCCCTCCCTTCTGTTCTCACTCAAAGGGACGCGTGGCCAACGGGGACACGGAGGTGCCACCAGCTGCCTGCTCAGCAGATCTGGCAGCAGCCTCGGTGGACACCAAGAGCCCATTTGTACTGCCTTGCCTGGTCCCTCGTGTCTTGCTTGGGTTTTGTAACATCCAAAATTGCTGCCAAAGAGCTATTTAAAAAACCTTTTTGCTTCCTTTGTCCATTCAGGGAATCCATACAAGCCAGGAATCATTTGGTCCAAAACCAAATTTATCTTCTCTGTTATTTTGGGGAAAACACCCTAACTACTATCAATTGTCTGTAGGCTTGATGTAGAAGATACTCCATCCTCAAACCTCTCAAATTAATTCTTATTTACTCTTCTTTTTCTCACACTGGGTCCATAAGGCCTGATGTATTTACACTAACACCTCTTCTTGCAGCTAGAGGTCTCTTTAGAAATTTTGCCTCTATCACTCATGAAGCACCTTTAATACACCATAGCAAATCCTGTCCTGCTGGCTGCAGTTCATTGCTTTCACTGCTTCCTCTTTTTATTTTTTTTTTTGTCAAGTCATTAGAAAACACTAGAAATAAATTCATGAGCCCTCCAGAGTAGCGCATTTAATTGGTGTTTTTTCACAGGCTCCATAGGACAAGTACAAGTCATGTTTCAAGCTCAAACAAAAGGAGTGATTTAAAGCCCTTTTTCCTTTGATATCAAACTGGGATCACTTCATAGGAGTATGACTATTTTGAAAAGAGACTGACTCATATTTTAAACCCTTTAAAGCAAAGCACAAGAACGAAACTTTGTGACATCATTTTAATGCAATTTAAGGGTACAGCTAGCTAACAGAAAATACTAACATCTGTTTAAAACCTTCCAAAATTAAATCAAAACTTTAATTTACTGCATTTGGAGTTACATATTTGTACTTTCACATAGATGTAAAATGTAGTGAACCTAATTGTAATACTCTAGCAACTAACATGAGCTTTACTTACAGATGATATTTAGCTATTTAAACATTAATAGCATTATAACTTTCCAGGAAAATGGCAGGCTCTCTGGAGAAGCATAGCATAATGGCAGCTCAATTTATTTTGAAATGTTTGGTTAGGGCTGACTCTTGAAAATAGCTCAACTGTAAGCCTATACAAATGCAATCCACCACTGCAGGATCGAGGAATGGAATCCTTTAACCACACCTAGAAATGCAAAGCCTGATTCAAAACAGCTGCTTCTAACGGTGCTATCCTCTGCTCAGGAGGGTAAAATAACAAATAAAATCAGACCTTACTCTTTGAAATTACAAAAGGTACCCTTATTCCAATAGGTGGTTGTTTTTAGAAGCTTTGCTTGTTTTGTTGTTGTGGTTTTAATACACCTTACAAGTCACATCTATCCAGCAGGATTTCTGGAGGGGATCTATCTGCCTGCAAATCTCTTCCTTCATGTTCAGCTCCTGCTTGGTTTAATAAATTTTCTCTCAGCTTCTAAAAGTCATGGTGCCATTTTAGGACATGACTGCGTTAAAGAGAGAGCAAAGTGTACCAGGTAGCTTAGCTAAAATCATTTGCTACTGTGTGATGCATCTGTTACAGGTTTTCTCCTGGACTGAGATAAGGTTGGAGCTGATTCATCTACAGATGAATACCAGAAAGTTTAAATTGGAAGAGGGGATTATAAAGAAAAAAAAAAAGTCCTTAGGCCTTTAAATGATGAAGTGAAAATGAAATATGCCTCTCCAAGTGACTTTCAGGGTTTACAGCTCTCAGGATACCTTCCAAATAACAACCTTTCAGCATATCATGTTTACCACAGGAAATTGCTCCTGGCCAAAGACCTTTATGGTGACTACAGACCACCTCCAGGAGTGTGCCTTGATCCTGCTGGCAGCATCTGAGAGGGTACCTGAGCTGCTGCTGTCGCACACAGCCTCCTCCTCTCTTCACCAGAGTGAGCCTCTCACTTGTGCACAAGTCAGGGAGTCTGGGTGCTAAAGTCCCACTGGAACGGACATCGGGAAGAGCCATGGTCTGGGAGGAGAATCATATAAACCAAAAAGCTTGGCTGTCTGTTGCCATACAGAAATCTCCCTGCTGAGATATTTGCAAACTCAGGAAAACCTGTCTCCCACCTCGTTCATGGCTCATGCTCCCGTGTCCCACACCTGAAATGCCCACAGCTGACAGAAGAGCCCATGGGTTCCTACAGGGTTGAACCTCATTGTGTTTGCCGAGAGAGGGAATGGCACCCTGATGAGGATGAAGTATGTCAGTAGGACATAAAGCAGGTTCAAAAATTAACCTGCGACCATGTTATTTTACCAACACCATCACTGTCTCAATGCATACGTTTTATCCGGCAGAAGATACAAAGATTCGGCTATTCCTCCAGGCATTCTCAGAAGCATTTATCTTTAGGTTTTGCTTTTCCCCTGAGAGTCTTCAGCTCTAAAGATTGAGGGAATTGCTTAGGGTGACTCACACCCAGGCTTTACTAAAAGCATGAAACCTCCTGCTCTTACAGACACTCATTATTCGAAACAGACTTTTCCTAGTAAGTTACTAGAAGAAAAAGAAAGGAATTGCAGAAAATGGAAAGCCTGTGCTCATTGCACCTTGAGATGCCATAACCACAGACTTCAGTCCAAAAGACCCTCCACTCAGAGCTCTGTACCTACCTCGCCAGACCGCTAAGCTGCATCACCTCCAAGAGGATTGATGCAATTTCGTGCATATTGCACAGCTCTGTGTGTACTATCGCTGCTGAGATCACATTTCATTTTAAATATATGTGTACTTTCTAAGAAAGATGAGTAAAATGTTTAAAATTTCAGCCTGATTCTCCTGAAGATTAGTCACAATAAAGTAAGGAATGTATTTCTTTCAATACTGCCACAAAGATGCAATGAGTCACTGTCCTATAGGTGCCTGGGAGGCAGCAACCAGTGGGAATAGCTGTTTTTACAATAAACCATAAAAATGCATTAAGTTACAGAACTATTAGCTAAGCTGCTGAATCATACATCTCACGCTGAAGTATTCACAATAGTATGATCTCCTGAGAATTTACCTCTTAAGCTAGAGCTCAGATATGAAATCACAAAACCCAACAAACTAGGCACTACAGAAATAAGTTGAAAATTGAGGTGCAATCCTGCAACTTAAACAGCATTTGATAGTTACCAGAATGAAGATTATTTCATGTAGCTGACACAGAATCAGCCTCTCAGCAGGAAGTATGTTAGTTTATGAATCAGCAACAAAGCATCACCCAAGGAAGGTATAATATTTGGGACTTCATCTGAATAATGGCATACTGAACAATAAATTTCATTGTCCTTTGCTGTTATATTCATCACCAACTCCCCTACTAAAGTGGATTCCGTACACTTCTCTTGGAAGCTTCATTTAGGTCTTTCTGTCATGGACTGGTCTGCAAAATTTTTAAGTCACTTTTACAGTAACGTGGCTCCATCACAGAGGTAAGGCAAGCGTTGCCTTTAGTAAGGACTTAATCAGCGTATACAGACCAGAAGAATAATATTTGTAAAAAAACCCACCCACTTGGCTCCTACTTTGAATTCTGCCTTTCATCATAACACGCAGAGTCACACGTGCTAGCAAAAACAGCACAGTCCAGCACAATACCTGACATTATTTTATTGTGCTTCCCTGGCAGCTTGCAGAAATCCTTCATAACATATTTATCATCCGGTCTTCAATCACTGAGTGATACTGGTCTCAGCTACTTTTTCTGGCAAGATTTTTCAGGGCCTCATGAGCATGAAGCTATCTCAAAGAAGACCACTGAGAAATTCAACTAAAGACAACTTCACTAAACAGAATAGCAGATTTCCTCATTTACTGAAGCAACTAAATGACACAATACATGCTTTAAGCTAACTTGGCATTTTCAGGATAATCTGTGTGTATGAGTTTTCTCTTGGAGACACAAGCCTTGGGTTGCATGTTGGATGTTGGACCCTGACAATGGAACTCAGCTGTGCAGGTATCACTGTTTCTGCACCATTTTACAGGAACTGAAAATATCTTTTGCTATTGTGCTGAAATTCATCTACAACACTGCCTTGTGGCTGATCATTGACAAGAAAGCTGCCACGACGGAGAGTCTCTGAGACAAAGAAAACCCTGGGACTGAAATTTACTGTAAATAAATTTAAGCTAACTGCACAGCCCTGGAATGCTGTTGCTTTAAAAGTCATCAATTGCTTGTTAAACTCTCTTAAATCACCACAAAAGCATGACTAAAGGTAAAAAAAAATCCAATCAAAAGAACCCCCCACAGATAAAAGTAGCTTCTTGCTTTAGATACGATTTCTGCTCAGTAGAGAAAAATGTCTTGAGCAAACAAGAGATGGCACATGATTCAAATTACAACTACACACAGAAGTAATTAAAAAAATTATTTGTCCTAGAAGAATGACTTGCATTCCAATGAATTGAAATCTAAATTATAAAGCTCAATTGTATTATGAATCCTTCATCTTTGCTACAGCTATGTCTGCCTAAGTATACACTGTACTCCTAAGGGATTACTTTTAAAACCCAAGTGATTTCACTCTGGCTACTTTTCCCTCAAGAAATGCTTCTAAAAAAACTCCTACCTTTGCATCTCGCAAAAATAAACAAGTCAGAAGGTTCTTCTCTTGCCAAAATTATTGATTATTACTTTCAAGGATTAAAGCCTACTATTTATCCCAGATATGGAATAATTATATTTTGATGGCAGTTCAGCAGGTATTAAGACAGCAATATCTCAGAGGTATTGATAAGTCTTTTTGATAATAGGACAGAAAATGCACACTTACAACTGTACAGGTCACCATTCTTACCAGAGCATTTCCCATTTTCCTGATACTAGATCATAACAGCCCTAAGTAGATCTACCAGCAGCATAAGTCTTTTTCACCCAGCCTGTGGATATTCCCCTGCCCCTCTCCTGCATTTCAGGACTCTGCTGTAAGGCTTGGGTTGGCACCTCTGCCATGCCATCACCCTTTCCCCAGGCAGGAGGGAGGCTCCTAAAGCAAGGGACACCGAGTCCCGCAGCAGCCTGTGCCCAGGAACATCTGCCCATGTCTGGCAGCAACACCAGCTAAAGCAGTCTGCCAAAGGGGGAGCTACACCCCTCGGGAGTAAAGGCTTTTGACAAGGTCTTCCTTGAGTAATTTGTGTTGAGGGCTGGTTGACCTTGGAAGATCACACGGTAATAGCAGAACTATTGAAATATATATGAAATTGCACAAGGGAAGACACAACACCACAAGCAACTAATTAGGAAGAGGGCTTAGGGACAGTATCAAGCTCCAATGTTTTTCTCAACCTGGATTCAATTTTATTAGAGACACTACTTTTTTTTTTCTTTTTTAAAGATTAATCCCTGTATTTTAGTGACTATGTGACAATTCCTGCTATTTATCTATTTATTCTCATCGGTGCCATGCCTAAGCACCTCTGCCAGACTTCTCAACCTACACAGATTTCCTATGCAGGGCTTTTACACAAGGGACAGGTTCAATTGGGGCAGCAATTCACAGGTTAAGGAGGGGTCATCATACTGCTGTTACTGCCAAGAAATGCATCTTCCATTCAGTCCCACCAAGAGGTTTCAGAAAGTCTCTTTGCTTCTTCCAGCTACATCAAATCATGCAAAATCACCCCTTACCCTCTCTCCAAAGGGCTTTGCTTCTCTCAGATGCTCACAGCCACAACATTACTACCTTGAGACTAAAGAAAAATTTCAGCCAGCAAAAGCTGCCTAGTTGAATAGGAGCAGACCCAGAAGCAGATTGAATGCAATTCTTCTTGAAAGCTTGGAACCTTTACCCTCTCCTTTCTCACTGACAATTTCACTGTAAGAAAGACAATGGACTCCTTCAGCATCTGTGTAAAATTACTTTACTCATTTAAGCATTTATGAATGAAATCATTTAGGAAATGATACTTTGCCTCTGGGAAAGTAGGCTAGGAAACTTGAATAAATATAATTACTTGCTTGTTAGTTATTCCTCAAGAAGGATAAAGGTTTCTGAAAAATCTTGACATGGTGTGGGAGAGCAATTAGATCTACTCTTCATCTCTTGCACGACTTCCTACACAATCTTCTATTACATTAATCCCAGGAAAACTAGGGCTTTTTCTTCCGAGATTTCCCACCCATGCGACCATGGCATCAACAGTAATCTCACCAAAGCTGGCCCAGGCACAGTGGTAACTGCAATAACCAGTGCCACCAAGACCTGCACAATTTTCCAAGAGCATTAAGCGACTACCAGCACCGGGTACTCAGAGCAGAGCCCGACCTTTCTGAATCAGCTCGTTCAAACTACTGACACAGGGCAGCAAAGATTTCAGTCTGACTTCTCCAAAGAGTGGAACACAAGCTGCAATTGTTAGTTACAAGAATACAAAACCTTAGCTGGAAAGCTCTTTTGTTGGCCTTTTTTTATAAAAACAATTTTATCTTGGCAAGCAGTTTATAAACATTCTTCTTATCTACTACTGGGGTTGTTAGGTTATTTTTTTTTTCTTAAAACAATTAAGCTCTTTAGATAGATGAATTAAAATCTACATTTTAAAAAATAGCCTCAAGCAACCTGCTTTCTGCTCAAATTAGCATTTGCATTGGAAAGTGGTCTTTTCAACTTTTGTTTCAAGAAAAAGACAAAACAAAATAAAAATTGTAACAGGATTTTTAAATAACTCATTTTTTGTTTAGCTGATGTGAAATCCAGACAAATCCTCCTTATATTGAGCTACTCCATAACAGTTCAGTGAAAGCACTTCTGGAAAAAGACAAAAAATTCTGGTCTTATTTAAAAATTGTTCACTAAAGCGTTTGGAATTGAGCAAATCCTAGCTTAATGCAGAAAGCACTGGAGCAGATATTTAAATTTCCTTACATGATCCCAGTAAGTAAATCGTAAAAATAAAGTAAATCTCATTTGTGTTTGCAATATTGTAGCTTTGGGCCCCTGACCACCCAAATATGTCTGCAAACTAGAACGACCCCACAGTAAGCATCAATACAGAAAAAACCAAAAAAACCCAGGTCTAATCTCCCAGACGTGAACTATTTTCAGGCTCCAGTTCACACTGTTAAAAATTATATTTGTATTCATAACCCAAGGTTTTTCTTAATGTACTGGTTTGAAACACACGTGACTGGATTTGAGACAGCACAATGCAGAGGGAAGCATAAATGAAGCAGTGAAAGCTGTATGTGTGTTCTGTAAGCCTAATATTGCTTGCAGGAAACCAAATTAACATGTTAAATATCACTATCACTTCAGCATATCATCCTCTCCCTCTGAGACAAAGAGGAACACACAGAGCCCACAGCACAGTAACTCTCCACTGTTACACACAGCCTGGCACTGGCCACATTGGAGCCAAACTCAGGTCATTTTCTTTCCTTGTGCTCTCCAAGAGAAGAAAGGAAAGAGAAAACTGGAAGGTAAAACAGGAAATTGCGTTTGAACAAACAAATTCGTTGAATTTAATGCCCCTTGTTGCATTTAAACACCTTGGTCAACAGATATTCTACCCACAAAAATGTTTTTCAAAATCAAACAGAAGGAATTCGTGAGGTGGCACTGGCATAAACACATCTGTTGACAAACTTAAAGCAACAGTGAATGCTTTTTAATTTCTCCTGTTCATTCCTTGCCAGGTTTAAATACTTTTTTACACTTGAAAACAAAAGAAAAAGAAAATAAAACACCCACCAACTATTAAAGGCAATTCCGTCAGTCTTTAACAAAAGAAGACTTTTTCTTCATGTGTATACACTTTGTAAATGATTACATACGCAAGAAATTCTTGTGGCTGGTCATGTTTAAGTTGCTTGGCCCAACAACAACATTGTATTTTTAATAAGCAAAAATAAACCTCTATAGATACAAAAGCACCAAATCCAAAAGCCAGATTTATAAAGTCCACTGAGCAAATAGAAAAGTGTGATATGATATAGCAACCAAGAACCACCAGTAACAAAAGTCTTCAGGTGGTGCAAAGCCACAGCACCTCGCATAGGACCTACCACCTCACTCTTTACTTGGGAACCTTTTCCCCCCCAGCACAAACAAATTCAGAACAATAGAAAGAGGATCAAAACAGAAACAGCTTTTCGCCTTCAGCTGTACCTATGAAGTGCTCAAAGACCAAATGATCAAGGATTTTACTCATTGTGCAAGTTTAATATTTCCCAATACACACTGAATAGCTGTACGGTATACTGGAGCACTGATTTAAGTGGATCTAATTTAGTGTTGTCCGACAACTCAGACTAGCCTGCTGATGACAAATACTGCTGTTTTAATAAGTGAAAGGTCCCAGAATTGTTGGGAAAACACACTAAGTAAGAAGGGGCTTCCTTAGAAGTGCAGAGTTCAGCTGGTAGCTTTTAAAAGCATCTAGTTTGTAAATGCTGGCTGCATTTTGTCACTGAAAGTGATTGCTTTGAAGACGGGCAACAAAACCAGGAGCTTCTGTTACCTGGTTGACATAATTACTTTTAATATCTGTGGTTATTACAAATTTGTTAATAGTGGGTCAAGCTCTGAGAGAAAGTGAGAACAAGAAAGTGGTTTAATTTATTACCTTCGCCTTGGATTTCCTTGTTGTGCACTGGAAAACCATGACAATAGTGCTATCTTGTTTCTTGTTTAGCATAAATCCACTTAAAATTATGTTATAAATAGCAAGCTATTGTTTATAAATTGAGTAATGATTTAAAGACTGAAATGAAATACATCCGAGAAAAATAGAGAAAAAATGTGGTTTGGTTACATATTAGAGAGATGCTATGTTTCCAGGCACAGGGCTTCCAGGTTTATGCTTTAGAAGTGTTATTACTGTAGCTTGATGGGGTTCAAAATGCCTATTTCCCAACTGGTACCTCAAAAGGTTCACAGTCACTCTGTCTTAGAGCAAACCAAACTTAGGAATATTCGTCCTCCTGCAGATGCCCTGAAATGACCTAAATCCTTTCTTTGGCCTAGAAATGCAATAAAGCATACAAGACAATTTCCAGAAAGTCCTTTTTTGACTTTCTAGGGTCTAGAACCTCTTCTTAATCCTACTATCTCTTCCAGGCTCCCAAACCCCACCAGCACGCCTGATGCTTAAAGACACCACGGCAATAACTCAACATATACAAAAACAAATGTACCAAGGTCTAGCCCATAAAATGCTGCTTGGAAGACAGACTGGCAAAGCTTAATCAGGTGTTTGCCCTGTTCAGGAGCCTGGTTTACAGTTTCCTGGGAGGCAGACTTAAAGGGCAAAGCATTCCAGAAAGCATTCCGGAAAGGCTGGATGTTCTTCAAGAAGGAAGTCTTAAAAGGTGCAGTAGCAGGTCATCCCCATGAGCTGAAAGAGGAGCCAGCAGGAAAGACCACACCAGCATGGCTAAACAGAGCTTTGCATGGAACTCCAGAAAAAAAGGAATCTATGACCTTTGGAAGAACAAGAACGTAACACAGGATGATTAAAAGGAGGTAGTAAAGTTATGAAAGGGAAAAACTAGACTGGCCAAAGCCCAAGCAGAACTTACTCTGGATAATACCATAAATTATAATAAAAAATATTTCTATAGAAACATTGTCAGTAAAAGGAAGGGGAAGGAGAAACTCCATCCTTTATTGAATATGAGAGGAAACTGACAGAGGACAAGGAAAAGGCTGAAGTATTTTATGCCTTCTTTGCCTCAGTCTTTTAGAGTAAGATGGGTTGTTCTGCAGGTACTCAGCCTCCTGGATTGGAAGACAGGGATGGGGAGCTGAAAGAAGCCCCCGCAATCCAAGGGGAAATATTCAGTGACCTTCTACACCATTTAGGCACACACAAGTGTATGGGGCCCAGTGGGAACCACCCAAGAGGAATGAGAGAGTTAACAGTTGGACTTGATCTTAAAGGGCTTGTCCAACCTAAACGATTATATGATCCTAGGGCTGATGCCACAATATTACTCATTCTTTACTGAAGACTACAATACAGGCTACAAAGCACAAAGAGTCTTCTTGTTTCTGCCTTTTTTTTCCCCTTGTTTCTATTTTTCATCTTAAACAAACTTCTCTTTCTTCTAAATCTTCAAGCAATGCAATAACATTTTCCTCCTTTGGTTTAACTTTAGAGTGGATATGTCAGCCAAAAAACACCACCAGCTGTGGGTATTGATTTCTTCAAAACTCTTCCTGGTCTAACCAAGCTCCAGGACACAGATTAAGCTGTGGCATTGCATGTTCAGCACACACCACTAACCTTGCCAAAGTGCTGAACACCCTGTTCCAAAGGCTTCAAAAGGCTGCAAAGGTCTGCTGCTCCCCTTCCCAAGGTGCCAGGGAGTTCATGCAAGTCAGCAGTCGTGCAACCTCACTCATGCTGGATTCAGCTCTTTCTCTTTTGGAATAAAAGTCTCCTTTAACATTTTTATGAAATATGTATCTTCCCCTGAGTTAGTTACTGGAGGGAAGCAGTGTTTCTCCACACCTCTCAGTGGGTGTTGACCTCAGCTGAACCTTTCATGACTCACTGTTGTCCAGATAATGCAACCAGAGCCAACACAAGTGATTTACGATTCCTCTGCCTCAAGCCCTGCCCTCAAGCAGGGCACCACTTTAGAGAGGTGATCGTACTTCTGACCCTGCTAAGCAAAGGGTGGCTCAGCAGCCGCGCTTGTTTTTAAGTTCTATTTTACACCCAGAGTTACAAACAAGCGGTACGAGCACAGCAGCTATGATGCACCACCAAGTCAGCGAAGTTCTCTTCTCAGAACTGGTCTATCAACAAGCTTTAGCTATCAACCATTTGGAACACAAAAGACAGCACTGCTGGTAAGCCATGTCCAAAATGGGCCTTGTACCAAACTGTCCCTGGCAGCCCAACATGTTCCAAGCCTGTCAACCATCAATGCTCCACCAGGCCTGTAAACTGCGCTCTGGAAAACTAAAAACTTCCAATTCATTCACTTTATCATTTATTTCATAGCTGCAACAAGATCTGTAACATCCAACTTTGCTGGTAACCACAACTTCAACTTTTCTTAAGAACACAACTCATTAGAATGAATAATAAAGCCCAGTTTATACTGTTTCCCTCTAGCACAGTATTTCTCCTGGCTTTCAAGGTTCTTACAGCTTTGATCCTATTGACACGCACACACGTGCATTTAGCATTAAATATAAGTTACAGACAGGGATCATGACTCAAATTGGATATGGAATACCCATCCAAACTTTATTGATGGGTGTTGTCCACCATGACACGAGTTACGCACTCACGCTCTCCAAAACTTCCCGTGGCCCCAGCTGGGCATGCAATGTTGAACTTGAATTATTTACAGTGCTCAGAAGCTTCATCCTCCCCAATCCTATGAGCAACAAGACCACATCCGCTACAAATAGCATTTCTCAAAAAAAAAAAAATGCCCCAGCTCTAGTTTGGGCTCCAAAATACCTAGGGAGGTTCTCCCACAGGATATACTCTCAGAGAGTTGTTTCTGTTCCATTTATGGCTCATTAGTATTATGACAGAGTAAAAAAAAACCAAAACAAAACAAATCTTTAGCATACCTGAAAAACAGACTCATTATACTGCAGAATTTTTACATTCACCCAGGGAAGAAAAAGTAAACAAAACAAGAGGCTAAAAACAAAGATCCAAGACTCTGAATGTACTGTGAGGTCAAAGCTATTTTCTTTGTGATTTTATAAGATCCTCTCCCCCAATTTGTGGCAATCCACTGCAGCTATAAAATTGACATAAATCAGACACTCAGAGAGCACTGAAAAATGTCAACATTATGAAAAAAATGCCCAGCAGTAACTTCTGAATTGGAAAGACAGTCATTTAAAACATCTTACACAAGATGGAGAGCTCACCAAATAAGGAGACCCCCCTGCAGTTAAGGAGATTTGCTGGGTTTACAGCATTAACCAAATTGCTTAAGTAGTGCCCTTATGCCATTAAACTTAAAGTGGTGTCAGTGTTCCCATCTATGTTTCAATTTCCACATTCTATAACTACTATCAAAACAAGATACTTCAGATTAGACCTAGCCTAACAAGTTTCTTTTTTGTCTGTTTGTTGCTGGTTTGGGATTTTTTTAAATGCTTTTTTATGTTGCCCTGGGCGCATATATTCCAGGGCAGTGTAAAATAATTTATTTCAACTGAGTTTTTCTTTTCCTTTTAATATTCAGAGACATTTGAGTTTTAATTTGAACATTTATAGCTATCTCCCTTTTTTCTATTGAAAAAGGTAAATTGCCATTAGCATGCAATGCCATATGATTATAGCCTTCTAAAATACCACATAGTCTTATCCTTGCCAACAACAAGCTCTTGTAATAATTTTTAAGCCTCAATCCAGGACAAAAGCTATCAGACATCTCCCAACCCTGTAATTGCTCAGCACCTTTGAGAATCAGGCCACTTTCACTGAGATGCCTAAATATAGTTTTAGATACTTAACTTTAGGAACTCAGATTTTTGAAAAAATCAGGTCAAAATGATTAAAGTAAATCTCATCACCTTTGGCATTCATAATTAAATGAATATTCAAATGCAAGCAGTTGCTTAAGACTGTGTGTTCTTTCTTGCAATACTCAGTTCTGAGTATTTTTTTCTAATTCGCAATATTTTATGGCTTTACTACCAAGCCAGCTTGCTCTCAGTGTCTGAAACACAGTGGTACATTCCAGCAGGTTTGCAAGCACAGAAGCACCATTCTGCCACCTTTCTGATAAAAATGACAACATTCTGAGTACTTGAAACAGCTCAGCAGGAGCTGCAGAGGCAATATTCCAGCAGGTGCTCTAATTTGCTGAAACACCAGGCAAATTTCCCCCCCTTACCACAAAAGGAAATGACAGGAACTGGAAGCTTCAGCCAGGAAAAGCTGCAGATTGGCGACACCTTTCTTCTCTGGGAAGCAGAGATCCCTTTTCTCACTCTGCATTTTCCTCTGCAGGAGCCAGAGCACTTGAAACATGGTGTGATAGCACTGATCAGCTGAGGGGTGGTACCTTGTGCCCACGTTCCTGAGAAGTTTAGAGCTGTGCCTTCCTTCCTTTTCTCACATTTAGTTGAAGCTCAAACTTCCGACAGCTAACGACGACGCAATCATGACCAAACCAAGACTAAATGTGTCTTGCTCAACAACATCCTCTTGCCCAACAAGAGAAATATTTTACCTACAGCTCAGTAGTGGGGCAGCAAAAGAGCACTCATTCAGGATTTTGGAATCAACTACAAATTACAAGAAAAGCACAGTCACTGA
>VZTF01003765.1:1367200-1554511 GCA_013397755.1 Cnemophilus loriae | reverse complement strand
TTTTTTTTTTTTTAAATCTCACAGTAATTCTCTGCAGTTACTCCCACTATTAGGATGATTTCAACCAAGATCATTCTGTGTGTACATGCTGGTAAAGAGCAATGCCCACAAATTAATCTGTGAAAATGCAATCTCTAATATACAGCAAATAAAGGAAAAATTACATTTTCCCCCGTGCTTGTGGTTAGTCTGGATGCCTCAATCCAGTTTTCCTAACTGACATTACATTACTCTGCAGTTACATGTTTGCACTTTAATGTTTATCTCCTAAATCTTGAGCCATGCACTTCAGTCATGTCTGCGGAATATGTGATGTAATCTCACTAGATGTGTGTAATTAGAAAGATATAATCAAAAACCATAACCCAAAGGAGGATTTTTTTCTTTTCCAGACTTTAAATTCATCAGTAATGTTGAAAACAGTTTGTAATTTAATCCCTGTATGCAGCAGATCACCAAAGTACACAGTGCATGAACTGAAAGGGCTTTCTTTACTGAGGAAAAAAAAGAAAAATGGTTCACATGACTTCAGTACCTACAGCATGCAGAGAACCCCCACACATGTTCTGCTTCTACAGCAACAGATTGCAGTGCTCCCTGTACACCTACAGGACCCGAAGGAACATATTTACCTCTATTGCTGTTGCTCAAGAACAAAGTACTTAAGCTCACTTTCATCTCCAGCTCAACACAGCACCTCAAACTTGGGGTGAAAACTTCCTTCTAATTGTAATAACAAGATTAAAATACCATTAAAATATGCAGCAATCTCAGTAAATGGTAATTGCTACAACTAATAGCCAGGAGATTAAATGGAGGGGAAAGAAGTTTGGTCTGGGTATTGGGAATGCATTCCTAATGGCAAGACCTGCAGTGCACAACCCCAACAGCCCTGAAGGCTACAGGGACAGCTCGCTGGGAGCTGGGGCTAATCTGCACACACAGCTACAGCAGCTCATCAGAGAGAAATATGTAAGGCTTTATTTATTTATTTCCGCTGTTCAATACGCACAGCGCTTTCCGAAAATACACAGGGATGAAAAACACAGCCCGAGAGCTTCAAAGGAAAGCTTTATCAGGGGAACCACTGGCACTGCTTCTCTGAAATCAGCTTCTGAATGTCCAGCTTTATCTCCAAGGAGCGCAGCCGCCGCACGGACCGTGCTGGAGCCGCACGCAGGGACACCGCAGGATGGGTCCAAGCCCCGCTCCCAAAGAGGCTTGCACAAATAGCAGGCACCCTACACAGGCAAAGATGGGTCTGAACAGAGATTAGACCCTGTTTAAAACTCTTGTATGAAACTGCTTTTAATGAGAAATGTCCTTTTTTCTTTCAGAGCAGTTCCAGAGAACCATTTCTTTCAAAAAGGGGGAAAAAATGGTCTCGCTGTGAAAACAAAAGGAGTTACACTGATTGAAACACATTAAAACGCTCCTGTCGAAGGGTGAAAAAAAATGTATAAATGTGAATATGTGCGCACTTTTGCCCAGTGCAGTCTGATAGGACACCTTGAGCTATTTCTCTATTGCCAAAAGTGGCAGGTCAGGGACCTGTCTGGCCTGCCAAGCTGCATGGAGGAACCAACTCAACCAGCAGCACAGCCAGCAGACTCTTCTTCCTGCCAAAAACACAGCTATCACATCTTTCGCAATTCAGCAGCATCAAAACCAAATTCACCACAAATAGCTTTCTATTAATCCTTACCCACATCCTTCACGAGGTAAATGTGCGTGAGAAACATTTTGGAATGTGCCTGACGGTCATACTCCTTATGTTAAGGCTCCTGAAGAAAACCAAGTGTGCTGAGCAGCTGAATTGGTTAACTTTTTGCTCTGAGAATTGCATCATCTCCTTTTATGAGTGACATGGTCACTTATTAAAAAACGTGTCACATGAGATGTTTTACAACACATTAATATCTGCTTCTCAACTACCAGACATCTTATTAAATTCTCAGCGTGTTCTCACTTTGGAGCCATCCAGATGATATAGACAGCAACATTAACAGCAATAAAGACATTGCTAGATGTAATGTAGTATCTAATTAACAGTGATCTCAGTGGGGCATGGCCAGGAAAGGACAACTGAATAAAAATCATCTGCATTATTTAAAGTTACTGAAATATACAATTAATGGCAGCAGCACCCATTTTAATTAAAACTTAGAGGTTGTGATCCAAACTGGCTGAATCTGACACAAAAGTAATGGCCTCGATCAGGTTTAAAGCAATTAGTCAATCTCTAGCCATCCTTTTCTTGTCTTTCCCAATTATTTATGGTTTAATATCTATTAGAGCCCACTGGTATGGCCATCACCAGGCACCTGAATTCCATATTGCGAGAACAGAGCTCTAGAGGCCTTCTGGAGCTCTCACATCCTGTCCCTCTTGTGCTGGCTGACCGCTGAAACAGGGGTCAGGGTTGCTTATCCCTCCTGCAAGCTGCTTAGGACAGGCTGGGCACTGCCAGCACGAGAAGAAAGCAGCAAGTTCTACAGCTGGCAAGGCCTCAGGATTTTCAAGAAATAAAGGGGCCACACTGGAGCCCAATGCTGAACAAAATGAAGCCACTGGTTAACGTATTGCTCTCTGTTTAAATCTCCTGCTCTCCTTCAGTGCCAGAGGAGTGCTTCTACTCCAAGCTGTAATACAAACGCTTTGTTTCCAGGTTTCCTATACACACCCCCAAGGGTGCTTTCCAAGTGCTCCATCACCTGTTTCTCTCATCATTTTTGTAACATACAATGGCAAAGAGGAATGTTTTCTGTGTCAGTACGGGGGAGCATTCCTGCAAATACACAAGAGTCCGTGGTTGTAAATGTTGATCTACATTCATTAAAGCCTCCCCAAGCCACTGAATCTGTTCTCAAGCAAGAATTCGAGTTGCATGATCACTGATCCTCACTTTTTTTGGTGCTCCATTCCAAGGAGATATTTTGTTTTTCTCTTCCAGAGTAGCACTTCCCCCTCAACTTGTGAATCATTTCAGGTCTTGTTTTCTGTCTCTCACAGCATGTCAGTTCCAACGCTCTGCTTTAATGAAAGACTTGGCAAGCCAGTACAGTTTTTTCACCTGTAGTTTTTAAAATTAATTTAGTATCTTGTCAAGCAGCACATTCCCTTATAGCCCACATCAAGATAATGCTTCAGCCATATGTGGATGAAAGCCTCTCCCCACCCTGACACAGCCAGTCCAAACACGGGCAACCACTCCCAGGAAGCTGCTGCTAATAACATCTTTCCTCAATTTCCTTTTTCAGTTTTTCTTTTCCATTCATTCCCCTCAACAGGATATTGAAAGGTTTCTGACCTCCATAAAGGTCATTGCATTAAGAGATAGCAAGTTCCTCTCTCAGCCTTGATATTTTCCTCACTTCTCGGCATTTCAAACTTTGGTATAAACTCTTCAGCTAATTAAAAACTTCTTGCACAGACTCTCCAAAATATCCTTCCCTAAGTTTTTGCTTTCATCTCCACTCTAGAGCTTTAATTATTTAATCACCAAGAAATAAGCATTGTTCAGTACTTTGTCTTTTATTCTTCCATTCCCTGAGTAATCATCCATCACACATCACTTTCACACACACACGCCCCTAATTCAGCACTCCGCCTTTGAGAGGTTTAAAAAAAAAAAAAAAAAAAAAAAAAAAAAATCAATCAGTCTTGGCCAGACTGGTTAGTGAGACACAGAGTGCCAGCTAGAAATGCTTCCTCATCATGGCTTTTCATTCAGACATCTACTAAACATTGTATGTGCAAGCTTTTATTTTTAATGGCAACTCACTAAACAGGCATTGTCAACATGCTATATATTTCATTTGAAGGATGTTTTCCTGCACAACATGTGCCATGATTTCCCTAGGCACTGAGCTGAAACTCAGTTTAAATGTTTTTGATATTTCACTCTTTTTTCCTTGTTTTCCACAGTTCCTGCTTGATATTTAGAAGGTTTTAAGTTTTATAGAATCTGACAATAGCTGAATGCAATGCATTATTTACAAAACTTTTTATTTCAGTCTTCTACCTGATTCTGTTTGAAAAGCCAAACAATTCATAGACAGAAAAAAAAAGTTTTAATTTCTTGATTTGTTAAAACCTTTATATGCATGAGTTATTTAAAACAGCAAGTAAGTCTGTAGTCAATGAACTGGGGAAACACTGTTGAGACCAACTGAATCAAATTTTCACTTAGTGACTGGAAAAGTTTTACAGAGTCAGACTGGTTTCTGAACAGAGTATACCCTATTTAACTGAGATAAACCAGGTAAAAAGAACAAGCTATTATTTCCACAACTGCCAAAATAACAATTAGAGTCTGACTTGTCTTCAACAAAGCCTGGTGTCTAAATAACAAATCACCTCCGTTCAGCTTGCCACAGGACTTTTTTTCCAGCAAAACTAAATTCCTATAATTTGAAATTGCATTTTTGTTTCCATATCAGTTCAGTCAAGTCCACGAATGTACTGATCGAGGCGAAAACCTAAGAAGTTGGGGAGAGTGGTTTGATATACTACAGTCAGTAAAAAGGTTAAATTTTACTAGTCATTTCATGTTTTTAATTATTTGATGTGTTTTAATTTCATGCCAATAACTATCAGTTTTAATGCTGTCAAACTAGGACTTTGTTTAAACTTTTAAAAACTTTGATGTTTTAACACCTACAAATTTCAAAAGGAAAGCAGGTTTGTAAGCACTTGAAGAGGCAAAGTGAAAGAGGCCAGAGCTTCAGAGAGCATCAGGACTCTGCTTCCCGACACCTGTGGCCTGAAGGACTGAAAAGCTCCTGCCAAATACTCCCTGAGCCCACTGCGACACTCCTCCTTTCTAAGTCTTTCACTCAGCATACATTAAACCAGTCTTGGGTTTGAGTCACCCACACACCAGAAGCTGTGTAAAGGATGAAACGTGAGGAAGTGATCTCATTCTGAATCCAGCAGATCTTTCATTGCCTAACTATGGATGTGGGGATTTCCCGCTGCTTCTGTAACAGAGTTTTTTCTGGGGCACTTTCAAGGCTGCACTACAGAACAGATTTACCAAGTTCAGCATTAACAAACCACAGTAGGATGGTGTGCCAGAGCCCACAGATGGCTAATGAATAATTTGCTAAAAAAACACTTCACCGTATACAAGACAATGCCCAAAACATTATGGAAAATCTGGTGCTTTCAGCAGACCCAGGCTCAGCCCATATCTGACATCACCACTACACTGCAACTTATGTCCTGTGTTCAGCCCCTAACCAAAGGGCAACAGCAAGCAAATTGCCCTCTAGACTGTACATAAAACATCCCCTTCAGAAGTGATACCTAATCGCCCTCACTGCCTCTAACAACACAATTATTTCCAGAATCCATAATATATTATCTTTGAAAATTGCTCATATCAAAGCCCACTGCTACCAAATTAAACTACCAGCATTGCTTAAATAAAACAAAAGCTCAGAACATCAATTTCCACCTCATAATCTTTTGAGACCTTTCTAATGACAAACTGCCACAATGCAATCATAAAATAGTCCGTTTTCTTCCAGCTCTGTATAGTACAGGTATAGCGTTTCTAAAAGTAAATTAAAGCAGTATTTTATCTTCTCTGATCATCTTTTTTTAAACAAGAAAAAAAGTATGAAGTGAAGATTACACGTGGTTTGAATTAATTTTTTTTTTTTGACATGCTGGGAAAATACTTAATACCCTGTTGAAGTGGCCTGTTTGCCATCAATTTTGCCCCTTACAAGCTTAATACCACCCTTGCTCATACCACATAGCCAAAACACCTTTGCAACCCTTCTTGTGTCCAGCAGTAGCTCAACAACAGCTTTACAGTGAACCTGAGGATGAACCAAAAAAGCTATAAGCAGTCAGGAGAAAGGTAAAGAGGATCTGCAGAAACAGTGAGCAGCACATCATCACTTTGTATTTTACTGATCACCTGCCTCTCATTATCCAAGTGCAGCCTTCCCTACACCTAAAAGCAGCAACACTTAAAGTCAGACAAAAAACCACCATGTTTTACGTTTGCTCCTTCTTCCTTCCAAGACAAATACAATAGTCTGTATTGTACTAAAAAAGGGCTTTATGCACTGCTTTTTTAGTAAAATGAAAAGAATAAGAATTCTATCCTGAATTGCATCCTGACATGCTGCGAATATAAATTATGTTTTATAAAACCCTCATACATAACTAATCTAGATGGGTGCAGCTCGCACAAGCTATTAGCCAGCGCTTTAAAAGCTGCAGTCTAGTTTAGTGGAGATAATTTTAATTGACTCAAGGGTGTATCTCAATGGTCATGAAATTGTTAGGAAAATGTATTGCAGGGAAAGAGCATTCCCTCAGCTGTGGGGAGCACAGTCAATGCAATCTAATAATGCTCTGGGTTTCCAACTGCTAGATGCATTTTGAGATTGGAAGTGATTGCATTGAGGATGTAGATGGGCCACATAAATGGAAGCTTTTATTGCTGGTTAGCGTAATTACTGCGACTGTCTGCACTGTGTTTGCATCTACTGGAGCTTGGTTAAGATTTTTGGAGAGTCACATAATGGGAGAATAGTTGTTTTCACAATGAGCTGCTTCCCTGGCTATTTGCATGAAATGCTTTCTTGGGGTTTTCTGCTTGTCTTCTGAACAGGATAAAACATATGAAATGGGCAGGGCCCTAACACCACTACCTGAAGAACCCACTAAACTGTGGTAAATCACTGATAAACAAACAGCTCAAACCAGTTATAATGAGGCTCACAAACATTATCTGGGAATCTTGTTAAACAAGAAAAAGGATATTATAAAAAAAAAATCGGTTTCTTTCTACTGTATCTTGGGAGTATTTAGCAACTTCAAAGAGATCTTAAATCAAAAACCCCAGACTGGAGACAGTATTTGTAAATCAATCATCATTTTTCTCCACCTCTCTTTTTTGATTTTTTGTCATTTCTTTTTACTCTTTTTCTTATTTGAAACCTTTCTCTTCCTCATTTTTTAGGCAACAAACAGTTTCTTGATTTTAAATGAACTCCATATCTGATTTTCTTATCGAATTTAAAGTGGGGCAGTTATGTTGTTCAGTTAAGCAAAGCTCTGCTCCTTTCATACCTTTGCCCGTATTATTGCCACAGATTCACTGGGAGTCACCAAGAACCCATCATGCAAGCACTTGGGTGTTATGCTGAGATATTTCCCTTCAATAGAAGTCAAACCCAAAGCTTCAGCCCTAATCTTCAAGGTCTGCCTCAGGGTTGGCCTCTGCCACCTCTGCTCAGCGGGGTCACCCCACGGCTGAGATCCACAGCCATGGGAAATGGTGCTCTGGGCAGCTGCAGCTGGAACACTCAAGGTGTGCAAGGGATTGTGAGGCTGGGCTGCGCTTCTCACCACTGGAAGAACAAAGACTAGGACTCCCTCTTCAGCTTTGGCTTTTCCCACCTGGCTTTGGAAATAACAGGGAGGAGAAAGAAGGAATTAGAAATAGCAATTGCTTTAACAGAGGATTTTTCATATGCTTTGAACTCTGATCAGTACTGCCAGGAGACTGTCTCAGCTGAGAGCCTCCCAGTGTTGTGCATATTGCATTTCCCTTTAAGGGACAGGCATCTAAGAATTCCTTTTGCCTTTGATTTTGCCCAATACCCAGAGAGCACAAGCAACCAGCAGAGGCCTCTGACAGGTTGTTGGCCCTGGTCTGTGTGCCTGCAAAACAGATCAGACCTTATCGTGGCTAAGCCAGACACCACCACACCCCCAGAAGGGCCCTGGGGCCCTGAAACCACAGCCTCACTTGTTGAGCCAAATCGGATCTTTCAGCTTTGAGTCCTGCCAGTGCTGGAACACGAGTGGTGTTAAGCTAAAGCTACTTATCTAGCTCATTTGCAACCAAATTTTGAAGATTAACTAGTCTACCACTGCTATAGCTAAATATTTAATTGGTCTTGAAACAGCAAGGGTACCATAAATCAGGATGCAACAATTTCTTGTTGGCCCCAGGAGACACAGCACCTACTTTTACAGAAGCATAAGGAAATGTGGAAGCCTTTGATTATACTAGCACAGATCGCTTCAAGAGAAACAAATACTCCACTCACCCCTAAGGCTGGGACACTTGCACAGCAGGTGCACTAAGCTGCTGTGCTCCAGTTACCTTTGGCACCACAGAATGAGCCATGAAGGTCTCGTTTTCCAATCTATGGGTCAATGAATTAAAAGGATTATTTTTTGATACTAGGTTTGCATGCACACAATTGCAGTTCATTAAAATGGATCCAGCATCGGTGGTTTCATATAAATTTAAATACAAGAAAAACTGGGGGAAAAGAAGTTTTCCCTTTTTTTTTTTTCCCCTCTCTGTCATGCCCAGTGATGGAGGTTAATCTCAGGCAGGATGCTGTGTCCCAGATACAACGACAGTGGTACTCAGCAGTGATTAAGGCTACTTGGGTTCATACATGTGACATATGTTTGGGAGGGCTTTTTGTTTGGTAAAACCAGTACAACAGTCTGAGTATTAGAGATGCTTAGCTTTACTACACAAAAAAAAACCAAAACCCAAACAAACTACTGCTTGCATTTCTTCAAAGCTGTCTCAGCAAAAGCTAAAATCCTACTACTCTTTTTATCAACCTAGTCAGTCAAAAATGGCTTAAAACACACTGTAGGCCTAAACACTAGGATTTAGACTGCAGTAAGGTTGTGCTAATTGCATTCCAAATCCTGTACATCGTGTCTCACAGTATACAGGCTACCAACGTAACAAGTACCAAGCAAAGCTTTTGTCCAAGAGGCAGTAGTAAACATCAGTCTTTAACCTTCCACTGTAAATGCTTTCTGGAAAACTGAAAGCTAACGTGAATATCTCTTGGGCACTGATTGCTCTGCTTTCCACAGAGCTAGAAACACGCTTTGCAGACAGCAATATACTTTTCAAGAATGTTTGGTGAATTAACCACAGAATTACATATAAATAGTTCTGACTAAAGCTTGCTTTTAGGTACCAGTACAAAGTGTGCCAGGAGGAGACAAAACGTACTTAAAGACCTATTCAAATTTTATTTGAAGAATAAAAATGAGCCTCAGTTAAGACTTTTTTCATTGCTACATCAATGCCAAATCCTTATTTGCAATATATAAAGCTAAAGTGAATAAAGGGATCTATCAGTTCCAATCCTGATCCTTAGATACTCTGTTATTATTAAGTACAATCTTTTTAAATGAATGCAAAATTACTGTCACTCAAGGTAATAAGTTCCAACCATGTAACTTGACAAATCTTTCATCGTTATTACCTTGCATTTTTTCCTCTCCCATTGCAATTGCACAATATTGGCTGCCTTAAATTAATTGTTATTTTAATGAAGTAAGACCAATTTAATGAATTCAAATATGAAAAGGTCTAAGTTAATTTTACATCTTTCCTTATCAACCTGGACTGCAATCGCTGTCATAAAAGTACCAGGTTCTTCAAAAATAATTGTACAGGACCGAATTTAAAAGCTTCGGTGAGAGCTTGATTTGATCTTCTATGTAGCCCTCAATTAAAAGAAATACACTATTAAAAAAAAGGTTGTTTCAGTATAATGATGGCAGCACTGAATTTTATACATTTATTTAAAACCATACAAAAGTATGTTAAAAGCAAGATGTATAGATCAAAGAAAATATGTTTGATTTTACACAAAACGTTCTCTCCAGATTTTCTAAACAAGTGGCAATATCCTGCTGTACTGAGCTTTGTGATCATAGGTTAACAATTGCTTCATCTAGAAAGTAATCACCTTTATGAAAGCAAAGTGGAAATCATTATCTTGGTTTCTGAAAGCATGTAAATAACTGCCTGAGACTGTCTATTTCCAGCTTTACTTTGTCTGCCTATTCACACATCACTAATATTATATATACAGACATTAATGTACAAGGAAGCTTAAAAAGCTGAGTGTAACCACTCACCCAACAACTGGCCCAAAGTTCAAACAGAGGGCACCTGATGCTAAATATCACTTTTTCTAGTGTGTCCTCTTCCAAAAAGTAAACCTTTGCATAGGAAAAATCTTTTATGAAAAGTAAAACAATTGATTTTAAAATAATCAATATTTCATTTAGGATGCACGTTATGCATCACTGCATAATGCCTTAATGGCTGGAAATGAATCACATCCAGAAAATCTAAAACTGGATCCTGTAATAAATATTAGCTTGCCTGTCAGGCAATCAACCAGAACATTTCTGATGAATCTCTTAATCATATGCTTGAGTCAAACCAGTGCCCTGTCACTCCAAGAGATAAACAGCAGAGGCTGAAGCTTTCGAGGTCTCAAATGGGAACAGGATTTTTACACCACATCCCCAGATTTTACATCAAGAGTCCCACTGATAAGTGGAGCCTTGGCTCAGACTCTTCGCAGGACTGTGTGCAGTGGCTGAGAGCCAGGGGTACTGAGCACTCGAAGTCAGGGACCCCCAGCACTGAGCCGGGCAGGGGCAGCCCCCCAGCAGAACGTGCCTCTGCTCCAGGAGAGGAGAGCACGCAGCTGCTGCGCTGCCTTGGCGCTGCCAGCAGTCACAGGCAGCCCAGTAACGGGGCTACGCTCTCCGTGCACATCTTCCGTGGTATGTAATACTTGCACCTATGCAGGCCAGCATGCCTTCTTTAAAATTAACGAAATGAAGGTGATTTCTCTTACACTTTAAATAACCTCTCTGTAGTTGAGCTGCACTACAAGTTTCAAGGTAAAGTTTTCAGCTATGTACTACATCTACAAGCATCTGTAAGTGGCTGGCTGGTAGTTAAACACACTCTCTGCAAGGGCTTCTTGGGATATGATTATTGGATTTAAATATTCAAATCCTCTCACCTGAAAGGAACACTTTCATTCTCTTGCTGAGCACTTCCAGTCTAGATAACTTGTGAGGATATTTTTCTATTTCCATGCTGTATTCTGTGTTTGCCAACAGCAAATTGATTGGAGGTCAGAAATAAAAGCCAAGTCACCACAGTTGGGAAGGATAGCTGATTTCTCATCTACCTACGTGGTTATTTTGGGCATCCCACAGTGCTAATTTGGGGAGACAGGAAAAGAAGTATGTAAGTGGAAAAACAGTAAAAAGCAAGAGCATTTTCAAGCAAATTTTGGGTTTTTTCCAAATGCACTCAATTATAGGTCAATACGAATGCTATTAGCATTAAATACCAACAGTACTAATTGAATCATTAGCACTTTTAATAGCTCTGGTTTTTTGGTCTGCTATCAAACAACTGGACACTTTTCTCTCGTTATATCATTTTTCTATTCCTTTATCTCAGGGTCTAGCATGGCTTGTAGTCTTCAACTAAACTCTCAGTGCCAGAAGTATGCCATGCACTTTTTCATTTTAGGTTTTAAGTAAAGATTTACCATTCCCCCTTAGCTTAAATCATAGAGCATTAACATCTTCCAGTGATCAGAGGAACCACTAAACAGCACTGTTCTGACATACTTATAATATATTGCACTGAATCACATTGCTTTTTGCATTAGAATGAAATAGAGTTTTGTGTTCTGGCTGGTATTCTTGCAGCTGTATCAGTCTTATCTTAGAAAACAGAAACCAAAGAATTTCATTTGATGGTGCACTCTGTGATTCAGCCCATGTTGCAATTGGCTATCTCTAGATGGAGAGGATCATTTTTCTTTCGTTTTACATAAATTGGCTGCCCAAAATATTCAGAAAACCTAATACATTTTTGTTGATGACAATGAGCTTTTATACCCAAACGAACTCTAGCAAGTGGCAGTTGAGGTAATATAACAAAGTATGCAATGACAGAAGAGAATCGATTATGTTAAATCATTCTACATTAGTTGCATAACCAGCATTTATCACACAAAGTAGTCATCCATTGACCTATTTGAACACATTGTTATCAAATGCACACTACTCTGTTTGGCCTTTGGGGATGTTACCAAGGAACTTGGCCAGAACAGCCCAAAAAACAAAACTCCCATATCTCCTAATATTTTAGTTTAAGACAGATACTAGGCTATAAACCAGATAAATATTAAAAAACATCCAAACAATAATAACTAGCAATTGACTTTTTTCTTTTATAGAATTTTTTTTTTCATAATAAATTTAGCTAGGAATTCAACCAATCAAAAAATCACAGAATCATGTAGGTTGGATAAGACCTTTAAGATATGTAGAACTGCCAAATCCACCACTACACCCTGTCCCTAAGTGCCCACAGGGATGGTGACCACTTCCCTGGGCAGACTGTTCCAACGCTTGACAACCCTTTCAGTGAAAAAAAACTCATTTCTTAATACCCAATCTGATTTTAAAGATTCAGAAAATGAGTGGGGGCAGGGGATATCTCTTCAAAATACTTGTGTTACATGGCAGAAATCCTTCTAGGAATGTGGTCTAGTCTGGCTGTTCAAAACCCTCAGCCTCATGGTGTGTGTTTTTGCAGTTCCACTGGTGTGCTGGACAGGCCTGTGGGGACAGTAATCCACAGCTCATTTTTCACTGAGCAAACTGCAGCACAGTATCAGAACCAGACAGACCTTCTTTCCTGAACCACATCACATTATGATCTGGGAACCGTGCTTTTGTTAGGAAAGCATTCCCTGCATGACCTCAAGTGCAGAATTCCTGTCAGCTTAAGCTGGGACAATTGAAGGAGAAAAATCCAAACCAAGCAATTCAGCTAGATGATGCAATAGGGAACATTTTAGTATGTTGTCAAAAAAAATTATAATTAAACACAAAAATCCTAGAAACCTCCTTCTATGTGAACCAGACTGTGACTTAATCACATGAGCCTCCAGAAAAACCTCAAGACATAATGGGATTTCTGCAAGAGCCTTCAGAGTTGACAAGTCTGCTGAAGATACATTCAGCCTCATCCCTTTACTGAAGATGTTTTTATTTCCTGTGTTCTTTTGATATGAAATATGCACAGACTAGAAGTATAGAGCTGCTTTTTTAGCCAAACATAACATATTCTAATATTGTACAACTTTAAACTCAAACCCAACACTGACTCATTGCAAAGCAGTGAAATTAGAAAACTGTCTTGGCCAACTCTGCAATAAACTTACCAACACAGAGGAGCTTTACTGAAGCCACTGGCAAAAGATTCGTTGCTACCTTTCCTGAAAGGAGTCCTTCAGTTATTGCGTTTTTTAAACTTTGCACTGTATAAAAAGGATGACCTGTGCATGGCCCAGATATTGATTTTGCACTCTGAAGCAAAAGCCTCACAAACCTATTCATGGAATGATTCACAGCTTATTAGACAATGTATTTCACTAGCACTTCTCCACCCACTGCTGATTTCCTAAAGCTCATGAGGTAACCACAGCGATTACTTACACAGAAAAGCAATATGCTACATTACAGAAATAACACAGTATGTTTGAGCAACTGATACACAGAGTCAGCATCATGCAAGCAGTCAGGTCTCCATCGGCCACCACCAATTCACATTACTGGTTTGTGGGTTGGACTTTTTTAAATAGAAGAAGGGAATTAATCCCACCAAGATTTCAATTAAAGTGTAGGTATTTTCCACAGGCAACACTCACCCCCCCCTCACACAGAGAAGTGCAAAATAGTGTCACTGGGAAAATTCCTACAATTTTGCAAATGAATCTTAACCGAGATGCAAACGGNAAGGAGTCCTTCAGTTATTGCGTTTTTTAAACTTTGCACTGTATAAAAAGGATGACCTGTGCATGGCCCAGATATTGATTTTGCACTCTGAAGCAAAAGCCTCACAAACCTATTCATGGAATGATTCACAGCTTATTAGACAATGTATTTCACTAGCACTTCTCCACCCACTGCTGATTTCCTAAAGCTCATGAGGTAACCACAGCAATTACTTACACAGAAAAGCAATATGCTACATTACAGAAGTAACATAGTATGTTTGAGCAAATTATACACAGAGCAGGAGTCAGCATCATCCAAGCAGTCAGGTCTCCATTGGCCACCAANGCTTTTCCTCTTGACTAGAGGTCTGGAAAAAAAAAAAAAATCGCTCCAACATCTTTAAAGCCAAATTCTCACCATGGAGCAGAATATCATTTCAGGGATAAAGAAAAAAATTACTGAGGTCACAGAAGCTAATGAGTTCTCCCAGCACACATTCAAAAATACTCTGTGCTACATATAAAATTTCTGAGAGATGCTTGTGAAGTCCTCAAGCCTCAGCTCCAAGGGCACATCAGCTCTGTACAAAGCAGAAGACAGAGCATGGGATGAAGCCAGGTAAACAGTGGAATCCTATCCTGCTCTCACATAAATTCTGTAGAGTGAATTCCCTAAGACACCCCTACAACTTTTCCTGGGTTTTATTTATACTCCTAGCTAAGGATGGGCTGGAATCAACAAGGAAACAAAGACCCTGTGTCAATAGCTTCAGGTCATCCTGCCACTAAGAGTCTTTCAACACCAGAAGCTGATTTTGGTGTCTGAGTTATTTTCATCACTACTGCCAATCAACTGAAGGAGAAAGGCAAACTCATCTGATTGGTTTTCATTGCCCACAGCTAAAATCTCCGTCTTAGCAGAGATAGCAAAGTTATCACACAGCACAGTATTTTCTTTATAGAACTGTGCGCACAGTAAAATACTAGAGACATGCACCAGGCTCAGACAGCAATTTTACAGAGGAAGAGTTAATATATATTTTACCTGTGTGTACCCTCCACAGCTGTCAAAATTAGAAAATGTTAACTCCTTCATTCTGTTATTCATCTGTAATGTTTACCAATCCTTATACTGTGCCAAGCTCCTAAATGAAAGGTTTGGGCCCAAATAATGAATGTCACACTAGGTTTTAGTCTATTGAAATAGAGAGGAAATAAAATTAATCCCAAAACACTCTATGCAAAAATATTTCATGTACTTGCAGCTTAATGGCAAGCACCAATAAAAGCAAACATTTAAGAGAGATTAAAAAATAAAAGCTTTGTTTCATTTGCTGTTTCAAATCTAACTAAAAGGAAACTCAATTTTATTATTCCTACTTTCTAGATATGCCTACTCCCATCTACAGTACACTTCAGTTTCCCTAAGAGAAACTGGTCCCAAGAACAAAAGCTGCTGTTTCTCTGACCATGGTAAAGATGGGCTGTGGTGGTGCATCTTCCCCCTCCACAGTGTGATCTCAGAAACGCTCATTAGACCTGAGCCTTGACAAACAGCACCTAGGCTGAGCTCCTCTTGAGCTTTTTAGAGACACTGTCTGCTCACAGGCTCTTGTGCTGCCTAATGAGCTCCTGCCTTTTTTTTTTTTATAATGAACACCTTGGATACTTTTTCTTCCTGAATAACAATCCAAGTGGAATAATATTTTTGTTCTCAAACTTTCAAAGAAAGCTTCTGACCCAAAGTGCAGCAGAATGAAACATTGTTATGACTAAAGCCGACTCTCTTGGGGCCCCGTAAACAGTGGTCCCAAATGAGACCCTTGGAGCTCTCCAGCACTGCAGGGTCTGCAACCATCAAACTCCCTCTGAGCAGGGCCTCTCAGAGCCAGTGAACTCTCACGTTTACTATACTCATCCGACACCCCCACTCCTCAAGGCTCAGCCCTTCACCCACTGAGAAGATGCAAAGGCATCTGAAGTGAATATTCCACTACCTTCAAGGGGAATTTTTCAGAGGTACCTGGTGCAGACTCTGTATCTGTGTTCATATGTGCCAGGAGTGCTGCTCTCCCATAGTCTTAAGTACACTGCATTTGTAAGTCAGGCCTGTAAGTTAGTACTGTGGTGTACTAAATCCTATGTGAATCCTTTGCTAAATTGTTTAGCTTAGCTTATAAATGAAGTTAAAATGTTGCTAAATTTAACGTAGGAGTGGTTAAGTTTAAATGCTGTGCCTCTAGGCCATATTCCTTTCTATCCTTACCCTTTCTATGCTTTCTGTCTCTTCACCCACCTCTGCTCTGCACATTTTTGGATTTATTTCGGTTTGGATTGATTGACTCTGGATTTTTGTTTACTTTTCCTTGGTATGCCTTAACCATTTCATAAGCTGCAGAGTGAACCTTGCCAATGAACTTGGTTGTGCTGTGTCTTTTGTTTTAAACCTGTTTTTACATGCCTTTGTCCATGATTCTTTAAGCAATCTAAAAACACCCATTCACAACATAGACAATTGTTTTCTATTTAGTTTTAAGTCATTCTGGACCTTCATCATCATCATTTCCAGTAGGGAAGCCTTCAGACTTTCAGTTTTGTAAGGAGTTACTTCTGCACGTGACGAAGCGTGCAGGAAAAGTGCTTGGATTTCAAGCAGCAAGCTCATGTCATCGATTGTCAGTGAGCTGTGTCCAAACATGCACACTCGAATGAAAACTTGGCCTTACAAACACTATCCATCCCAATGCTCCAGGGAATCCACTGATCATTTGGGCTGGAGATGAAATTTCTCTTTCAGCCCAGAGCTCTGTAAAGAGCAGATGCTCTCGATGAAGTATCCATAATGATGCCAAGATATTTGGATTTCTTTTTTTTTCCCTGAGCAGTTAATTTTACATCCAGCAACGTGTGCAAGTAATTTAAAGCTGTTCCTTCCGATGCAAGATACCTCACACTTGTGTGTACTGACTTTCACGTGCTGTCAAGCTGCCTGGGCTACAGCCACACAGAGCCAGTGTCCAGCAGGGCTGGACACGGGGAGCTGTGCAGCAGCTCCCAGCCCAGAGCGTGCACTGGCACCCACAGGTGCTAAAGCAGAAAGCTCCACTCTCATGGCCATTCCCTTCCACAGTAGATGCAACCTCAGCCCTGTTGCTGGGTTTGATCAGGTTCTTCTTGAACTCCCCTCTAGGGTACATTAGCACCAATTAAGTTAAATGTGTGTCACCCATTTATTCTCCAATCCTTGTGATTAGTAAGCATATTAACAGTTCTTTCTTGATATAGAAAAACAAACAAAACCATTCCACGGTTGAAAGCAGATTCACTCCTGTTGTGATCTGAAACCCTGCCCACAGAAGTGAAATCAAAAGGAATAATGCAATTATGATCACACATTTAGCAATGATGTAACTTCAAAATTCAAGTGTTCTGTTTTGATTTATCTAGTAATTTTAACCATAAAGGGATACAACACAGCCCCACTCATGCCAGCTGCTTACCTGATTAGGTTTCAACAATACAGTTCAAAACATTAGGACCCCAGCTACCAGACCTGCTCCTGTGCTGATAGCTGAGCCAAAATAGACACTATTTTCAGCATCTTTGTGCTACACTGCAGAAATGTGACTCCTGCGTAACCCTGTCCTCTTACAGACAGTACACAGGGGAGTTAAGGAATTTATCAAAGTTTTCCTGCTCTATCACCATTTAAGAAAACAAAGGCAGCACTGGACAAGGTTGGCTAGCAGTGTGCACTCTTCCTGCTTTCATGCTTGCTATGGATAAATTAACTTGGAGAACGTTTGAAACATTTGTCCAACATGTACTCCTATCAACACAAAGCCTTTTCTT
This sequence comes from Cnemophilus loriae, assembly GCA_013397755.1. NCBI lineage: Eukaryota > Metazoa > Chordata > Aves > Passeriformes > Corvidae > Cnemophilus > Cnemophilus loriae. The sequence goes on along the minus strand of VZTF01003765.1, from coordinate 1,537,031 downwards.
ACAGTCAAAGGCAAGAGTATGCAAATCCGGGCAAGAACACAGCCAGGACACAATGTGTTTTGAATATCCTGACTGGCATCTAGTCCCTTGGGAACCACTGCCAGCAGGAACAGATGAGCTACTCTGTGCTGAGAAGGTTTAATAAACATGGCAGTTTTCAGCAGCTCCCTGACACCTCCACCATCTGCTACAGTAAGATATTATTGTGAAACAAGAGTCATGCGAGTCTGAATGTGCTTGGAGTACAGTGAAATGAAACTCATGTTAACCAAAATGGGGTGTAACAGCACAGCTACACACTGGGAAACATCCTTCTGTGGGCCTCCCTGTCTGATGGCTGTGGGCAACCCTTTTAAGGGCAAACCTCTGTTCCATGAAGAGAATTATTTTTTAAAAAGGCTGAATTTTCATTCTTGATAATTTCAAGGTTCATTAATCATTGCAGCACATGCAAGGAAACTGTAAAGGATAGATAATGGAGGATCAAAATGCATGATCCAGGCCTTAATGGACCCAGTGGAACTGAGGTGGCTTGTCACAACATCCTGTAAGTCTATTTTAAATTTCCACAACGTACCTGGAGAGGAAATACATCTCCGACCAACAGCATGACAAAACCACATCAAGTAATTGCTGTGGCTGCTATCATCATTGTCTGGCTTATCAGAAATCAATGTGAAACAATCTAAATCTGGGTGGCAGATGCTAACTGCCTCCAGAAATGTGTAACTCCCTCAAGTATTACAACAAAAAAGGACCCAAGCAGAAGTCCAGCTTCCTAATGGCAACAACTGAGAAACTGGGTCCACGACAGCCAGTTCCCAACAATCTCAGCTTTCCACAAAGCGTCTGAAAAGTAGAAGAAATTTTTCAAGCAATTAAAAAAAAAAAAAAAAGAAAATCACACAACAGAAAACACAAACTAGACACAGACTTTGCAAAAAAGCCACATTCTTTCCAATCAATGCCTTGACTGTGTTCAGGTCTTCCTGCAGCAAGGAAAGGAGCCCTGTCAAAAAATTAATCCCAACATCAATTGAACAGCAGCCAAGATAGTTATCTGGTCCATATTTCACCTGATGATTGGGTTGCCTAACACACCTAATCAAATCCACAGGTTTGGTCCCTTCCCAGCCTCCACACTGCCTCTCTCTGTTTCAGATGCAAGACAATGTACAAAATGTATTTCAGATGGAATGACTCAACATGGAAAACATACAGTTCATCCAGAAGGCAAGATTTTCTAAATTAAAAGGCTCCAAACCTTTGCGTTTTTGGTAACTTTTTGCTATATGTTATTTTTGCTTCCTGGACATGAGAGACAACAAATGAACTTTTGATTTCATAGTATGAAAGCTTCCTATCAATACTACTTTAACTTACCATTGCCAAGGAAGAACCTCAGCACACATCAGCTTGACAGGAATATGAAAAAGCAATGTAACATTTTGATGATCTGGTGGGTCCTTGGAATTTGGAAAACAACAAGTGCCACTGTTTACAGAAAGTCCATCTGGTCTTCAAATATCAGTCAGAGTCTTTCCTGAAAATTAAAAGGAATTGAAGCAGGAAATCTTGTGGGTTTTTTATCTCACACTGGAAGCTGATTTTAAAAGCAGATTGTGTATTCCAGGTCTATTGTCACTATGAGTTCAAACCCCACATTTCAGAGAATTAAGCTGATGAGTTAATTTGCAGAAACTGTACAGGAGAAACCCGGAAGCCTAGCAGCCCACTATTCTGAACATCTCACTGATTTACCATGGGTTTTAAGTTGTCGCCTTCACTTTGCCTCAGAAAGCTTCAATCTATTACACATTTGAAACTGAAACCTATGACCATCCACTAGCCACTGCTTCTGGGCACAGAGAGAGGCTCTGGGCCAAAGGGGTGTTCTGGTTTGTGCTCCGGCTGTGCAATTCAGAAGAGCTTGTGGCTGTTGTACCCTGCTTTTCATAATAGCAGTCAAGATTCTTTCAGATAATAATACAAAAATTTAACAGCACAGAAATAGTGTGAATAAATGTTAGAGGATAACAGTGACAGGCTGCATTCGGTTTAAATTGCACAGGATGAGATCTTTCACTTGCCTTAAAATGCTTAGTTCAGAATAAAACAGGCAGCAGAGCCTCATCCTTTCTTCCTGTCTATATGAACTGACAAGTTAAAAGTTCAACCAATGCTTTTCTCCAGCACAAATAGTATAGATGTAGAAAATCATTACCTCCTACCAGCCCCACAATGCAAAAGCAAGCAGTGATGTCCAGATCTCCCAAGAAAAGCTATATTTTAGAAGGCTGATCTCTATAGCAGCCATACAAATCCTTACATCCACAAATACAGTCCCATGGAGGAGTTCTCTTGCTTGAAGCACACGCAGTAGCCAATTTGTATGGCAATGGTGATTTGGCAAAATCACTGTGTGACAAAATCCACAACCAACACCTTCACACGGGAGCTTGCTAATGCTTCACCATGAAGCTCTCCCCATCAGTCGTGATCTCTTTCCAATTGCTCTACCTATTCTTTACTTCTAAGTGATTCCGAGATCAAGACACCTGAACACCCATTCTCCATGTAACTCTGGGATTTACAGAGTCCCACCCACAGACATGTCAGCAGAACGCTCTAGTATTTCACTATTAATAACTACATTCCAGCCTTCTCTCCCTCATTCTCTTAGCTGCTCACATGCTTGTTGGGCTATACTAAATTGTTATTGTGCTAAAAAGCAAAGAAATAAACTGTATTAAGACATTCCCTGAATAGACCTCAGCAGTACCAGTGAGGCAGACACAGAGGCCACACATAGCTCAGATATTTCCTGTGACTGTGTTTGACCAGAAGGCATCCACTGCCTTGTTATAGAGCTCTACAGTTGCCCCCAGTGGAAATATCTTGGCATTCTCCTAAAGTCATGAAATGCAGATGTAGCAGTTTGCACTGAGCTGATGCTTTGGAGATGCGCCACCACACAAACTCAACACGTTATTAATCTGGTCACAGTTTCCATTTAAACTCAGTGACACTTAAAATGATATGCCTTTACATTTAAATTATAGATAGGCTTGGAAATATTTTAATCAGTAATCAATTCCCCACCCCACCTAAAAACAGATGGTAAAATGTTTCAGTTAATAGCAGGAGCATATGAAGGGGAAAAGGCTTTGAAAATAATACTACTAAGCAACACAAAGAATGTTTAATAAATGGGCCAGACCCTGAGATCACCAGAGTCAGGAAAAAATACTGTCTGCACTTTGATTAAGTCAATGTTGGGGCACTCTGACACATGTTGGTATTTGCTTATTTTCAGCATATGCTGCATAATTCCAGCAGATGCTTTCCCATGAAGTATTAAAAAAATAATTTTCCACTTGTCACTTTCTTATTTTGATGAACACTTTTTTGTATCAAAAATGAAAAATATTGTTGGAATACCAGCAGAAATATACTTAATATAAAATCCTTGCAAGGGCAGTTTTAAAAACGTAGCAACAGCGTTACTGGTTGTTTTTTTTTTTTCAAAATACAGTGTAGCATGTTATTATATAAAAATCATGTAAGCAAGTGTTGTAAAGCATCAAACACCATCCAGTTATCTGATTAGAAGTTCCAGCTCCAGTGTAACTATAGGGAATAACAATTAACATCTACCAGCCAGCTCAGCACTCATGTCAAACTAGCCTTTGAAGGCAAACTGCTCATTCCTACTGGTGCAGGAAATTAAAGATCAACTTGTAATTAAACAAAGCTAATGTTTCTAGGTGCACTCAAAGTTAGGGCAGATTTGAGTAGGCTTGTGTAAGAAGAAATATATCCTGAACGCTCAAAAGAACATCCTATGACTAGCACGACAAAAGTCAGTTTTGCAAAAGAAAATATCTGGAAGATGATTGTTTTAAAGGGATAAAATATTTAATGTTTTCCATCCCTCACTTTTCAGCATGACTACATTAGTGTAAATGGAAGAATATCTCAACCTAAATTGTGAAGAACACCCCAAAAGATAGAAGTCAGTGAAGTTACAAACCAAAATGAGCATCTTGTAGAAAAAAGTGCTCAAGAACCCTGGCACTGTCACCAAGCCACCTGTACAGAGTTAACCAGCCAAAAAACATCCACAATGTGATAATATAACACACAACCTGACCTCTGGCTGTGACTCCATTCATCTTTCCTTAGTGAGAGCTTAACACTCAGGAGACACACACAGATGCTTAATTTGAGAGCACATTTCCTTCTTAACCTGACAGATCTTTCCTACATCCTACTTTGCCACAGAGCAGCCAAAATCATTACACAGCCCGACAGGCTGCCTTGTTGCAGCTTTTTTCTTTGCTGAAGGGAAGCAGCAGTTATAACAGGGGGGTTAACACATGCCACCACTGTACAAAAGGAAGATACATCACAGAACACCAATTCTCTTTTAGGACAGGTTAACTTTCTGTCCGCCAGCTGAAAAAAAAACTCATTTTCAAGCCACCTCTGGTCCAAACCGGTGTTTCTTGCTGAATCTTTCCAGGCCAACCCTCAAACTAATATTTATCTTGCAGTTCTGCTATGTAATATATCCATAGGCAGAAGAACCCTGCTTTAATCTGCTAAATGTTTTGCAGGATCAAGACTTTTCTTTAGCAACCACTGCACAAACCCAAGAGGCTTACAGCTCACTGTCCAAAGGAGCTGGGTTCTAATATTTGCTGGTTTGCAACACCCTTGCAAAAATTATGATGCAAATAGCATTTCATGCAGCCTGGGTTAATGCTGCTGTGGTTTCTGCAGCATTCCTTGCACTTATAAGGGAACTATTTTGAGGTACACATACACACCATAGGTACTACTGTCTCAAATTCATCTGTTTTACTGTTTTCTGCTAATGACTTTTTCAAGGCATGCTTGATTCTACGTGATTAAAATAAATCTACGTTCTACGTGATTAAAATAAACCCAAAAAACAGTGTTGAAAAAATACACTTTAAAAGTGAAGTAAAACATGGAGTACTTATACACTTTGTCATGGTTTACCACTGGATACTCGGAGTGGAGAGTCAAAAGAGGAAAGGCAAGGGAGTTTTACCACTGTGTTCCACATGAGCACCTCAGGCATGCAGTTCCACTTTAGGGCTGAAGAAACTACCAGAAAACACAGCAGTGAAAAAGAAAAAAGTGAATTGTGTCTTTTCTGTCCCAAATTCTTGGCCTCAGCTTGCCAGTTTTAATTTATTTATTACACTGTCATTGTGTGCAACTTTTTTTTTTTTCTTTCTTAAAATGGTGTGCTCCTGGTAGGAAAAAAAATTATAAAAATCTTTGACATCTGAGATTCTGTTAAGAATGTACATTTCAGCAGGACCAGAACCAACAAACTGCATTAGTGGTTAAGATCAGGAAAGAGGCTGCACTTCATAACAGCATTTCTCATTTGCATGAATTTCTGAAAGAAAACCCAAAGCATGTAGCATATGCTGCAAATTTGTTTAGAATTTTGCAAGATATTTTTCAGACCAAGAAAGTACAATCCATTCCCTCTGTAGGTAAAAATGGATGCAAATAGGGGTTTAAAACAAAATGAGAGCGTATTTGACTATCACAGATTTCTTTTCTGACCCAAGTTCTTGGTTACAGATAGCAAAATGTTCTTCCATTTCATGTCGGCATCAGTATTTCTCCCACGCAGAACCACAACTCAGTCCAGACACAAAATGGAACATAAAAAAAAGCAAATACCTGTACCCTCTTACAATTGATAAATGCTGTGTACAGAGCTCTCAGTGCTGCTGCTTGGGATGGAAACATTGAAGTTATACATAATTCATAACTGCAACAACCCATGCCTTTCAGCATCTTTTCTACTTATTTTTGTTACTACCCTTTATATTCAATGCTTTCAAAATTCTGAGATTGCTGCTGTCTTAGACATGGTCCAATAACGTCTCTAACACCATGCAATCATCGCTTCAATATTAAATGAAACAACAGCCTGTATATTTTACACCTAAAGATCATTGTTGTCACACTGACCTAATCAAGGTTATGACCCAAGGAAAGCATGTGCCATCACTGAAGTTCAAAAGCAACTGGATTTATTTCTTTGAGAAGTTATCTACAGTCCTTGGACTTAACCTGCAGAAATCTGAATCAAAGAGACCTAAAACCTAGGCTCTCCAGTTCTCAAAAAAAAAAAAAAAAATGCACCAAGAACTTATTTTCTTGATTACATGAAAAGACAACCAGTTCCTTCAGAAATAAATCTAAACACAGAATATTGGACTATGTGGCTCCAGTAGAACTTGGACAGCATGTACAATCCAGTGATTTCTGTCATAAGATTCCAATTCACAGATAAGTTCTGCCTCCACATTCTCTACTCTGTTTCCTAAGCAGCCTGCAGGATCCTTGTTGAATGTGCTTTTACAGCCACTGGATGAGAGCTGCGTTGCAAAGAGAGCACCAGCACTGATCTTTGCTCTGTCAGGGTTTGCAGCGATCCGCAGGATGGTCACTGAAGGAAGAGATGGAACCCAGTACGATTTCACTGACCTCGCAAGGGCACACGACATTTCCACAAAGGTGGCACCAAGAACCAAGGCCAGTGGCATTGAAGCTGTGTAAAGAACACTTTCTCAGGATCAGAGCCAGTGCTGTGTCAGCTGCTGCACTAGGAACCTACAAATTGCCTCTTCCCAGTGCTTTAATTTCCCAGATGTCTTCAACAGTTTTGGGGTTTCAGCTGAAGTTTTATTTGCTTTGTGTTCATTAAGAACATTAGGAACTGTTCTGCCTTAGGAAGCACCAAAAGGCTGAAACTTAAACATCATTATGGCATTGTGTGGTCTGGTTCCAACAGCTGCTCTACCTTTTCTGTGCTCACAAGGAGCCTGGCTGGTCTCTCCACCACCTTCAAAACTGTCATCCTGCAAAACTGTTTCTGATTAATCCATGCACTAGAATAGGATCCCCCAGTCACTCCAAGGGGACTTCACCGAACTTCACAGATCTAAGCAAGCAAATGCATCCAAGCATGAACCTTCTGTGGAGGTTTATAAATCATCCCCAGATTACTTAAGTCAACCACGGAGTGATTTACCTCTTTGAGCACTGTAATATATTTCTAGAAGTAGAGCAAGTTCTATCATTACTCCATTGAAGTGGCAAAATATAAAAAATTATGATGTGGTAAGAGTATTACATATGCATGAAGTGTTCCTGCTTGCTAGGATAACACCGTGCATGATGGTTGGAATTAATTTTCCAACTAGAATACAATGTTATTAATAAGGCATGACAGAAAAAAACCAAATATGTTGATTTAAAAATCAAGTAATGTCTTTGTGCAGCAATCAGATACAACCTCAGTAATGAGTGTGTTATCATAACCCACGAGAGACAAACAGGCACTTTCAGTGTAACAGTGAAAGAAACCTGTCCTGACTCAGGCAAGTAAATCAAGGGGATTTTCAGAAACAGCCATTTGACTCTGAGCAAGACAAATTCTCGGGGAGCCACTGCCTCATGCTCAGAAGAGTCTCTGAAATTACACACTGTATGTGTAGGAAACAACACCTGCGTGTTTTGGCCCACAGCTTGGTGATCTGAAGAGAAACACCCAAAATCTTGCACCAAGAGTGGAACAAAAGTCTTTCTGCTTGTTCACTCAGTTACAAAGACCGTGTTTTATCCTTAGCTGGTCTGTGCACGGGCAACCAAGTACCATTTACTGACCCATCTAATCCCAGCACAAAGACTGCCTACCAGTGCTGTAAGGAGGTGGTACAGGGAGGATGAAGGCAGAGGGAAGATGTAGCATCATCTAGGACACCATTCCCACCAGCAGAGTAGATGATGGCTTCTTACAGGAGCAGTACACACACAAGGAGGGGTGGAGGGCAGCCAGCAGGTTCAATTCCCAAAGGCTGAAACAGGAAAGGAGGACAACTCCTGAGGATCAGGGACTGACAGAGGTGAAAACTCACTGCAGAATCAGTCACAGAATCCCTCTGTATAGACTGTCTACGGATTTTTCTGAGCACCACAAAGAAATGCAGGCAAACACGTGATTTAGTTTCTGCTATCCAAGCCTTCCTTTCCTCCCACACTCCTCTTGTCCTTCATTTCAGCATCCAGGCCAGACAATTCTTCATAAAGCAAATATCCACTACAGCCCCAAGCATCTGTTCCACACATCCCTGCTCAGGCAGAGTTCTCAGCTCTTGCTGCTTTTCCTCCTCCTCTTCCTCTGCCCACTCTCACATCCACAGCCAATCTCTCACTTCCCCTCTTTTAGCACGGTTCAGTTCATCTGCCTGTTTGGCTCCTGCAGAAACTGCCACTCACACACTCCCAGCTCCCCAAAGGTACAGAGTGACATTAGGAAACAGCTTGAAACAGAGCAAAGCAAAAGGTTTTGGTCTTGTCCTGAAGCATTTGAAGTCTGCAGTGCTGCAATTGTTTTAAAGCACCTTAAAATGTATTCCTAGCAAAGCCATGCGTTACTGAATTTCCCAACAGTAGCTCTTAAATATTTTTTTAACTCCCAGTACGTGTCCACGACAGTGTGCACATGTCCAATAGTTTAACGGTTGATACTGTGATCTCCCAGTTATCCAAATGTCTAATAAGTCATTAGCCATAACCTGAGCCTGAGATGCAAATGAACAAGGGTGGGGACAGACAGTAATCTTACAGATCAGACTGAAAATTATTTCCAAAATAATCTTTGACACAGTACGCTCCAAGAGGTGCTGTGGACTAAAGCAATCTTTACTAAGCAATGCAGAAAAATCATTTGCTGTGTGACTGTTATCAGGAACCACTGTGCACCTCAGAGTGGGCAGACATCTGTTACATCTGTTTCAATGAAAACCCCCAAGGGATATTCTGCAGTTTGGCGCCGCAGTTGAATGCTATAATGTCAAATATGAAGCACATAACACAGCAGGGTGTCCAGGGACAGGGAAAGGCAATCCAAAGGACTGCCCTAGTTTCTGTTAAAAATAGGTCAAAGAGCCGGTATAATCAAAGTCTGGCAGCACATACTAATTACTGACAGCGTGCCTTACGCTTGCATTGACTGTGAGCAGTTCATACACAACCTTATTAGCTAAACACACAAGAAGCCTTTTCAGATATCTACTATTTGAAACATAAATGCAGGTTTCCTATCACTGCAAGAAATTGGTTTTACTCTGGATGACCCGTCAGATTAATTTCTGGTTAAATCAATAACCAATGGAGACATACTTTCCAGGCAGTGATTTAAAATTCATGAATATATATTTGCTGAACTAATAAACAAATGCTTTACACTATGAATATCAAATAGCTTGTAGATGTTAATTACAGAACACAAGATTGCTGCACAAGTGCATAAAAAAATCACCTGTGATAGCACTGGTAGATAGAAAATAGAAACAGAGTGGAGAAATTTTACACATTTTTACAGGTAAAATGTGACTTGAAGATAAAAATTACTCTCCATACCTAAAAATTAATACATATCCTCGATAACATTGTATTTAAGGCTGATCAGAAAATCCCTTTTAATTTAATCAGAAAGTAGCACAGGAGGGAAAGGACAATGTCATTGTGTCACTGAGACAGACCATCACTAGTTTAGCTTCAGTCACAAATTGCTCTACATATCCATGCTTTGGGAGTCAACAATGCTACCAGAGAAGGGAAGAGGCTAGGGAATTAATTTTGCAGTTTATACTAAGACAATACATGAATTGACGTGTCGAACAACGGCTCTTTCAGAGGTCCCGAGCAACCCCACAGAACTCTCCTAAATGAACACCTGCAATGAAATCAAGAAAAACCTTGACTCTGCAAGTGATGTGATAGAACAATGATTTCAGTTGGATGCATCCATAGCTCGCACGTTGCAAAATTATTGACTTGGTTTTATCACCTCATCTTCGATCTGTTCACCCTACCAGAAAAATCTGAAATAGCAACAAGATTATGGATTTCTGCAGCCTAAGTAAGAATTGCAAATAAATGCTCTCAGAAAATTATTTTTCTTGACAATTTTCTCGATTTTCAAGAGATGGGATAAGAAAATACATAAGTTTTTCTAAAGCTCTCTGGAATTAGCACAATTTTAGCCAAACAACAAATGTGTTTCAAAAGTTTATTTAGTTGTGAAGAAAGGAAAGGTTCCCTCTTCCTGCTCTGATGCAAATGTTTTGGATACAGCCAACATGTAGAACTTGTTAATAGCAATTTGCTGCTCACACAGTAGAGCAAGTTTGAAAACCAGAAAATGCAGCACATGTCCCTTCAAATGAACAGTTTTCCCAATTACAGCAGAGGCCACACTCAGCAATACAAAGAAACTTTCTGGTTTTCTCAGTTTCAATTTAGGAACAAATAAAAAAATCTCATTTACTTATAATCTTTATAAAGGTAATTTTTTTAAACTATTGGGTAATTCTATCCTTTAAAAGTTGAAAGAAACTCCTGTCTCAGCAAAGGTCTCATGGTGAAGAGTGCTGTTGATTGTGTTTTGCAATCAGCAATGGAGAGAGAGTTGGCTGAAGCATTGTTTGCCCAAGAACACACAACTGAGCATTACTTGTCAAGAAATTACTGTGTTAGTTTAGGGCATTTAAATTGGATAGGCTAGAATCAATGGCTGTGTTTCTCAAAGTTCATTTTTCCTAGGGTATTAGATACTTGCAAGATATATTCAGAAATACTAATGTAGGAAGTTATCCAGGCATGGGGCAAAAGGGTGCTAGGAGCACTTGGCCCCATGAGGCCAAAGGAAACTCAGGCACCTTCAGCTTTCACTGGCACCAAGCATTTTTGTGCTAATTTCATCTTGTACAAAGCAGCAAGACATTAGAATGCTTTTGAGCCAAGAACTGTTGCTTCCAAGTCAGGTTCTTCCAACAAACACATCAGTCCTGAAAATGCATTCATCCAGCATGTTCAGATGCACGGGGAAAGAAGACCCTTATTTTAATAAGTGGATGTGTACAGATGGATTAGGCACATTAAGAAAATTTAGTAATGTGCCTGCAAGGAAGCTATCAATTTAGCAAATAATCAATATCAGGATTCCGCAAACTAATCAAAGAACATACGAACTCAATAAAATCTATTTAGACTTAGTTATCTCCTTCTCTTCTACCAAGAGTCACATTATTAATTTCAAATTACATCATTTCCAGCTTGTTCATTAAATCTAGATAAACCAAAGGAAAGGCACAGGCAGTGAGGACATAACAGAATGGTGAGGCACAAAGGCTGTGGTTAGCAGCATCTCCTGTACTAGCTAGTAGGTCACAGAAGCTATTTGAGGGTTGATAAAGTCTAGAGGAATACTGATGGAAACACTCTGCATTTAAGAAGCAGTGAAAAATATTTCTATGAGATGGTCAATTCTGCTGTATAAATAATGGCAGCCTCTTCAATTTTCTCATGACAGGATCGATCCTGGGAGGCAGGATCAGCAGGAGATTGATCAGTGATGCACTGCAGTTACACACCAACCCATCGTTCAGCAGAGGTTATCTAATGCTACGGCTGCTGCTCTGTTGAAACCAGCAACCCACACAGTAACTACTATAAACTCTCTGGTCCCAGCAGTGCCAACATGGACAAATTTGGCTGTAACAATTCGTTAGTGAACAGTGCTGAAGTTCCTGTAATTCAAAAATCAGCACCTTTCCTAATCGCCCATCTCTGTGCTTTCAAGGCACGATGTCCTCTACCATTATTTATTGCACACTGTAAAAAAGACAGAGGAGAAAATCACATTATAGTCAGATCTTGGCAGTACTCTTCAAACAGAGGATTCTTCCACGAACAATATATTATGAACAGTTTGGAGTCAATCAAAGCACTGTATCTGTACACCTAAAAGCTCAGAAAATGCAGTCACTCAGCATTTCTGTTTCTCTTGACCTTAGCCACAGACTGATGAATTCTCTGCAAGCACAGCCCAGCTCATAAAACTTCACACTTAAGAGGTAAAAAACCCTTCAGTCTCACACCTGACCAGTCCATTGTTGCTGAACGCTGCATACAAAAATTCAATTTATAAACAAACCAGCTGAGCTTATTACTTTAATAGATAACTAGACCTTGTGAAAATGACCATCAGACACTGCTGAGCACAAATACTAAACAAGAAACCCACAACTTTCCTCACTTTTTTTTTTTTAATTTCTATAACCCAGAAATTGCCACAAATGCTTTCCTTCTTAAAAAAAAAAAAAAACCTGGAAACGAGTTGTGTCCCGTAACCAATATTATGGGAAACTGCTCTCCTCTTTGATGTTAGTTAATACTAAATGAAGTTTCATGCATACACGATGAGCAGGCACAGCATCCCTTATGTGAGAGCTTCTGTCCAAAGGAGATTTTTCTGTCCAATCTCCAAAAAGAAATAAGTCTTAGGCAATCATATTACACATGTGCTTGTCCAGCTATCTGTTTTCCCAGCAGCTTTTCAACATACTGACCAGTTTGAGCTCTATTTGCACTTTGAGAATATTAAAATTCTACAAGTTTCCCAGAAACCGGAAGCTATGAAAAGGAGATAAGAAAAGAGACAGATGCACAATTTTATTTTCAGGCATTTAACTCGTTCTCCTACCAAAACCTCTCCCCTATATCAGTATCTGGAGAGCCTGTACCCCAAAATCCAGGAACAGTCACAAAAAGCCAAGCTCAGGGCAGCCAGAAACTGCTGAGGAAGTCCAGGAGCAATGTCCTCACAGCCATCCCTGGTCACCACTCCCTCACCAATCCCCTCATCACCCCTCATGCCCCTGGGGTTCCCTCCAGCACTGCTCAGACACTTTAAAAAGCACACAGCTCCCACAGTCTAATCTTTGCTTATTGGCACCTACCAATATGTGCCTGTCTTGAAATAACATTTTCTTTCAAGAATCTGAAAAGAACAGGCAGTTATTAATTATTAAAGTTATTAATTATGCAATTTTCTAAATCTTGCGTATTTTAATCGAGATACAAAAATCAAAATCCACAAACTCTTCTCCAATTTATATCAATACTCATCTACATTAGACAGCAGAAAGATGCTGAACCTGGTTCTTAACTCCATCTTCAGAACCCCCAAAATGTACCAAACCTCCCTTGTTTCAATGAATCGCTTATTTGTGCTCTGCTTTATCAATTTTTGAGACCTCTTAGGATAAAGTTTTTTGGTTTGGTTCCATTATGAGAGCAATGTTCCCTCACAGCATCCAATGCAGAGCAGTGCCTCTGTACTACAATGTCTATAAAAACTTGAGCTCACTTTTCAAGCTGGCCTGAGCAAAAATCAGCAACAAGAGTAGAGCCTTAAGACAATACCTGAAGTGGCACACAAAATATTGAAATTCTGATAATGTAAGTCTTAAAATAAAAATCTGATGTCTCATAACTAAGTCATGAGACCTCATCAGCTCACTACAACAGTCTCAGTGCTTCCTCTAAAAGCCAGGCTGTCTCCAGGGAGCCATCTTGCTAATATTACTCAGTAGAACGTAGTCTGAGCACAATTGCCGCTAATTTTACTTACCTCATTTGCTTGGTATCTCAGATTTTTATAAGGGCTGGCACTTCTGATGCATTTTAATATGGTTTTAAAAGGAATCAGGCTGAATAAAGAGAAGAAAATGCTATTGTCTCCTTTCCCTGTGTAGCTGAAATCTAATTGCAATCCCATTTTCCTGGCAGAGCTACCAGTTTTTCACACAGGTCTCATTCCTGAAGATGTGCACTGCAGTTCAGTACAAGGAATTAACTGGTTACTCCAACAATTGTTCAAAAGCACAGCCAGACCCTGGGCAGTGGGGAGATCATGTCTGGGGACAGGGGAGACAGAAAAATCCCTCACCACTGTGGGCAAGGAGCTGGGTCTGTAACTGGGAGGGAGGTGAGAGCAGGAAAGAACAGGACCCAGTTTCCTGGGGGATGCCTGAAGGGAGGCTGCACAGCAGGGCAGCTGCAGCTGGACAGAACAACCAGGGCAGAAGCCCCAGGCCAGAGTTCAGGGCACGTCACAGGTGAGCACACCAGGTGCTTATGGGGAGCATTTGTGCCGGATGGACACCGGTACCTTCCCCTGCCAGCAGCCACCATCCCCTCTCCCCTGGATGTTCCTGCGCCAGCAGCAACGGCTGTGACCTCTGCAGGCTGCTCACTGTGCTCACAGAGCCATAGGATTCAAAATTAGCAAATGAATATTTAATCAATTAATATCAGGCAAATGTGACAGACTCAGACAAGCCAGTCTTTTCCACAGTGGGAAATCACTAACGTTTTGTTAAATGGAGCATATTTCTGTGCATACCTCGTGCAAAACACAAGTAATAAAACAAAAGGAAAAATAAGCCCATTTCCACAAACTCTTCTACAAGATTTTTTTAATATATGTCACAACACCATCAAGGCTTTGGTAGCTATCTAAGAAATAAAAATTAAAAACCGCAAGTTATTTTAGTTTCAGACTCACTGAAAAGGAGATTAAAAAAAAAAACCATGAGAAGTGTGGGGTAAAGTCACAAATTCAGATAATTGTCTGAACCTCATCCCCTGGGTAGTTCTTCTGTCAAAGAGCATGTTCAAACTTTACAGCTCATCACTCACAGAAAATGCTCTGTACTGGTTCAAAGCAGCAGCACGTTCCTTCCACAAGCAGAACTGGCTGCTCCTGCCCATTTTTGGCACCCCAGCTCAGGAATGTCTGGTCAAGGCATTGCAGAACCCAAACAAGGCACCTGTACCACAACCCTTTCCACCAACTAGATTTTCCAGCAGCCCCTCCCCAGGCACTTCATCCTTCCTGGGGAAGGATGTGGAGCACATTGTGTTCTCAATGCTCAGGCACGGGCCCCAGGAGCAAGCCTGGGTCCACTGCAATCTGGGAATGTCTTTCTCCACTCACAGAGGGGGAAAAAATAAAAAATAAAAATTACAAAAACCCCAAATAATAACTTAAAAAATGGTAGACACTTGTGTTGTCACCACATGCACACTGCAGGCACAATTACTGAACCAGTAGTAGCACAGGTGTGATTTCCAGTGGAAAGCAAAAACGAACCTGCTCTGTTTTGCCACACCAGCTTCCACAAAGCTCTCAGTGAGGTTAAATTACAGGCTAGAGACACAGGTATGGGTGGCCCATCAAGACCACGCTTTTAAGAGTTTTTAAAAAGGATACAGAACCTTGTGCAACAGCTACTGGGGAGTGCTTTTCCCTCGAGTGCTCAGGGCTTTTAGCTTTTCAGAGATGATAATTGGCTCCACTCCCCAGAGTGGATTTATGTATGCTTATTTCCATGGATCATTTTTTATCTGTGACAGTAATTGCTGTCCATCCCTGTGTGCAGTTTTCGCCTTGCACAGTGTTAGAATGACCATGCTGCTGTTAGAGTGCATGACGAGGCACTGATTTCCCAGAGCACCACCTTTCTAGCTCCAAACCCCACATCCTCAAAACTTCTTGCTGATCATGAGCTCACACAGACCACCAGACACCTGTGAGTGTATTTAATTTACAGCACAGACGCATTCTGCCTAAGAAAAATATCTGAATAGTCCCTTGCAAGCATTAGTTGAAAGAAGTTAGATTCAACAGCAGCACCAGCAACTTTGGGGATAGTGATGGGCACTTTGCCAAGATTTCCTGTCTTGTCATTCTACAGTCATACTCAAAACAGCACTAGGGCTGTCAAAAAAAAAAAAAAAACTCTCAGTGCAACAAGGCTGTCATATTTCAGCTCCTTAGCAGTGGCCTTTCTGGGATTCCTTGGTTAAAAAGTTAGGGCACGGTGGGAGATAAGGAAAAATATTCATTTTCTTTTTTCATCCCCAGGAAAAACAAACTCCCACCGATATATTTTCTATTGGTATGTACCTTTTCTTCTGAGAAAAGGAAAAATACACTGCTATATTTAAAAAAACATAGCAACCAAGCCAACTGTCCTCTAAAGCTTTACAAATACTCTAAATCCCTCACAGAAGCAGACTTTTGTTTTAAATGGGAACTTGCAACCTGTGTCTGGATTCTGCCAAAACACGCAACTTCTACCCTTTGGTTCACCAACAATGATAAGCAATTTGTTTGGGAATGAGATCCTTCTCAGTATGTAATTAAGAAAAAGTCTATTTTAGAGCAGGATAGCTGCCCTGCAGGTTATGCATTGAAATTCCTCTACTGCACAGCTGGTAGCCAAGGAGCCTTCTTTTAATAAAACCTACGTTTGCCTTTAGCCTTCCCATAAATGTGGTATTTACCTTATGTTAACAATCTTTCAGTGATGATAATAAATGCACTGCAGACAGAAAAGAAATACAATTCCATACAGTAGTGTATCTGTGTGACAAAACAATAGCACTACATTCTTTGGTGCAGTAGCATCTGCCAAGTCTGATAAGCAACTGCAAGAAAACCCTTTTTTAATGTATAAATCATGATCCTTGTACAACATATGGAAGAAAATTTGAATTGCCTGGACAAAAACCTGAGCAATGCAGTGCTCTGGAATTACATCCTTGGATTTCACTTACTTATCTGCCTTGCAGTGGGAATAGTATCACCTCCAAATACAGTCTTTTTACTCCAAAAGAAATCCCATTATCAAATAGAGAAAAAGCTGCTTAAATCTGAGGCTGTGCACAGAAAACAAGTTCTTTTTTTCTAACAGTATATTTGAATATAATTATTTTCCATGCAAGAAATTATCATACAATGTATCTCAATATAAACATTAAAACAAATAACCTAGAATCTACCATACTACACTTCAAATAGTAGAACTACAATGAAGCTGGAATGAAACACCCTGACTGCACTCAAAATTATGATTGAATCCTCTGAAATGAACTATAGAGAGCTTATATGTAAGAGAGAAAAACATACCACAATACTACCCCCAAAATTAGTGCAAGAAACTGTATTTTATTGGCAAAATACAATATTAGCCGTGTGCCAAGCCATAGCAAGCTGAGGTGTCTTGAAGTTTATTCAGCAAGAGATCTCTCTGATATAGACTTGGATTTCTCCCACACTACTTTTAATTGGGAAGGGGTTGTTCTGATTCTTTAAAAGGAAGAGATACAGACAGCACACAAACTCTATGCAAACCTTAGACATATCATGTGAATAAGATGTCCCCCTCCCTCTCTGCTTGGACCCTTCTTGCCCACCACAGCAAGAAAGAGCAGAGAAGGTGTAGTTTCCTCCAGTAAATCACCAAAGTGCAATGCCCCAGGGCCCAGACTTGTCTCTTCAGCCCTGGCAGGAGCAGCTCCACGCACTATCTGAAAAATAATTAGCAGCAGGCACAAAAGATATTTTGAATTCTGTAAGCATAGAACTTCTCAGGATGAATCTTAGCATTTGTGCTTTTGGGGGTTGGTAACACTAATCCTTCCACTGAAACCTCTGAGCACCTCTGAACAGTCATTACCATAAGCATCTGACAGGTATATTATACCCTCACAGCAAATACTTAAACAAGCAGAAAATCAGCCAAAGGGCTCCGTTCATTTACATAATTTGCCAGTTCCTGTAAAGTGCATGCTTGCAAGTTGTAGAAATGTCAAAATACACTTTCAGTGGTAGATGATGCTAAATGTTTGATTCTAGGTCTTTAAATCCAGAATACATTTAATTTAGAAATATCCTACTAAGGCAAACACCCCTTTCAGCTAAACATATTTCAAGTATATGGGCAGTTTATATTTTTAAAGATTTTTATATGGGAATACAGCATTAGATAGATCTTAACCTATTATGCCAAACTCTTGTTTGTGACTGCACTTTTACAGAAAACATGAAGTTGGAGGTACCCGAGCAAGACATTTATAGATGAAGGATGCACTGATTCCCTCAAGTTAGCTGTTGCAAAATCAGTCGCTCTGCACAAAATTCAGAACCAGGAGGACTAAAGAGTTCAAATTAAAACAATCAAGTGGATGATCAGTGATGACCATCTCATTCCCTCTGGTATTGATTCTGGAAGGCCAACGAGTGCCTTCCAAAAGTAGGAAGCCTCTACTTTAATATTTATGACCCAGTCATAGGAGACAAGTGCTTTTCTGGCCATTTTTGTTCAATTCCCTCCTGCCACTGCCAGAACAGGGCCACAGATATGGCACCACTCCATATCTGCCTCACCATCAGGTGGCAATGCAGCAAAGTGCATCCCTCACCTCAACCCACAGGGGCTGACCACCCACTTACTTGAATTGCTGGAAAAATGGAAACAGTATTTTGGAAATACCCAACTGGAAACAAAAAACCAAAATTGATTTGGCTTTTTTTTTTGATTTTTCACACCATCTATGTTTCTACGAAATCCAATCTACAATTCTGTCTCAAATATTCCTCTTTTTGTGTGATAATGAGTCCTTCCTTCATTTTGCTCAAAAGAATATCTCTAAGGAAAGAGCACTCTGGTAGTGTGCCTGAAGGGCAGGCAACAGTCTGGAAGGTCTAACAGGTGCCCGAGAGATGGTAGGACCCAGTTCTGCAAACCATGGGAACATGAGGAGTCACATCAGTACAAAAAAGTCAGGCAGTGACCTCAGTTAAAACTGAAATCTCCTCCCACTCCATCACATCACCTGGAGAAGGCTTTTTGCAAAGCAAGCAGCAGAGGTAATCACACATAATGAGTTTCACCACAGGCTAAGGGCTCCCTCACTGCTCCTCTGGGTCACAGGCAAGGCACAGGACTAACACAGATGGGATGGTTAAATCATCAAGCACCAACTCATTCCAGCATCTCGCTTAAACAAAAAAGCAGCTTAAAATCTTTGTTTCACTTCAAATCTGCTCCTGTTTTGCCTTGATGTCTATTTTTACAGCTTAAAAGTCCAGGAAGGGATGTTTAGGACAAACAAGATGAACTTTAAATAAACCCAGGAGGCTTGCCTTTTGCTTAGACACACAGTGATTTCAGATAAAAAAGGAGAAATGGAGAAGGCTCCCAAGCAGGGTGAGAGCACCTCCTCTGTCCTGTCAAACCACTTAGCCCAGCAGGGATTATAAAAGAAGTCTTAGGAACTGATTTTTAAGACCTCATTTCCACAAAACCCAAATACTGCTTTCCTAAACACCACCAATGTTTAAGCCTTAAACAATGGATATGTTTTAGGAGATAAATTCTGTAGTTATCAAGAAAAATTGCCAGCAATTTCAGAGGGGTTGGGGAAGAGGTAGTTTGACCAGGAAACCACATTTAAATTCTGTCAGGCTGAATTGGGAAATGAGATTGTCTCCTATTGGAAAAGAACAGCTTAATGAAAAATGTATTTTAAAAGCATTCATGTTTGATTAAGAAAATATTTTCTCAACTGAAAGAGTAACTCAGTCACATTTGAATGTCCTGGATCTCTCTTTTTCTTTGTCTTGCTTTGTTACATTTGTAATGCCAGAAAAGTAGCTTTTAAGTAAGCAACAGCTGGAGTCAGACTCTGGGAATTATTGTGTTTTCATCTATGCTTGGTCCGACTCCTAACGAGACCACTTCCTCTGGAGGGAATCAAAGTGTTTTACATCACAGGGTCACGAGCTATGACATATGTAAGTGCTCTGCAGGAACTCAACAAAAGCACTTGCACATAGAAAGGACTGGAAAAAATTGTTTCCATTAAGTCTCATTCATTGACTCTTTAAAATTCCTGCAAACAAATTCCACATTCTGCTTCTTGTTTTGTTTGTGGACCATAACATTGGCCTTTGCATTCAGCTTGTGTTATGAAATTCAGCTGCACGCAGAGCAGCCAGCTCTGAGGACCCAGCAAAACAAGAGGTGCAAGTACAAACTCTGTCCCCTCCTTCAGTGTGTTACTGCAGCAGTTTGACACCACTGATTCAGATGAGAGAAACTGAAGATTCAAGCTTCGTATAATTTCATTTTTAGAGAACAAGTATACACAGAAAAAAACCCTAAAGAGGCATAAGAAAGTTCAGAAGTTTTAAAAGCTCTAGCCTGTAACAGAAACCTCCAGCAATCCGATCTCGCATATGAATGTGGGCTACCTAAATACACACAACGAAACTAGAAGTTGTATCTATGTTCAAAGATGACAGCACTTCAATTTTAATCTTTTAAAAACATTTGACCATCCATGTGGAGCACAAGCTTTCCTTTAAACTCATTTCATTAGACAAAGGACAAGAGAAGTTTTAAGGGCTTTTAGCAACTCTCCTTCTGCCTGTTCTGTTCCTCCAGGCAGGCTCTTAATTCCAGGTCTATTTTTGGTTAACCTGGTGACTGAACTGCAGCAGAACACACAATGCAATATCCCCTGAACTCTGTCTGACTGGTCCATACTCCTCACTACCATATTCCAGGCTTCTGCTCCAGCTGTCTCTCCCATTCCTTGCCCTGCCTGAGGGCTTCTGAAGAGCTGCACTTTCCCAGCTGCTCCCATGAAGAAGCACATCCCTCCCAGAAAGCTCCACCTGATCAACCCAGTTCCTTTGCTCTGTAAGGAATATGAATTTTAAAGAAAGCCATAAAAACACAAATACTGTCTATCAAAGCAAGGGGGGGTTTACAAGTCTCCTCCTGAGCACACAGATTTATCTTTCCAGGTGCAATCCCTGTATCAAGAGGGAGGGATGCAAAGCCATGGGCACACTGAGCACAGTGGTGAGCTCCCCCTGCTCACTGTGTGCCATGGGGACTTGACAGAGCAAGAGGTGTTTGTTCCACAGAACAGTGCCCATTTGCATCCACATTCTCCTTGCATAACCCACACTGAGGCATCTCAGTAGTGGATGGCCAGGAGCTCCTCAGTATCTGCCTCCTCACCACAGAGATTCTCATGTGTGGCCACCTGAGCACAGCAGGACAAATCAATAGAAAGGAGCACCTGTGGCTGAGAAACCTTTACAGCTTTTCACACCTCAAGAAGCCTGTGAAAGAAAGAAGTGCCCAGCACGCATCCCCACAGGCATATGCCACCAGCAGAACTTGAGATTCCACCTTTGAGAGACAAAACAGCTCACCTAAATCAGATGGTGACAGAAAAACAGTTGAGGTGAATATGTCTGCTTACTTAGTCCTTACCCAACATCGGTGTCCAATAATGTCTAAATGGATACACCACCCTATGAACACTGCTTTAATCACATTTCCCCAAAATAAAAATCCTTTAATGGAAACATGTTACTCCTTCCTACAAGTATTCCCCAAGTTTTTTTCAAAGGAGCTGTAGGAGCCACACATGAGCTGCTGTAATTTTTTAGTGACTGAGAAGAATAAGCTAAGTCATGGTTAGAAATTGCATTTCAGGCCAGAACATGCAGATAAAGTGAGGCAAACTCATCAGCATGAGTGACCATTTGATTCCAATGTTTGTTTTCTCTGATGACACTGTCTCTCAGGAGCCCCCAAAAAGTTAACACAAACCCAGACCACCAAATTCATCCGTTGTTCCCCTGCAACCTGTCCTACGTCAGCCAACCTGATGAAGAAGCACAAGTACTTAGCAAACTCAAAAGAGCATCCAATAAACATAAAAGCTTTTCATTACAGTGAAGCAGAAGCTCCATTGTTCTATGTGGTTTTCCCCTCACTCTCTCTGCCATCACCAGAGTAAGATTATGAAATGATGGGTGATATCAGAAAATGACCAAAGAGTGACCTATAACACCTTGTTTAGCTTTCATGCTTAGTTACCTCATGAAGATTTATACCTGATAGGGGTTGACAGCCGAATTCAGCTTACATTTACTACACTCTAAACCAACAGCAGCAGCAGCACACAGGTAGAAAAATCAGTAGCAGCCTATAACCCCCATTTCTCCCTGCTACAAAGACGACTTCTTGGTAACAAGAGCTCTTAAAATTGCATATTGTGGCTAAACATAAAGAGATAAAGTGACAGACATGTCAGGCTTCTCTAAGAGCTTGTATAGAGAACAAAGTGCTCCTCACTGTCGACTTGAAAGTAGCCACCTCCCCTGGCTCCAAGGTGTGCCTTCATAAAGGAGAGGTGTGAGGACCTTTGGTATGTAGCATGGCCAAGCACACAAAGGAGCTGCAGCAGGCTGAAGTGGCACAGATTTCAAAGGGTGAGAACCATGTCTCTCTGGGAGCTTTCCACTATAGAGCTGCTCACTTTCATAAGTCCTTATTTTTTAAAGTAACCGCCCTGTTGAAAGCATTGCTCAAGATTAAAGTTACCAGCAAGGAAATTATTTTACTTATCACTGATTTATACATCACTGATATATCTTTGTTTTTATCATCTCTAGGCTATTCCTATAGCTCAGAAAATATTACAGGCCTAATCAACCCTTCTGTAGAACAAGATTCAGATGACTGCAAGACCAGTTGGTTTGTAGGGTGCAGTATTTTATGAAATTCATGCTGAGAGAACACTCCCTAAGCAAAACACTAGTGAGGAAGCGTGAGCATTAAGAGATCGGTGCAAAAACCTTAATTTCACAGAAAACACAGGTACACAAAATGGAACCCTGTTTGTAAGTTCAACACCAAAAGCCACATTACTCACATGTTATTTACAAGGCAATATGACCCTCATTCAAGCTGGGGAACTCAAATTCAGAGAAACTCGTATCATCTTTATCCTGCCTTCTTGTGTGTGCTCAGCACACAGGGGCACCGTGTAACAAAAGGCAGCTGATTACAAACAAATGTCTATCACACTGCATATTTACCATGATTCCACAAGACTAAACAGAGCTGTTGGCAGCAGCAGAGGACTATTATCCTAGGCAGAAAACAAAAAAAAGAAACACAAAAATTAAGTAAGCACTGGGTGCAAGGGCTGGTGAGGGCAAGGTGGCTGAATCTAGCTCCTTGAGGCAGCAAAGAACATCTGGCTTGTCTCCATGGGTACAAGGACCAAGTGGGTCTGCAAGGTGATTGCCTCAGTCAGATCAGACTCTGGAGCAATAGATATCACTTGTGGGATGGTGGCTACAGAGTATTATTAACAATCAAAAGCTCTAGAATCATGGCTATAGGGCACACAAGCTCTGAAATAACCTCCCCAGGAGGGATCGATGAAGAGTCAGGAGGCTGGTCTGTCATATATCCATCCCTGTCACTGGCCCTGTGAACCCCCCCAGGCGTTCATTCCCCAAGCAGCCAGCTCTGAGACTCTGGCAGTGTCACAGATTCTGGCTTTTAACTTTTACCACTGAAGCTACAGTTCGGTCTGATGCCAACGTTTTTATTGTATAAAAAGAAGCAACAGAAAGGAAGTTAAGATTATCACCATCATACATCTGAGACGAGACTGAACGGAATTTAAGTCAAAAAAGAAATAGCACTGTCACAGCCCTAGGGCTTTCCTCTGCTCACTTCCAAAGGCTGAAGACACACAGAGCTGAGATGCTGAGCTTCTCCAGATACTGCAAAAATCCCTCCTAATGGGAGAAGTCCATTCAGAGAGGTCACCGCCCCTTGCGCCTGTGGCTTTGTCCCCATCTCTTAAGTTTTAAAATCCCATCTGGCCCCTTAAATAGGTAAAGGGTCTTACTCTTGCTTTGCTTCACAGTGTTTCTGGAGATTTCCACCATCCATCCCCCCCAAAAAAGTCACTGACTGGCACAGCAAGAGCTGGATCTAACAGTGATTCCCAAAAGCACTCTTCTCTCTGCTTTTTCTGGGGGAGCCAAGACACGCGCTACAAGTCACTCCCAGTTCCCACTGTACCCATTAGATACTCTATAATTTAGGGTGCTTCATTAAACAAAACCCTGAAGATGACAAGATCAAAGCAGGATTCTGAACTTTAAAACACAGGTTCATCTGGGTTTGCACTCACTTCTTCTTTGTATTGTTAAAGCGCAGGGTGATGTGGGAGGGAAAGTTGTGGAAACGTTAAGGGGAATGCAGAGGAAAAGGCACAGCTGACAGTAAAATGACTGAGCTTAATTCTGCCAGATTGTCTGTAGGTGCAAAAGATTTTGTTCAGCTCTAGGGGAGCCTGGGTTTTGAACTGTTTTTATTAACTCCTTCCTCAGCCTATCAGGGCAGAAAAGCATTTGGAGCTCAAATGACTAATTTATTTATTTTTTTATTACCAAAGCAAATGAATCAGGCTTGCAAAAATGTAGGATGATAGATTCTGCAGACACGAAAATCAATTTTTCTCCCCATTATTGGTCATCTCTGCCAAGTTACAATTCATTGCAGATTTTTTGCATCTGCCTTTTAAATCCTCAAACGTAAGCGTTCACATCGCGAAGTAACAGACCTCAGAGCTGCAGGGTGGGACAAAGAGCTACAGCCAATATGTTGTGAGCAACAAAGTGCAGACCTTTCTGTTAGCAGCACAATCTTCCGTGCAATCTCTCTGTTTCGCTCTGCAGCAGGGCAGGCGCCAGTCTCCCAGCCAGTAGCTGAGTTCTTCATTTCACCTATATTTTCTCAACCACTTGCTAAAGCAGTGAACCAGATGAAGCCGGTTTGCGCTGCCTATGACAGGATATTAGCTATTGAGAGGCTGCATACATTAACTGCCAGAACAGATGAGTGCTTTAACACTTACAAATCACGGGAGGGGAAGAATAGAGCAAGAAGAGATCGTTCACGTGCTCCTTGCTTAGATATGCTGATACCTTATCAGCTCACCACAGACAAGCCAGATGTGGAGGTGAGCGGAATTCGAGTACCAAAAAACCCTCAGCCTGTCTGTGAGCACGTACAGCAGGGGTGCAAACTAGAGAACTCTGAGGTGTTTAGATCCAGCACTACAGAAATTCCAGCTGTCAGAAACCTCAATCATATATGGAAATTGAAATTCAACCCCCTGGTGAAAAAACATTGGAGGGTCAGGGCAGGCACAACTTCCTTGATTCAGTGCAGGCAGAGAGCTTGCCTTGTCACTCACATTCCTTAATGGCAATCTATTACTGGGGAAATTACATGAGTTCTGTTTAATCCCCATCTTGCTGCATAGTGCCATTTGCTCACACAGGAATTTCCATTTGTTTCAGCTCTTCACAAGGTTATTCAAGGGACAGCGCAAAATCTTAAAGGAAGGCTAAAAGATCATTCTTCCAGAAGCTCCTCTATAGTAGGAGAAAATAAAATATCTGCTGCCTTTGTGGACTAGATAAAGGCTGAGGTTTCCCATATACACTTAATGTTTGTTTAAATGAGTACAGTAACTTTACATTTGAGGAAACACATTTATTTCTGTATATAAACAAAATGATGAAAGATTAAGGACAGCTGTGCATCTGTTTATCCGTAACATATACACTATTATCTGACTCGAGGCTAACAGACATTTTAACCTCCCCTTCAGCACCTGATCTATCATTTCTTTCATACTTAAATGCCTTCCTGTGGCTGCTCACAGACTGTAGAGCTGCTGGGGGGGGGGTGGTGGGGAATGGGACTGTTCACATCACATGCAGGCAGCTGGGGGAAGGAAGGGGAGGGAGCTCTTCTTTACTCAATCTCACTTCTCTCAGTATCAGTGTTTCTTTCACTTCATAAAGAATCCCTGCTTCAAGTGCCGAAGCACTTGTACACAGTGCAAGAAAAAATTAAGAATGGACACAAATTCCTTTAAAGCCAATGGAAAGGGGAAAGACTCAGAATTTAAACTGCAAATCCCGCAGTGACTCAATGCACCTGACTTCCCTAGTCCTGTTCCTGGTGTCCATGGGGTATCTGAAGCGTGGGGAGCTGTCACACTAAACTGAGGGGACCTGGATCTGTTTCTCCAAGACTGGAGCACATCTGCCAGCACCCAGTGACAGTGGGAGCAGGCAGGTACAGAGAGCAGGACACAGCCAGCCTAGCACTCCAAAAGCTCATTCCATGAGGACAGGAGAGGCTCAGAAAGGTGACCGTGGAGCAGAATTAAACACACAGAAAACTCCAGAGAAGCCAGGAGCTGGGGCTACCGTGATATCGCCTTCCTCAAGGGCTCATCCGCAAGATGTTTGGACATTTACAGCCACAGCAGTTTAAACGCCAGAATAATTCACCAATTTCTGAATCACTGCAGTCAAAAGGAATATTCAGTGCCAGGGGAAGGATGAATTGCTCTACTTCAATACTTTCTAATATAAGATTTCAGGCATTACCAAAAGAAAAGCGTTACTTTTAAGTATAAAAAGGACTAATGAAAACTGGAATGAACGATTTGCCTTCAGATGGGATTTGTTTAAAGTTCAGTGGTTTTGGACTTTTTTAAAGTTTTAGCTCAATCAAAAATAAGATTTTTTTTTTGCAGTCAAATATTAACACAGTTCTAACAGCCAAGCTGATGCAAAAATGGGGGCTAAATCAGCCCTTACAGGGTAAAGAATGACAGCATGTCCCTCTCACAAGGATGTAGAAAAAGGAGTCCTAGAAATCTTTAAAGAGGAAGAAAGAAAGCAATTAATTCCACATTTCCCAAAACATTTTTTGAGTGTGTTGGTTGGGCCATTAAAACCACATTTATTTATAGAAACCTGTAAGACTTGTGTGAAAGGAGACCTTGTTAGGAGAAGTGGCATTCATTTTGGACTGGCCAAGTATAATGTGTGCAGTGCTTTTATACCTGCAGGGCATTTCCTCAGGGCAGAGCCAACATTAGAACGCAGATTTTTGCAGTATACCATCTCCCTCTCCCATATTTCTAGAGGTTAGTCTTCCCTAGGGAGGAAAGGGATGACAAAGTCCTCCAAAGAATCAAAACAAGGAGGCACTGACTGGCTACTTCCCTTTCAAAAGGGGAGATAAATATACACACACACAGACCTGATTGCATGGATTATAAGCAATAACCTTCTTTTTCTGCTTGAAGGGACAGACCACACACATGTGGGACCCTTGAGTTTTTCTCTCACTGGGTTTTTTTTGCCCAATTCGTTCCATTTTCTGGTAGCTGGCATTGTTTGTTGCTGGCTATTTAAGCTCTAACTTCATTTTTTTTTCCCCTAACGTAATTTGAAGGCAGAAAAAAAATATACCAGACTACATTTCTATAAAATATGTGCATGCTTCCCAAGAGCTGTTACCTAAATTTGTAGGTCTAAACTTGTTAAAGGGGTGTGCTTGCAGTTTTGGTAGCTGACACCCTGTAAAACCCAACTCAACACAAGAAGGGCCAAGCTCAAAATTCCATCTTGATTTTGTCAGCAAGACAAACCTTTCCACAGACCTTCAGGGTGAAAGAGCAGCTTGTCTTTACAGTGCTGCCAACAAGAACAGATGCAGATGCAGCACAAGGATGCTGGGGGACAAGGCTGGGAGCAGGAAAACCTGCTGCAAGCAGAGAGGGCAGGGACAGCTGCCCCAGCCAACAGGAAACCTGCACCTGCCTTGCTTTCATCTATGAGAGCATTTCTTGTTTCTCAAGGTACTGAAACCTCTACACCTCTGAGAGGTCTATGCAGTTAGAAGATTTCTGGATATCAGCTTAGAGATTTATGTAAATTTTCTATCTAATTACTTCCAGTAATTACATCTGTCTAATTACTCTGTTTGGGCCTACAGAAAAGCCGAGCAGCTTCCTGTATCCGAGACATTCTTAAAAATTCGGGATAAAAAGCTGATTCTTATTTGGAACTAGAAATGTGCTAGAACAGCATCAACAGGACATTAGTGGAGTGTCAAAACCAGGACTCCTGTCCTCCTAGTAAAAACCTTTTCTAAGTCTGGATGTCAGTCATTGCAGTGCAGAGCCTATTCTTTTTTCTGGTTGTTGATGCCTAATCCCACAATTTCCTGCTCAGTACTCCTTCCCCTTCCACCATTTTTTCTCTCCTACTCTTTACTAAGAGAATAAAGATGCAGATTGCTCTAATTTTTTCCTTACTCAGCCACCAATTCACACAAAGCTTATGGAAGCTTATCTTCTTGAAGTCTTTTACCCATCTGTTCAGTCTGATTAAAATTAGCCAATAAGTGAGGTAGGATGTGGGACAAGGGGCTAGCAGTCGGACAGAAAAAAATCCCAAGTTATTTCCATAGAAAAACCAAACAAAAAACCTCACAACATTTAAAAAAAAAAAATCAAGAAAACAAGAAACTGAGTCTGGGCCCATAATTCTCACAGATCCCTTAGCTGCTTTTACTGGAACTAATTCGTTCATTCTCAGTCAGGTGTGTACCCTTCAGAAATGTAAACTTTTCAGGAAAGGATAAAGAACCAAAAATAACACGGTCACGATCCTGAACAGAAATGCAGATGCAAATCAGGAGAAGTTTTTTCCTGCTCATAGCACTCCTAAAAATCTCAACCAGCACCCAAGGAAGCTGTACCTCAGGTGTTAGCAGGCACCATCAACAAGGTCTTCTCATGCCGTCCTGCACAATTATTGATGCCCAGAACCTTCAGGCTCAGGTAAATTGCCATTGATCAATTGGCACAGACCATCTCCAAATACATCTGCACTGTTACAGTCAAGTAGTGTGTTACATCATTACTTTTAGCCACTTGATCTCCTGGATTTTTTTTTTTTCTCCCTCTTAGCAATTAATAATGCCAGTAATTACTACATAAAGTCATACTTCTTTAAAAGCATAATTGCAATTTCCACTCCCAGCTAACACAAGGTAACAATCATTTGTGTGATGAACCTTGGCATTCAATGGTGACATTAATGAACTCAGAGCAGAAATAAAGAGAGCAAATGACACACAGTCCAAGGAAATACTTGCACTATGGACTTAAACACCAAATCACAAAGTTATTTTCTTCTTCTGTCTGGGAACATACAATTATTTAGTATTCATATTACAGTGCAGTCCCATCTCAAGCTGATTTAAAGCCTACATTATAATTGCTAATGATTACTCATGAAAAAGAGACTATTATATGTAAAAACTGCAATCAGCACTAATCTATTCACCTATCCATTTTATACTGATACATTTTCTAAACAAAGCTCTGCCTGAATTGCTCATAATTAGCTTCTATTCTTACATTTTTAATTGCTCTTCTCTTCTCCCCCTCCCATTTTCAAACAGAACATTTTACATATCTTCAGACTTTTTGGGTTTTTTTTAAGATTTGGACTGAATTTTTATGAGTGAAAACCTGACACTGTAGAATTTGGAGTTTTAAAATAACTCCTCTGTTGTCAAATAATAAATGCCTAAGCAGTGTTTCAGGAAATAAATATTTTAAAACAAGATCAAAATTTCAGGCACAGCATCCATGTAGTCTGAGAGCATCTAAGACAGCACTAAGGGAGAAGAGGTGGCTTAGCCACCATTTTATTAATTTTTTTTTCAAAAGCCAAGTGCATTCTGTCCCTCATCTGCAGGCTGTCAAGAGCCTGGTAATCAAGAGACATTTGGCACTCCAGCTGGGAAAAACACTGCATTTAAGGGTCTCTGTCTGCTGAGACTCTAGTGCTGCTATGCCACCTTTCATACACATGGTATTGAAGTTGCTCTTTCTACTCCGCTGTCTTTCAGACACCTGAGCTGCATTTCATGGAAAGATGTGCTGGTCTTGGCTGGGATGGAGATAATTTTTCTTCACAGTAGCTGTGTAATGGGGCTGTGTTTTGGATTTGTGCTGATAACAGTATTGATGGCACAGGGATGCTTCTGATGCTGCTGAGCAGAGCTCGCACAGAGCCAAGACCTGTTCTGCTCCTCGCCCCACCCCAGCTGTGAGGAGACTGGGGGTGCACCAGCAGCTGGGAGGGGCCACAGCTGACCCCAGCTGAGCCCATGGGATGTAATGCTCAGCATGTAAAGCTGGGGGAGGAAGGAAGAAGAGCAGGGGATTCAGAGTGATTGTGTTTGCCTTCCCAAGTAACCATTACATGCGACAGAGCCCTGCTCTCCTGGAGATGGTGAACACCTGCCTGCCCACAGGATGTGGTGAATGAATTCCTTCTTTTGCTTTGATTGCATGCACAGCTTTTGCTTTACCCATTAAACTGTCTTTATCTCAACCCACGAGTTCTCACTTTTACACTCATGATTTTCTCCTCCATCCCAGTGCGGGGGGAGTGAGCAAATGGCTGTGTAGTGCTTAGTCACTGGCAGGGGTAAAACCACAACAAAAGACAACTGGAACTGCTCACATGTGAGAGCCAACAAAGCATCCTCTGCACCACACAGCTGAAGTTCTCCTAGTTATTATGTAGTTCTCCTACATATGAGATGATGTGTCTTTCTTAGGAGCATCCGCCTGTCAAAGTAACGCTTGGAGAATATGGAATTCAAATTCTAACTCCCATTCAGGTATTTTCTTTTTTTCACTCTATGAAAATCAATCCCACCTTATATTCAGAATAGTATTTCTGGTCCTCAGAGGGCAAGAAGGAATACATCTGGCTTCAGCAACAGACAGAAGAAAGCAGCTTGTTGCTGAGTGTTCTCTGCCAAATCTCTTCCCCACACAAAGTTATGTAAAAGCAGACAAAATTATCCTGTTTCAGTGCATTTGACTTGTGGAAAAAAACCCACTGATTTTAATGAACTGTTCCTCTGCTAAAGCACTTAAAAGTGGCATTTGCTAATGCTCGTCTTTACATCAATTTCAGCAGTTGTTGGATCAAACTCTCAATCTGCAAGAGTCCTTCACGACCAGTTTTATGCAATTTCCAAAGTGTTGCACTAATCAGTAGATGCTTTAATCTTCATAAATGCAGGAGAGCTCTTAGGGACTAGTGCTACAGTGACTGGAGAAACTCATTCCAAAACATTTTAATCCTTTCAGAAGCCTTGTGTTTTCAAGCTCAACAAAAAAACGCAGAGTGCATAACCTGCATGAGTCTGCTTAAGGAAAGATTCAGAGCTAAAAATGACCAAATTCACAAAGTGAATAACGAATCTACTTGCCAGCATAGTTTGTGAGCGAAATTCACAGACAAATTTCTAGTCAAGCCAGACAGCACCTCGAGCTGTTTTAATTTGCATCTGTATTTCCAAACTTTCAACAACTTGGAGTCTCATTCATATGCAACATATGAATCCATGAGAAAGTCATGCATACAAACACATCATCTCACACAGTCTGTTTCCAGTTACATGTCCCAGCAGAGTATCTGTGTTTTGACTTCAAGGCAGTACTGCCCAATATATCTAGGAAAAGTCAGTTGACATTTGCTGGTCTCACTGTGGATTGGGTTTAGATCACAATCATAACTTGCCATATTCTCAGAACTGCTCCAGCATATACTTGCAACACATCCAAACATCCCTGTCAGCATGAACGGTGAAGCACAGTGTGCTTCCTGACATGGCCTCTTTTCCTCTAGGCCCTCTCTTTTCCTCAGGGCCACAGGACATTAGCGTAGGTGAATTTACAAGGAAATCAGTAACGCTGCAGTGGAAGCAAGGAAGGCAGAAGAAAATGAAATTTGGTTAGCAGAAATTTTCAGATTCAGCTGTTTTCTTTCAATCCCAGCCATACTGGGTCTGGCTGGGATGGACCTAACTCTCCTCATGGCAGCTCACGCATTTGTGCTAACAACCCTGATAATGCACCGCTGCTGTGGCTGTTGCTGAGCAGCTCGCACAGCCAGCAGGGCTTTCTCTCCAACCTCACCCACTCCTCCCAAAGGCCAGCAAGCTGTTTCAGGGCAAGAGGATGCAAGGGCACACATCTTGGGCAGCTGACCCAGACTGAGCAGAGATATTCCTTAGCACGTGACACTGCACTCAGCAATAAAAAGCTGAGAGGTGGGAGCATGGGGACATTTGTGGGTAAGGCACGTGTCTTCCAAAACAACTGGTACAATACTGGGGCCCCACTTCCCAGGAAGTGACTAGACATCTGCCTGGTGATAGGAAGTGGGGAATAAATATCCTCTTTTTGCTTTGGTTTGCTATGCAGCCTTTACTTTTCTCATTAAACTGCTTTTATCTCAACCCTTGAGCTTGTTCATCTTTTATCTTCCTGACCTGCTGAGGAAGTGGATCAAGAGAACAACTGGGTCTGGCAGCCAGCTGAGGTCACCACACCGTCATATCTGTTTTAGAGCAAAAATCGACATTACCTGTCTCGAAGTAATGTTGGGTTCAGGTGTTGCTATAAACTTGTACATTAAATTGTCTTGAGGCTCACAGTTATGCTGGCACAACAGGAGCCCCAGGACACCAACATCACACTCACATTCATGGTTTAATAAAAGAGGACAATGCTACCTCTGCCAATTTAAAGACTTCTGATCTTTCTGTGGAAGCCAAATAAGTCATATATAACAACCTGAGTATGTAAAGCTACTACACTGATTCGATGCAGTAGCTTATCTATAAGGATGTAAGTGTCCTCATAAGATTAAAACCTTAGGGAAAAAAAACCAAACAAGAAAAAACCCAAACCCTGTACAGCCCATCTATGCTTCCAGCCACCTGAGCAATAAGATTCTCTCTAGTTGCAAGTGAATCACTGTGTTTTCCTTGTTTTCTCCAAGGAAAAGAAAATTGCAACTGTCTCGTGTGCCCAGAGATATCACAGGCAAAATAATTATTCATTCTATTGTCTTATCCTTGTGTCAAGAACATGACCATCTTTTATGAGGCTTGATGTGAATCAAAACTGCTCTGTTTTGAACAGAGCTGTCAATGATACTTAGGACTTACACAAGCCTTTCCCACGACTTACAAAATAAAATCAAAATCATTTAATTATCTGCCATTCATGTGTGCTTGATAAGTTGAAGAGAGCTAGTATTCAAATCCTTCACAAAGAAATGAAGGCATTCTTTTACAAAGTCTGACTCTAGCTAAAGACATAACATCAGCCTGGAAAAGTAGAGTGATATAGTTCCTCTGACCACATCTTAACTACACCCCAACAACAAGTAAAGACTTCCATTTTAAAAGCATTGCCAGACAGTGCCTGCAGTTTTAACCCCAGCTGAACAGACATCAATTACACTGACACAACAGAATCCTCAACACTGCTGGGTCCTGGGAACAGCCATTGGTGCTCAGCTTCCACGGAGCCACACTGCAAGCAGCAAGAGCTTAGAAACCAGCTTTAAGGCAGAGCTCCTCAGTGTTGTGTGATCCCAGCTGGCACAGAATCCCGAGCTACAGACCAGGGATACAAGCTGAAGTTGCAGTTTCTTACTTGGGAGATGAAGTGAATAAATTGCTCTAGATTTGCAAGAAATGCAGATCTTTCCCTCTCAGAAAGTCATCCTCCTTGCTGAGGCACTGCCAGTGAAGCTGTGTCTCCTCTCCAGCATCCTTACTTTCTCTCATGCTACACACCAGTCACCTGTCCCCCCTCTGACTGAACTCTGCTTGGCCCCAGCTGCACACACTTTGATCTTCTGCATTATTTCCTTCTACTCCCAGAGTTTTTCAGCTCAAACTTCAAAAACCCTCTCTTCTTTCTCTGTCTTTATTTGTATCACGACATGTCTTTGCAGACTCACAGCAGGCTTAGCAATACGTGCTGTCAGCAGTTGTCTACCTCTCGTGTTCCAGGACATCCTTGGCTTTAGCTGCACAGAAGCCCTAGCATATAAGAAAGATCTGAAGACAGCAGCTGGTGAGAAAAATTCCCCTACATCTAGGACCTTGTGATAGGTTCTTTCCCAATTTTTGTATCCCAGGTACTTCTTAGTTTGGGCAGTTTACTAGCATTTCTACTTCAGGGAAAGCACATTTGCTGTGCTTACATGAACATAAATTGTGTGGACATCTTCACTCAATTACATAGGAATATTTTAGTTTACATTGGAAAAAAAAAAATCAAACTGGGGCTAATCTAAGTTAGAATAAATTGCCTCTCCCTCAGACATCTTCCCCAAGCTATTAACCATTATCATTAAGGGAAATGAACTCTCACAACATCCTTATGTTGTGCAGGCAAGTTGCTGATGTCAGCACTGGTTGGCATGATGTTAGATCTACAGGCAAAATTCATGAGTACACTTTACTTCCTCCCACATGCAGTTTCATTTTCATTTCAAAAAGGAGGGGTTCACTAGTCTTTTTGCTGTGGTTCAGAATCAGAGCAGTCTTAAGGTAGGGGAGAAAAACTAGAAAACAACTCCTGGCTGCCATATAACAGATCAGTCAAAAACCTACAGATTTTCATCGCTGCAATCAAAATTAACCGAGGGAGGGTCTCAGACTGCCTTGCCACATTATTGTCTGATACAACATTGCCTGATTGTCTACTGAGTGGATGCCCCCACCCCTGGAAGCATTGCAGATCAGAAGCTTTGAGCAACCTGGTCTAGTGAAAGGTTTCCCTGCCCTTGCCAGGGAGGTTGAATTACAGCCTCTTTTAGGGCCCTTCCAATCCAAAGCCTTCTAGGAGTCAGAGCTGCACTGCCTCAGTACCTTTTGAAGAACAGTGATTAGATAATTACTTTTACTGGCTATCAGTAAAGCAGCATATATTTTTTTCCTTGCAGAAATTTTACATGCACTTGCTGCAATAAATGAGGATATTATGGTGGTATGAAAGATCTGAGAGAAAAATCTACGGAGCCTGCAGGAATTAAAACAATAGTGCATCTCCTAAACACTGATTATGACATGATAGTTAGTGCACTGACACTTATGGGGGGGAAAAAACTAGCTGGCATAGAACACACTTCTCTGCAGTTGGTGCTTTTCTATGCCAAAACTTGCTTATAAATGAAGCAGTGATTTGGGTATCTGAGATAAATAAATGACAGATTTCAAGGCTCCGAGTTGCCTTATACCACATGGGGCAGCTGCTGAGACATCTCAGCAACAAAAACGCTCTTGCAAAGCCAACAGCACAGTGTGGAGTTAGACAGCCACAGAACATCCCAACAGCTCAACTGCTGGCAGTCTTCTGGTTTGGTACTGAAATGAATTTGTTAACCCAGCAATCATCTACGGACAAGAAAGCAGCTCTGGGCTGCATATTTTTACAAGCTTTCTGTAGTTTCCCCTATGTTGCTGCAGCATAATGACTTTTCATACTGACAGAAGAACAAACCAGCGTTTTAATTTTGGAAGTGTCATTACTCATGTATCCAATCCTCATGAATTAGTTTAAGTAGAAGACACAAATGAATGCTGAAGCTGTGCATTTTTCTTCAGATTTATTCTTATTTCATACGGTAACTACAAAATGTGAAATGTATTTCTGTTCTGCCTGTAAAGTCATACAGTCAAGTTTAACTGAATGGCATCCAAGAGTTACAGATGCAAAATTCTAAACTAAGTGTATGTAACTAGGTATTTTTGTATTTTCCACTTTCATCAAATTACAAACTTAACTAGAAATGATAAGTAATTAATTGTATGAATAATTAACACTTACTTGTGTGTTACAATCAGTCCTGCAATTAAGAAACAATTTCAGATTGCAAACAACTGACTTGATTTTTGGAAGCCTCACTGAAGTACTTCTTAGGAAATCATAGTATGAACTAGGTAGTAGCTCATTCACTAAATACAATGTCAGTCTCAAGTCAGGCAACATTCACATACAAAACAACAAACTCAAGTACCAAGCAGGACAAAACAATAAAAACTTAAAAATAATTAAAACCAATACAGAAGTCCATGTTTAAAAGAGCTCATTCTATTTGTTTCCAAAGGAATTGTTTTTACTATACCTATATTTGTAACAGATAATCAAAGATATAAAAGAGATACAGATAAAGATGATTTCATGTTGTAAAGAAAATGAGCCACAAATGTTTCATGATTCCTTAAGCAGAAACCATAAACAAGACCAAGTAGCTGCAATTTTAAAGCAGGATTTGCTAACATAACATAACACACAACAAGTGGGAAGCAACATTTAGCTACATTACTGTGCTATTGGGCCACAAGTTCTACTTTTGAAGAATAAATATAAGCTTCTGTTAGAAAAAATAAGATTTTCTTTATATTTCTGTCTAACTGTGTATTTACATATAAACTTTTAAAAGTAAAAAAACCCAAAGATCTATTAAAAAAATCTTGTAATGTTATCCAAACTGACTTATTTACCTCCTTTTTGTTTTCCAGTCCTTGTTCAAGCTGATGGTGAATGCTGTATATCTAATCATAATCCTGCTGTTATCACAGCTGTTATGTGCTTTATTTTTGATGACTTAAAGACAGATGTTCCAAAATTGCCCTAGATTCCTGCCAGCCTTTTCAATTGCATTATACAAACAATTAAACTTTCCTGACCCTATTCCTGTCTCTCGATAAAATTCAGACGTTGATACTTCAAGAAGCAAATCGTGTATGTAAATTGGGTCTAATGACAGCTATTGATGTGTAGTCATATGCAAATAGAGTATTATCAAACATTAAAGTGTCCAGGAGCAGTAGCTAGATGGACGCAGTCAAGAAAAATTAACTAGAAGAAGCATATTCCAGATACTTCCCACAGTATGTAATGCAATTAAACAGAAGCAAAGGGAAATTCACACTAGAAACTGCCTCTCTCCTGCCATGCCTATTTATTCCCCATCATCTGTTATTATTGTTGAGAATCCTCACATTGTGTCCCAATTAAGCAAATCTCCCAGAATTTATACGGGTTCGCCTTCTCTATCACCACATCTTTAGTGTTTGGGACTGAAAACATTGGCACCTCATGCTGCACGCGAGTGTGAGCAGTTAGAATAATAACAATTGTAAGATGTGTTGCCAAAAAATGATTACAAGTCAAGCTTTATTGCAAGGGTGTCTTGTTTAGGAGGATTTAGCACAATTCGATGGCGTGACAGCAGTTGTCAGGTATTGATACTAACCATAATAACTATCAAAGAGACAACTCATTATTGAATATTCAGAGTGCTAAGCCATTGTTTGGGCATGTTTGGAATACGGATTATTTTGCTATGGTTTGTTAGTCTTATAATGAAGATTTTTAAAAACACTCCCGCAAAAAAGTTCTTTTTGTTTGATATTCTACCCAGTGGGTTTCATAGAACCCAATTATAAAAAGATGACAGCATTCAAAATTTCCTGAGAGTGTGACCAATTCGACTTATCCAAAGCATTTCTTGATTCTAACTTGTAAGTCACTTGTGAGATTTCAAGGATTCTGCTGTATTTTTCTGTATGCAAGAGTTGCTTCAGTCTTAGCATTGTGTCTTTTACTTCCTTTGTGTTCTCAAGCCACTTCTCCTGGCTTTTTGCCATTTCTTTTCCTTAAAGTATTAGGAAATAATATTTTAAAAATATGCCTTAACAAAGAACTCCATGTTTTATTTCTACCTCACAATATACAGCATGCCGATAAGTTTAAGAACTGTGACTGAAGGACCTTCCAGGATTTTCCCTGCAATCTCAGTCCTCCCCTTCAAGTACTGAATCCTCCCAATAAGCATCAACAACCATTTTGAAAATCTTTTGTCTTTCATAGTCATGCCGGATTAAAAAAAAGCTTGGAGTATGACTTCATTTTAGAATTTCTAGTCTCACATGCTGGTTCAGCATAGCTCTGCCTTACTCTGTTTGCCTCTTCTTTCATTATCTCACTTTCTGCACCCACTTCCCTTCTGCTGGAGGAGCCTGCATCATACTCAGAAGAGAGAGTTAATGCTGAAGATATTTGTGTTTCTCCACAGACACAGTGGTGATCCACAGGCACTCGAGGTAGCTGCCACCTCCACATTTAGGCTGCTAATGTTGCATATAGCACACTAATATTTATCACAGCCAAAGTTAAAGGAAAGCAAGGATCCATTTTTCTCCTACACATTATTTCGCAGAGTGGAAAATGGCAGCTATGCACTTGCGAAAGAAA
The DNA here is from genome assembly GCA_013397755.1 of Cnemophilus loriae. NCBI lineage: Eukaryota > Metazoa > Chordata > Aves > Passeriformes > Corvidae > Cnemophilus > Cnemophilus loriae. The sequence continues at coordinate 1,499,408 of VZTF01003765.1, read as the reverse complement.
GTGCAGTGAAAGAAGCAACTGTTTTGGGATCCCTCTGCAACCAGAGGAAGAAAAACTCCCCCAAGAAAAAAAAAATATCACAGGAAAGATTCAAACTCAGCCTGATCAGCCTCCTCTTTTTCCAGTCTAGTCTGGTATTGTACATCAATTCAGGACAATATCCTAATTTATGTTCACCTGTGTAAGGCAGAAGCAGACAAGAAAATTCAATACTTTTATTTAACATTTAAAGCTAAATCATTCCATTTCTGACCTGAATTTTTCACAGAATTTGTACCTTCATGAAGAGTGAAGCACAGGAAGGGAGCTTTGCCTTGATTAAACACCAGCTCAGTAAACTGGGTTTCTCTGCTTCTCTGCTCTGTATTGTATTATCATGAATGCACTGGAAGCTTTTACATTAAGATGTAAAGCTACAACATTTATCCATGTTCTCCCCTTTCTTCTTCCCCTGCATTGCTGTCCTTGCCCAAGGAGAGTCTATCTTGGATAACACGAGTAGAGACTAATTTTTAGTGCCAGGCAAGTTACCAGTTCCTTGTGTCCAGAGAAGTCGAGTAAGAGCTCCCAGACACATTACAAAGCTTCCCCAGGATCCCTGGCTTGAAGTTTGATGCAGATTCATTAATCAGCAGAAAAAAAGTCTTCAGTCACATGTGAAGAGCTAAAACTAGGAGACTGTGACAGTCACAAACTATTCTAGTACAGAATCACTGAATATTATATGCTCTTTAGTTAGTCATACTTCATCATTTTGCCTGGTCTGAAAGGTGACAGAGATGCATAAACATTGCTTATTTGCCAACAAATATAGCACCTTTTCTGGCTCACTGAAATCAAAATAGATGTCCATCTCATCCATAGACAGCACAACACCAAAATCACCTGTTCAGCTCTCGTGCCACAGCACTAAAAGGAACAGAACCAAAGGGAAAACAAATTCACAAGGAAATCTTTCATAGTGCATCTGCTATAAATACACATAAGGAGGACAACACAGGCTTGGCTTGTTTTTGTTTCAGAATAAATGTGTTCCAGTTGAATTCCCGTGCTTAAGACATGAGATGGTTTTTTCATGGGAGAATTTTGACTGGTTTGTACACACTAAATATACAGGGTTTTTGTGAAGTGCTTCTTCAAGAGTCACCCTTTCCAACTGGGAAGCTACATTACAAAGCAATACTAGATCCAAGGCCAGCTATAGCATTTATAAACCTTGCAGGGATGAAACAACCATTTGGATGAGGATGCAGGTACTGACAGGTGATTTTCCACTGCAATTCTTCCCCCTCCCCTTAAGTGTTGTAAGCACTTCAGAAATTTTAGCCACAGCACTAGCACCATGCAAGCTAGACTCTTTTGGGAACACAGTTTCCTTGTTTTGTCTCAGGCCCAGTCCCACTGGACCCAAATTCCACTCCAGTCTCTCCTCCTTACCTCATCACAGGAAATACTTGAGAGAGCACAGGGATTTTGGTGACATTGAGGTGAATAAAGTGGGCCATAAGACATAACTCAGCAGATTTCTGAGCTTGCACTTAGATCTGAATTTAAGTTAACACTTAATTGCTGGAAAAAGACAATTCTCCTGTGAGGTCAATCATACAGGTATGCACAATTATCTAAGAGACTGGAAAAGGTTTTTCACTTAATCTAACAAGCACATTTAACTAAACAAAGTTAAATCTTACTTCTAACAAAGCTCATCGCTTCTTTAACACAGCCTTTATGATTTCAACTTTGTTTCTTCTTTCTCTGCCCTCCTGAAAGCAGAGAAAAGGCTCCAAACTAAGCCAAAAAATTCCCCCAAAATACATGTCTTCTGCATCTGTGGTCAGAGACAGCTGGGCACATAACACAGTCAGACACCTCTATCCTGTGTCAGCAAACAGGCTGGAGTGATCCTCAGCTTCAGCATTTGGGACCACAAATATGGCCTGCAGTCACATTTGCTTCCTTCACCTTTCCCCAGTATCCACCATCTGTTACACATTTTAATTATCAGCAGTCTTTTAACTGAATTAGCAGACTCTGGGTCAGGCTTCTGGTCAATGTTTTTTTTTCTGCTGAGATTCAGGGAGTTCAGACTTACAGGTTTTGCTGCTCCTACTGTTCTTTCATATGGACCTGCATGAATAGGTCTCTTCTTCCTCTACAGACTACTGCACAGTTTATTTTGAACTACCACAAAATTCAATTATCCCAAAAGATCTTTCACCCATTGAACTATTCATCTTTTTACTTCTGCCACATTTCTGGAAGAAATCTTCTTACTCTCAAACTTATTAAACATTTGCCACAAAGGCAAGACCACAAAAAAATCTACGTTGTCATAAAGCTTAAAACCCACACACCTGAGTGAAACGATATGCAAAAAGAGATTTGGAGGGCATAAACAAGACACTTCATTGAATAGTGACAATGTGCATAAGTGCCTTCAGGTTCTAAACCACAGCATCTTTGATGTTGTATATGGCAGTTGTAAAAGAAAGCTGTTCTTAAGATTAATATAATTATTTCAAAATAGTAAGGAATGCTAACTATCACCCATTAGGCCTCCTGAATAACCAAGTACAACAGGATTAAAAGCACACATCAGAAGTAAACTCAGGAAAACCAGTGTGAGTGTATCTTCAAGTCAAGGAGCATGTCAGATCTCAGACACACACAACCCACATAAAGTAATTCCAACCATGTTTTGTTCTTTAAAGACTTTCCACACAATTTTACATAGGCATAACTGGTTAAATGAGGCCTTCCTTAGGAAAACAAGGTAGCTGTTCATCTGTGTTTATGATTAATTTATATTTGACATCAACATGTTTATTGCATCATTCATTAGGTATATTACCCTTAATAAGGGCCTCTTACCTAAATTACAAAGGCTTTGCAAAAACTTAATGCACGTTAAGAGAATGCCAGAGCTCTTCGAAGGAGCAGCCTAATCTGATCTACATACATGTACTGTTCTTCAGGACAGACCCCATCTAAGTCCTGTTTGACCAGAACTGTTCCATGGAATCTGAAAGTGGGGAATGTCTTCCCAAGTGTCAGAGAAATTCTCATTAAAATGTGGACTTTGGGCACAATTCTCTCACAGGGTTTTAATTTCTCACTGCAGAACCACTGTTCCACGTGTCATCTTATTTCAATTTGAAACACTTCCTAATTATCTTTTTATCTTGTTAAAGGGTGAAAATTTTCCAAGTAGTACTTTCCTCTGGAGATTAGTTTTCACCAGAGAGGCTCTGTTAATATGTACAGTCCGATTTGCTGTCCCTTCGAATTGATCTCCGTCTAAGGCTATTCCTTTGCTACAATCAAACAGGTAGGCTATCTACGAAATACCATCACTCCAATATTTTCATTTCTTCTTTTAAAATCTTTAGCATTTAAAGCTTATTTCCCTTTGCACACCTCTTCCTTCTTTACAATTGCAGTATCTCATAGAAGCTATTCACGTACACTTGTACATGCTACTACTTTCATATCAGACATTTCGCTATCAGACAAGGAAGTTTTCAGGTTCAAAAAATGAAGGAAACAACATCTATTATGTTTTTTATGAGCACTAATCGTCATGTGGTAGACTCCACATGGTCTCTGCCACAATGCTCAACATACACAGTTCCTCAAACTGAGAAACAACAAAAGATTTAATTTGCCTTGAATATACAAACTTTATTCTGATTTCAAAAATACAAGTTTAAATCAGTACCTACAGCTCAACCCCTGGTAAGTCTGCATATCACAAGTCTCAGTACTGAGAGAAGTGTATTATTTTTAAGATATACAAGACTGAGTAACATGAAGGAATTATTCAAACTCTTGCTGAGATCCTCAATACAAAGTACAAGACAAATAAGCATTACAGTTTTAAATATCAAGATAACCCCTCCATTCTGTGGAAGAACCTACCCACCAATCTGTCACCAAGCACTTTGGAAACTTTTTCTTAGTACTACACTTGCATGAAACATCTACAATGCCAAAATAGCCATACACCATGGTACAGCTCTTTCCCTGGCAACTGGCAGACCTCATGCTATGGACTGTGTTGCTTCCAGAGAGCAATTTATGTGTGATCTATTAACATCCATCCTTCGTTCTGAAACTCCAGTGTACAGTTCAATTTTATACATATGAGCACTACTCCAAACAAGCAAAAGGCCTCCTGCTGCTTTCTGCAGAATGAAAGCATGTGTCTGACAGGAAGCACAGAAAGCTATTTCAGGATTATCCATGTGGCTCAAAGTTAAACAGGATTTCAAGATGAAAATGTAGCAGATCTGTAAAATAACATAACACCTTTATGTTTTTTCAGGAGTATTTAATATGCAAAACCATAAATCTGTTTACTTTGTTAGCTAAAAAAAAAAAAAGGCAAAAATACTTCAATTTGAGATCTTTGGTAACAGAAGCCTCATTTCTTTAAAAGAAAGGACCTTTTTTAGAAGACAAAGATCCAGGTTAACAAAAGGTTAATATCTGTCACCTGACAGAGATCAGTATCTCCCCATTCCAGTGGCTAACGTTTCAGGGGCTACAACAATTAAACCATAAGAAAGCCATGACCAGTGTAATGGAATAGTTGTATTAGTCAGGCAGATCACTTTACATTGCTGGGTATTCTGAAAGATCCCATGAGGATTCCAGCTGTAAATTCTTGACGAGAAAGGAAATGATAGCAGTGTCTCAAAGATTTATTTTTACTTTCTGTACAGCACAGTGAGCACATGGTAGAATAACGAGTCCATTCATTCATAATTGCAGATGTTTTACACATTTGCTGAAACATGTGCACTAATGTGTTATACGGAGCTCTCTCTTCTGTTTCCAAAGTGTTCGGATAATTATTCTTTGATTTGCATGTTTGAAGTGTATACATATATGCATAAACTCTTCTGAGCTCCTGTTCCAGTTATCGCTGTTACAACTCGTGTCAATCACAAATCAAATCATCTCGTCCCTGGAAGGTGGGGATGCTGCACAGTTATTGATACCCAGCTCACACTCTGGAAGGTTCTGGCAAGGCACTAGGGCTCGCTCCTGTGGGCTACACAGTGTGAACCTCCTCACCCGTGTTAGCTGATAAGGCACCTCATAGAACACGGATATTTATACCGCTGCTGGAAGGTTACTTCCAGTCACTCTGGAAATCCCATAAGCTAGCTGGTTACTACACACAAACCCTTCATAGTACTCAAAGATACTATCACTGAGACTATTTCAAACAAAGCAGAAAACTACTAAGCAGTGAGAGAAAAGGGGTTTGGGTTTTTTTAAATCAAATATTAAAACTCTAATTTTGTTCTGTTCCATAGATTTTGTTTCCTTTTGAGTCTCACTTTCTCTCCTGTTCTTTCTCCTTCCTTGTCCTCCAAATCAGCAAGATGGTTTCCCTATAAAATGCTGTGTTCTCTCCAGGTTTATTATCAATGCTTTATTATCCTGATATGCTTCCAAAGGCATTCCAGCTCTAACCACGTTGTGCAAAAGATTAATCTTCACATCTATTTCTGTCCTGCCAACTTTCTCTACCCAAAGGTGCTTTGCCAATGTATTTGTTCATTAGTAACAATAATATCTCCATTCATGGGATTACTGCATCCCATTTCCCTTACTTCTTGTGATCTTTTCACACAGAGACAACTTGTATGAAAAACTTCAACCAACACTTTTTAAACTCGAGCACATCTGACAAGTCACCAAAGTAGAGATGTAAAAATAAAAGGAGCTGCCTAACTTCCAGAAGTCCCAAGCCCTTCAGCCTCTATTGACTGTAATGTATGTTTTGCCCCTTCAGCTGCTGAAACCAGACTCAACCCTAGACTCAAGTGCTCAATTGAAATGCAAGCTAGATCACATTCGTCATCTTGGACTACAGAAATACTCCATCAACCGAAGATCACCAGTATACAGAGCTTCATGGTAGAAGAGATCAACAAAAGTAGCAGTAACCCCAGAACCATTTGCAAGGCCAAGAACAAAATGCAGACACTGAACAGGGTGAAAATAAGTTACTGAAGTACTGATGATCAGAGAGTGAAATCATAGAATATACTGAGTCTGAGGGGACCCATCAGGATCACCCAGTCCACCTCCTGGCCCTGCACAGGACACCCCAGCAGTCATACCACGTGCCTGAAAGTGTCGTCCAAACACTTCTGGAGCTCAGGCTCCTAACTAGTTTTCTTTGAACAAAATAACACTTCAAATCCGCAAACCATTTCAAAGTTTATTGTTTCAAAAACAGTATTTTGCCTCCGATTTCTTTTTATGTTACCACTCTAACTGTAGCATAAAGCCTGACACATTAGGAATGACTGGAACTACGTGGTAATTTGAAGAACCTTGCAGAAGCTTGCTCCAGGAAGAAGAGCCTGGTACACAGGGTGACAGCCCCCATAGTTACATTACCACAAAAGCAAAAGGAGAAGGACTTCAAAGGCTACAAAGGGTTGGGACTTCTTTTTCTCCTGAGATACGTGTTCCTCAGGATGAGGGGGGAAAAACAAAAAAAGTGAGGTAATAATACAAGAGAAACTCTTAAATACTATGAGGATAATTGTCAGCCTGATCTTCATCATGAGATCCCTGAACATTCTGGTTATGTTTGCTAACATGACAACACAGACACAGAAGGTCACTTGCTGCCCAACAGCCTCTTTCCTCTCATGTTGGTTAAACTACCTGTTGGATTAAAAAACTCATAGTTATGAAAACCACAGTTCAAAATTCTCATTATTTAGCCCAAAAACTACCTCAGAGGAGCTGAGCTGGCAGTCCCAGTCCACAGAACTTGCTAGGACAAAGCTACCACAGGACAACAGCAGTGGACACCAACCTGAAACTACAACAAACCTTTCTTGCTATGTCTTATTTCACACAAAACAATTCGTTTCAAATACTTGAAGGACTTCAAATGTTTCCCCCAGGTTGCCCTCCACTTGCTTAAATAAACAAAGAAAGTAAAACCCCACAAGGGTTCTTTTAGCACAACAGAGGTGCTGCCTGATTGTCAGGGTGTGTCTCAACCCCCGTGCACATCCTCAGCCAGAGAGGAAGGGGGTATGAACAGAAGGTGCAGCGTCCTCGGCTTCCCACCCATGCCCCCAGCTCTGATGATGAATTCCTTCAGCACAAATGGATGTGACAGTGTTTGTGCAAGTTCTGCCCAGTTCCAGGGGAGGGCAGGTGAAGCTGTGCACTGATGGGTAACAGAGCTCTCAAACAGCGTAGGAGTCTATAACAAGAGCATTCTGGTGGGTTTTGACTACACTGACAAGAATTTTGCTGCATGGGGTCCTTCCTTTTCGGGGAATAGTAACACATTTCTTGGTGCTCTCTGAATGTTCCTTTTCCATTAAAAAAAAACCAAAACAAAAAAAAAACCACCTGTAGACATTTACCTACTCTTTTAAATAGAGATCTGTATTTGCCACTCCTCATGCACTGCATTAAGATACCAGTTTATTTGGATGCTTGATTCCTCTTAGCTGAGCCAAAGTCAGAGAAAACATAACTGGGTTTTTGCACAGACACAGAATTGTTCTTTTCCCAAGCCACTGAGTTTACCTCAAGTATTATTTACAGCAGGAAAAAAAGTATGTTTTGTGTTATTTGACTAGAAAGGAACATAGTTATTGACATTCCAACTTATTTCGAAGTGTCCACCCAAAACAAGTTGCCCCAGTCTGTACCAAAACACTATACAAAACAATTCTGAACTTGGACTATTTTCTAGCACGTTCCACCTTAGCTGTGGACCTTACATATATTTTTATATAGTTTACAGCCATGCACAGGTCATCACTGGAGAAAATTCCTATTCCTGAGATGGATATATGCTGACATTCTCAATCAGAAGTGCTGCATCGTTATTCTTGCTGGAGCACAGGTAAAGTTTATTTTTATTCTGTAATTTCTACCTAGTCAGAATGAGTTAAGAGGCTTGCACTCAAAGTGTACAGGATACAAAATGAATTATAAGCACGTCAAAGTAAGAAAAGGAATTAGTGATGATGGTTGAATCGCAGAAGAGCTTCAAGTTGAATTCACAAAGGGCCGTATTTGAGCTTTATACAAAACCACATGAATCTGAAATTGGGGTGAACACAGAAATACCATCTGTCAGTCTCAACCCCACTCTTAGCATTCCATCCAGGTGAGAAACACCAGGAATCTTATTTAGATTTTTGGTATTTCTTCTTCTAATCACTGCTGGAGCTGGAAACTGCAGTGTAAGACCCAGGCAAAAAAAAAAAAAAAGAAAAGTTACAGAAAGATTTTGGATTTGGGATACAGAAGCCATGTGCTAATTTCACGCTCAGCATAGCAGGGTTTATTTACCCAAAATGCATAACCGTAGTATGCAATGGTCCCTGCAAAGAATGAGAACCCAACCATAGATTGAGGGACTCAAAGGGCTGGAGGGTTGGCATGGAGAGTAAATTAAAAGGCAAAAAAACCCCACGAACCCACATTTTTGGATAATTAAGCTAGTGTAGATTTTCATATGGGTGAATGCTCTTGGGACACCTAATATGAGCTATTAGCTGAAGCAATGCAAAATTTAATTTACACAAACAGTAAAGATCTTTTCCTAAGGAATATTTTGTGACTAAAAACGAGCGTGGAGTACGAGAAGCACATTTGACATGAAAAATTGTTTTTCACCCATGTGAAAGAGTCAAATTTTCCCAATATGGTGATTAAGCAAAAATGAATGATTTTGCCTGGAAGATGCATTTTTTTCACTGTGTCATAAAAAACACCAGCTATTGAACTTATAGCGGGTTTTGTGTGGACAGAATTTTTTCTCTGGATTAGAAATTAAAAAAAAAAATCAAACCCTTGAAAACATACCTTTTTTTATACGAATGGTGATAACATGAAACATGAAAACTGAAATGGTTTATTTGGGCGTTTGGGGGGGGGTTAAGAGTTCTATACACTTTGTTTTTTCAATATAAATGTGATATACATCTATTATGCAAAACCTCAGTTATTCTGCACATGACATTGCACTAGGCAGGCTTTGAATTTTTTTCTTGAATACTAAAATCTCGTGTGTTGCAGACACTAAAGCAATGAAACAGAATCTACAGAAGAAAATGGAATTACATAGCCTTAAGCATTATGGAGTCTGCATGCTGTTCTTTGTTAAACAAGCACCACACTCCCTTGTCTGTCAGTGCTCCCATTTTCAGCAATAGTTCAGCACTGCCTCTCTAAATGACACATAGCAAGGAAAATAAGGTTTTCAATGAAGCCTCACACAATTAAAATGTTAAATATTTCACGTACTATTCCAATGTCTGCAGGAGGTAAAGCTTCACAGGGAGCTAACTTATCTTCCACAGCCAGAGGAAATGAAGCAGTTTCAGCCATCAGATGGCTTACCTCAGTGCATGCTCCAAAGAGATTCACATGCTTTGCTTTAATACAAAAAACTCAAAAATAATAAAAAAAGAAGGATGATAGAGGCCATATTACAAAGAGAACAGTTCAGTCTCATTTGACAGGCAGTAAGAATGGGTCAGACTGTATGACTGATTTTTTAGTAGAACATTTTTTTGATTTCTATAGGGAGTTTAGCGCAAAAATTGATGAGACAGTATGTCCTTATTAAAGCAACCATTTTAGAAAAAAAACTCTCACCTGTTTAAGTTTCACTCTTGTTCCCAGTGAAGATTGACAAAACCATCTATTACATTTCAACAACATCCCTTCAAGCCCAAATTTTTAGGAATTCTTACACACAAAAATCTAGTTTGCAGAACAGGATAAATACAACTGTCCACAAATAAAGATTGGCAAGTTCCTAAGAGCTTGTAGGATTGGAACCCAAATTGTTGGTTGGGTTTTTAGTGCCACTTTTCTCTTCCTGCCTCCTTAGAGCTACAAGGCGTAGGTTCAGCGTAACAGAAGCACGAGCAAAGCATACACACAAAGATGCAGAACTTATCTACACTAACTTCTTACCAGGCAAAGGATCCAAATTCTGCAGTACCTTTATAACGGGGTGTTACAGGGTGTGATCCTAGCAGGATTCTGGCCCGGGACATGCGGCAGTGTCAGCCTATTCCCGGGGAGGTGCACGTACCGAACGAGCCACAGGAGGGCTGCACCAGTGCTCCCAGCCCATTCCGGCTGCCCAGAACCCGGCACCAAACGGAGGGGGTTCCAGCTGGGAATGACACAGTCGCCTGAGCAAGGGGGTTTAAACAACATGCAAAAGCTCCATTAAGAAAGAGTTTAAATCCTTGCACTGCAGTTAATCACAGAAGCAACTTACTGAAGGATTTCATGTGTCACACTTACTGGTTCTTCAGTTTTAAAAGACAGGAAAGATCAGTGCCCTTGCCTGCCTTTACCTATAGCTACCTGCAAGAGCAAGGTGTCATTTGCCCTTCAGATGTCATCCAGATTTTCTGTGTGCAGCACCAAGGCTGATGTCTAAGAGCAGATCTGCTTTGCAGTTATTACGCACTGTTTAGAACTGAAAAACATTTAAGTCTGTGCTCAGTCCAAGTCCGCCCTCTGTCCTCAGCTGCACACAAACATTATGCACTTTCTCCCATAAAGTCCAGCATCAGAGATAAGGCAAGATTTGAAACATACTGAAGTCATGAGGGTCAGAGACTTGGAAAGTTAACAACTTGACAGCTCCACGTGCAGCAAAATGTTCCAGATGCATAATGCCTTCTCTGGAGGAAAAGAAAATAAACCAAACAAACCAAGCCCATGTCTTTGATTTTTCAAACCAATTTTCAAATTCACAGAATAATTTTTCATACAAAAAAATAGGGGGCAGGGATAAGGTGCTGGGACACACACACACGTTTTGGAAACAGCTGGTATGAACAGCCATAGTTTACAATCCAGGTGTTTAGGATCCTTCCTCAAAAAGCTGCATAATCTTTGTTCACAGTTATCATCAATTTAATGCAGGCCCTTAGTACAAAGAACAAAAGGGATACTCCAGTGCAATCCTCAAGGTTTCACTCAGAAAACAGTATTCAAATTTTTCCGCTTACATTTCCAGCCCTGGTTTTCCACACCTTTTTTTACACATGCTCAAAGTCAAGCATTTAATTTTATTCCAAATAAAAGCAGTGTTTTTCAGGGTTTCTGCCAGAATGGCAAAGTCAGCAGGATTTTGACAAAGTGCAGCAGGAATTTAGAGTAAAGGCAGGATATCCCATCACCTGGAAAGCGCTGATAATGACAGCAACCAAGCTGGAGAACCACTTGGAACACTTAATCAGGCTGTGGTACAGATTAATTTGATACTGTCTTTAAAGTGCTTTGAACATGAAAAGCATAAGTTAAGTGTTTTATCTGCGGCCTCATCACCACCACCGTGCCTCATCCTACCTAACGGTGCAAGGCAGCTGGTGAGCTTGTGGTGTTACACTGGGCTGTGACAAGGGAGGACTGCTTCCAGCAGCACCCCAACCCCTTTATCTGCTTTCAAGCTAGTAACAATTGATTGCTGGGTAGGTATTGGTAAAATCGTTCTGCTCTTCATTCACATCAGCCCAGCTGAGCAATTCCTAATGTATTCTGGCTAAAAATTAAATCAGTACCTAATGAAAAAAAATTTTTAAACCATTAACAGTAATAGTGATTTTCACTTTCAAAGCATCAGCAGCTGTGACAGCACCCAAGCAATTAACAGGTCCCTTTGGCTTTATGAGTTTTCATATACAAACACTAACTCCTAGAGCAGTTTAGGTAGATTAGAGGATACTGTGATCCAAAGACCATTTAACACCTCCCTTTGAAAATCACTTCTACCAAAAGAGTATTTACTTATCCATCACTGTTAGGCCAAATTTGGACAACAGTACACCATAGCAAGTGGTATCTTCAGTCTTCAATTAACTCTTGAAAAAGCAGCATTCACTTAAAGGGATGACGGGAGAGAGATTCAGACATTCTGCTGTCCGACTGCACGTTCAGTCATGGGGAAATGTGGTACAATTACACTATATTGAAGAAAAATGCATTCTTTTTCTTCATTCAGAGGCTATCACCTCTGGCTTCTAACTACATACTCCAAGACAAAAGGATAGGAAAACTCAGCTCAGTTCTGCAGTGTGTCAAAATGCCTCAGTACACAGGACAAGTCCAGCACACAGACCTGCCAGGACTATGCTCGTTCCTGCACTTTCTGAGGAAGTGAACATTTTGCACTAGTAATAATTACATTCATCTCATATTCCACCAAGAAATGGGCCTGATGTTTTATCATGTTGTTTGAAAATACATCCCTCAAGCTTTGGGGATTTTTTGTGCCTTTCTTTTTTGTAGAGGGGCATGAAGAGGTGTTGGTGATGATTTGGGGGAGAAGGGCACCTTGCCTTAAGGATGCAATACAGAGAACTGCACTGAGAAAAGTAATATTCTGTCAGCAACAGAAAAACTTGGGGATGAAAGCAAACAGGGAAAGAGACTGGAACTGCCAGGGTGCCCCCATAGCGCACATCCTGTGCAAATAACACCTAACAAATGTTTGAACCACCACCTATGGTAACAGGGAGAACACACCTGAGGAACCTCACAGAGTCTGGAACAACTCGTAGCTACACATTTAAACAATTAACCTATCAATCAAAAAGTGTATTTGTATCAATGTGACATGTTAAGAATGATTCAGAGCTGACTTGCTTTCTTGCTTTTCTCAGACAAAAGAATCAACTCACCTTCTCATCCTCTTTCTTTTCCTTTTTTTGTTTGGCTTTCCCTCATAACAACCAACACTTAAGTAAAAAAAACACACAGCTATTATGAAAGGTTATGAAGGGAACAGCATGCTTTCCATGGAGAAACAAGGTGCAGCAGTAGGCACACACTAGCTAGCACATGGGAGACAGAGTAAAGAATTACGAAGTTGTTCAGTACCATTGTCATAAATGCTTTCAGGCATCCCCTAATTTTGTAAATAACTTCGTGTAGGGATACACAGGCTTTTATTAATTTGTCCTCCTGTTGAAAGGACAGGATCCTACAGCAAAGCTCCGTGACACAAGACACAGACTGCACCGTAACTCAGAATTTCATTTGATTTCTATCCAAACAAACTGAATTGAGCGAATTACAGATAAATTATAATTCTCAAAGTCAAAGAAAAATTCTGCAGCCTTTTCCCAGAATCTGCTTTGTGACTATCCTTAAAAAAACACTAGAGGATTTGCTACTGCATTTATATGCTTTTTATAAAGTGGCTTATTTCATTAACTGTCTTAGAGCTGAGGGAGCACATGAGTGTGCACTTCATCCACTCTGGGCAACAGCCCCTGCAAAATTATTGATTTCCCAAGGCTGGTAATTCAGCTGGAGCGTCAACCTCAAAATCCATGAGAGAGGCCTAAACATAAAAGACTTTACATTAGATCGTTCTGCCTGGCAAAAGCTCCAAGGTTTTCTATGCCCAGGAAGTCTTCCGTTTCTAAACACAGGAACTTTTCAATGGAATATCAGCAAGGTGGTCATGGCACTGTTGAAGCAATAGAACCCTTGAAGGCTTACCACCAGCTTTTACATATAAATATAGTGTTGTGCACATAAATTGAGAGGGACTTCAATGGAAATGTTTGCATTTCAACACAAGTCTCCTTGGTGAGTGATCTAGCTTGTCTCTAAGATCAAAGAGACGTGCATTAACATCTTCTGGCTTGCAGAAGAAAACACACAAAACCCACCCATAACTCAAGGTATAGGGAACTACAGAAAAGCAGCCAGGGAAAACAAGAGGAAACAGAATGGATAAACCAGGTCATCCTCCAGAAACAGGACTAAATACAGATGCAGATTAGCCTGGCAAACTGAACATTTCTAGGAAGTGCTGATAAGTCACTGTATTGCCAAAATTAGAAAAATTGTGTAGGAAGCAATTAGCTACTGTAGCTTCTCTCTACTTAAAATGATTGTTCAAGGCTATATTGTAATATGCAGTTGGTCATACCAATTCAGCATGTAAATGCTGGCATGAAAAATGCCATTTATTCAATCTCAACTTCAAAAAAAATCAAATTGAGTTGAGAGAAATAACAGTTCTTCCCTTGACCCATTCTGCATTTACACTCCGATTCTATTCCCAACACGCAGCTTCGCTGTGCTCATTGTACGTGTGTCCTCCATAATTAAAGCTTTATTTGAACCTCCCCCCTCTTTCCGCAACTCTCTTGGTTAGATCAAAACAGTAGAGACAAAAACTGAAACATGCCTGGGGTGCAGGAGAACAAGAAAGACTGTTTAGTGAAGTAGGCTAATGGTGGTGGGGAGGAAGGGGGCTGATTTTCACATCTCAGAACTGTTAAGCCCGCAAATATTACTGAAATCACATCTGGGAACAAAGCTCTGCTTTAAGTAAGTTCACCCATGAGTGTTGCTAAGCAATGGAGAAAAGACGAGGGAGAGGGAGAGTGCCTGACTTCAGGATTAGAAGGATGGATAGAAGATAAAGTAAGGCTTCTACATAGCTTTATTTATTAAAACTTTCAAGTTCTTTATTTTCATTGCCTGTCTTCCAAACTACTTGTACCGTGATTAATCAAGTCTCATTCATTATCTATCCCAATGCACACCCAGCACAAAGAGAGGTGCTGCATCCTGGAGCACTGGCACAAGCATTTGCGCACCAGAACTGCCAACATCTGTCTCTGGATTTAGCAGGTAAGAACGGGAGAAGCTGTCCTGATGCAAATACTACAGAATTTAGAGTCTATGTTTTAGAGAAATACTGCAGATAGTTGTTTTTATGTAACTTAAACTATGCATTGTATAGGAAGTAAAATACTTGTGATAGCTACAGCTTGTTCTAACTCTATTCTTATGCTGGTAGTTACAGAAAAGTGAAGTATTTTATCTTACAAGATCAATAAATGTCATATCTTCACCTTACTTAAATGAAGTTTTTCTGTCCACTCTCTACTGGCAGCTTGATATTGTAAAAGTTTCTTGTTCTGCTTTAGCAAGATTACTTCCAATCCTTAGGAAAGCACCTACACATTTTCAGCTGTAGACAAATACATTGCCTCATGTTACTTCCCAGAAAACATTTGTTGCCTTGTTCAGCTAAATGCCTCCATAAACTATAGCCTGTACGTTTGTAAAGCATGCATTGTTGGAACAGTAAATTGAATTCTTTGATTCATTTTTACACGGCAGCGGTATTTTTCTTTTTTTTTATCATCATAAATACTCTGGAATGCTCATCTCTTTATTATTCAGAATTATATTCCATATGCTGAGGCATTTGCAGCCTCACAGGTCATTTCATAGGCATTAAACTTTTACTGTATACCTGTCTTTTTAACATTTGCTAATAACTCATCTGGAAAGAGAGTGACATTCATTGCTGAGTAACAGATGTCTGCACACACAGCATGAACTAGGAGCATTTCTCAGCCTGAGATCCTGGATTATGATTAACTACCTAGTCAGTATTCTAGTTAGACATATTATGAAGGCCTTTCCCAAAACTCAAGATATTCAAACCCTATCACTTCTGCAGCACTCCAGCGCTATTCCCTGCACAAGGGATGCATTCCCCTGACAGGCAAATGGCATTTAACAGACTGAACAATAGAAACTAATTAAGAAGATTGAGTGTTGTAATCACATTTTTATTTTGTACATCTTTAATATTTTCAAAAGCAGAGACTCCGAACCAAACATTTTAAGCTCAAAGAACCACGGACACTGTACAAAGGCAAATTAAGCCACATGCTGAAAAAACAACCTATAAGTTTTCCTCTCAAAGGTGATAAATTAATCACTGAGACTGGAAAGTTTCCCATGCCTAACACTTAAAATAGGTCACCTCTTGTACTATATTTTATTTACGCACACGGTCAAAAGCAAATCTATGGGCAGTGGCTTGAGAGCTGAACAGGCACAGTCACTTAATTTTTCATCCTCCAAGAACTCATCCAGGCAGTCCAAAACCAAGTGATCAAGTGGAAATATAGACCAGGATGGAAGAAAGATGCTGTGGATAACCCAGCAGTTATCAGTTTCATATAGCAAACCCCTTGAAATGGATGACATGTAGAAAATGCGCAGAGATCCATCATGTTGCATTGCCTAATTGACTTTTTTTCCCCCTTTTGCTTTTTCTTAATGAAAAGCAAGGAATGAGAGAAGAAGAAATCTTCCCTATCAGCAGCAGCAGGGGTTGCTGCAGCAAGATGATAATTCCCTCCTGCTACTCTGCTGACAACCACCAAGCTGCACAGGAGGAGCAAAGCATTTTAATCATGGAATTGAAAAAACACAGCAGTTCCTGAAGCTTCACCTTACCTTGGGCTGATTTACATTAATTTAGGATCAACTGGCTTTCAGTAGGATAATATTATCTATGGAAGATAACAGAGGAGGGAAAATTTCGGTGTATTTCTAGTTTCCCTGTGCATAACAGGCAAGGATCCATGCATATGAGAGTTTTGGAGCATCTCAGATAAGCAAAGACTATTGAATTCCTTAAAAGCACTGTGCAAACTTGAGGGCTCCCTAATCCCATACTGAGTGTTTTATAATACTGCCATACTTTCAAGTACATACCGTTAAAAGGGTAAAAAATACATTAGCAGCTGGCGAGTCAGGGTCCAATCCAGTGTCCACTGAAGCCATCAGAAAAATCCTGTGACAGAGGCCTAGAGGTTTTGGCTCTGGCTCTTTCATCAGATTATCATTTATAACAAAGGCACCCCATAAGGAGCTGCTAAGACAAATGCAAATCTTGTGTCAAAGACAGTCAAGCACCCCCCAAAATTAAAAATTTGAGCACACAGCAGCTTACAGGCAGCAGCTTTGGGCATGTGGCACAACATCTGCTACAAAAACACTAGAAAGCAGACCTGCGGCAAACTGGACCGGTGCCAGCTCTCAAGATTATCCCCCCCTCCAAGGCTGTCAAGTAAATGGACAGATGGCAGCCGATGCACTCACAGGATAGTTAGCTCAGTTAACAATCAAGTATGCTAAATGCTTTCAGATTCACTCTGCACCAAGCATTGTACTTTCCAGTGAACCATTCACACTGTGTCCTAATAGAAATATGGTTTGGTATGAAGGAACTGGCAGATCCTGTATTTTACAAGACAGTTTCTCTGGAACAATTTGTCAGGGAACATTAGATCTGCCTTCATGAATAAAGTGAGAATCTGCCAAGTTTGCCAGGCTGGCTTGTTCATAATTTTAATTCTACAGTGTTTGAAGAGTGAGGATGGAAACAAACATGAAGATGCAGGTCCGTTATCCACGCAAGCTGCTCCCAGGGATGCACTCAGCAGAAAGCAGGAGGGATGTTAGGAGCACACAGGATATCACACCACAGCAGCTGTGCCCCTGCAGTGCTGCCTGCCTGCTGTAGGGCATCACACAGCTCTCCTGGACAGGACAGCTATCACAAGCAGCCTGCTGGGTGACACACTTGTCACCCGAGTGCACAGATGTGACAACTCACCCCAGAAAAGCTGATAGTTCTTGGGTTTAAATGGGTACAATCTGTAAAGAAAATTTGGCCCTCATACATCGAGGGGGCAAATGATTCAGTACTGAGCACTAACACATAGCATACAGGTGGACTTTTGGCCTCAGCATTTCAAGATGCATCTTTAAATTCTTCCTCTTTATGGTTAGATATGATTGCCTTTAACAACATTTTTAGACTCAGTGAATGTTACTCTATGGATTTAATTTTCCATAAATCGTCAGGGCAAGAATAGTCTTTGAAAAAAATGTTGGTTTCTTCTCCCACCTCCACCCTCTGCTCCTGTTGCATATCTCTTTTATCCATCCACCAAAAACCCCATGCAGCTAAACAGCTGGTTAAAAGTGTAATAGAATTTATTTATTACATATTTGGCTCCCATGACCATTTTATTCATCGCTGTTGCACCTAATAAATACCCTGAGAAAATACACACCACCACCACCACCCCTCTTCTGCCTGCATTGGAGAAATCTTTGAGCAGAAAGCAGGAGAGAAACCCAAGAAAAACAAGTGGAAAAATAGAAGGACAGGGAAGAGAGAACTTAGCTCTGTTGAAGGAGGTAGGAGTTGTGCCATGGATACCAGAAAAGCAGCACCTCACACTTCTTATCTGTTATCTCGGTTCCAAAGAGTAGGACTGAAGAAAACTGAAAAATGTAAAGCATTTCTAGTGGGCAATCGACAAATTAGTTCCCTACACAGTCAGGTAAGTGCCAGCTGGAGAGCAGCAGGTTCTGACCAGCGCTGCAAAGTCTTGCACTTTGGACTCAACCCCCTGAGCTGTCCCAGAGCACAGACCTCGTACTGCTGCAAGTGCTGAGCCCAGAGAAGCTGCACTGCACGCTGCAGAGCTCCAGAAACTCCGCCAGCAGTGCGCCTGCCAGTGCTCAGTGAGAGGACATCACACAGGTCTGCTCACTTGCCCTTTCTGCTGTGACACCGGTTTTCTTCAGAGATGTTTACAGGGCGTCACCATGGTTATACCAGGAGAATCAGCAACAGCAGTCAAGAATTCACATTCCCTGCTCTGCCAGTTCAGACGTGGAAGGGTGCCACAAAAATTTCAGGAGAGCAGGAGCAAGAACTCTGCTGTTGCACTGAGCTCCTCAGCAGCCCTCTCTGCAGCTTTCCTCTCTCTTGAGGAGACAGTGTTGGGACTCCAGTGTGTGATCACCAGAGCAGGGAAGTCAGAGATGCAATTTAAAAAAAAAAAAATAAAGAGCAAACCGGTCAAAAATGGAGACAGAAGCAACCTCATTTTCTGGCTCAACTTTATGAAAATCTGATTAGACCTTAGTAAAATTTAATCTTTGCCTTCCAGACCTTCTGAGACAACAATAAAGATCATCTGAGCTCGTAAAGTACTCAGAGAGGAGAGATACCACTCAACTGAGGGAAAATAGCTGAGAAGAATTATTTTTCTTGGCACTAATCACCAGGTAAATCTGCAAAAAATGTCATTAAAAAGTGGATGATAAAAAGCTACACCTCACTATTTTCAAATACAAGAATACACTTTATCAGGCAAAGTAATAAAATAATATGAAAAAGACAAGACAAATTAGCTACAGCAATAATTAGGAATGCCAGACATTCAGAAGAGTATTTGTTCAAATTGCTAAAATAGTCAAGAGACAGATAATTTGACTCCCAGCAGTCCCACAGTGCTAACATTTCTTTTTCCTTTTTTTCCTACTACAAATTTACAGCAAAAACAAACCAACCTACCAGATATATTTTTATATTATCAGCCCTTCCCCAGAACAATTTTGCTTCAAAACCACTCATTAAGCTGGAACTGGCAAAACCCAAAGTTCCAGTCTTTTATTCTCAACCAGAGGGTCCACATTTCTCCATGTCCTTGTAATAGCTGTTCCTACGTTGTCTCATGAGACAAAGAAAAATGGGAATTTTTGTACTTTCTTCAAGTTTTTTACTTTCATGAACAGATAATACATGGTGTCATTAGCCCCACAGAGGCCACGCTAAATCCTGCTTCCTGGATGTGCTCAGCACAGATCAACACAAAGCTTTCACTGCAGGAAGTGCTGATTTTGGGGTGTCATTCCCCTCTGCCAGCTCAGCAGCAGCAATGGCACTGAAAGGAGCCTTTCTGCTCATTCAGCATCTGTGGTGGAATATTTGCCAAGGGTTTGATCTCGGCCTCTTGGTTTGTGCCTACAGTGCCCAGGGTTCCCAAGGGGTCTCACAGCCAAACCTTTCCTGCTTTTGGCTTGCTGAGCCCACCACAAGCCATGTTTTGTTGGCACAGTGTATAACCAGCAAATCCCACAACACTGATGCTGCTTAGATTCTTCCAGTGCCCTGCTTACAGTCCAACGAGATCAGCTTTCGCAGCTTTCAGGAAAGAAAGCAAGCAATTCTTACCAAAGTACAGCAATCTGGGAAATTAAAAAAGAAAAGGAAAAACCGGCTATGAACAGGTGGTAAAATTATATTTGCAATCTTCTCCTCTACTAATCCAATATACCAGCCATCTCCAACCAACTCATTTTTATCACATCGTACCAGACAAAGTGATATATGCAGGAAACGTTAAAAAACAAATAGATGCTAAAAAACCCTAATTATGGATTTTCAGATCCAAAATAATTGAGGACGATGTGCACATAACTAAGTAGAGTTAAAAACTAGAGGATGGTGGATATACATAAATAATCTAGGAACTCAGTTTAATTTTTACGTGCAGAGATTCTCCCGTGTCCTTATTGCTGCTTATAAAATCCTCCACTTACTAATTCCACAGTTCAGACAGCCATGCAACAGAAACGTGGTTATGTTGCATATGGTTACATAGCAGAATGTCTGTGGAATAGTTTGCTGATTAAAATCCTATTTTAATCACACAATTAAAAAGTCTACAGTAATATTGCAATTACAACACTTGTAAAATGCATCTATGCAGAAAGCTAGAAAACTGGAATGAACATGATATTCTGATCTCTTACTGTACAGATGTACAATAATTCTCAATCTGTTCTTGCCTGGGCAAGTCAGAGTCTGTGCAGCATTCAAGCTTAATTAGGAGGAACACGTGTTCCTCATGAACAATGTAATGTCTAGTACTATACGTAAATTAATTCATGTCAGCATGGGCCGCGTTGTGTCATGATTTTTTTTTTTAGGAAAAGGATGTACTATTTTTTGACTGCAATTACTATAGATTGTCTATTGATTTTACAATAGCTGTAGAGAGATTTTATAAAAGTAAAACATCGTGCAATATGTAAGTTGGTTTTCTGCTGGGTTTTTTGATGTTGTTTGTTTGATCTTTGCCAACTAACCAGGCTAAGAGGAGTCATAAGGTATGAACACATTATATTCTGTTTGGGCATCTATAACATGAACATAGAGTGGTTATCACAAAGGCTCAACAGCAGCCACCTCTTCCCAGCTTATTGCCTTGAGGAAACAGCACTGCCTCCAACACCGAACACAAAATAACATCACATTACACATGCAGAATCCAAAGTCTCAGCTTTAGCTGTCCTTTGATCTTCTGTAACAGAAGGAAGTGTAAACCAAGATCAAGTTTATTAACTACAGATCAAAGTGCAGCCTAGTTCTTCCCTTTCCAACAGCAATTAAAGACTGGAGGTAAATTTCTAGGGAAAATTATTTAGAGATATAAAAGGTTATTTTTGCAATCATTGAATGTGCCATTCCAATTTAAAAACACAACTTCAGGACACTATGGCACATAATTCTCCCAAATCTTACTCGGAGAGTCCTCTCTTCCTCTGGCATTAGGGTGTTTGCTAACTGGGGGCATGGACATGTAGCACCACGTTAAGAGCTAACAGAACTATTGTAGTAATAGAGTAAAACTTAGAGGTCCAATCATCATTTTAAAATGTATTTTATCCTCAAAATATATTCTTCCAACTGATTCAGCTTTACTGAGAGAGAGATTGGTGGCACAGGTTATTTGAAAACTCATTGAGTATAAAAAAAACAAATATATTTCTCCAGCCTTGGAAGCACCTCGGAAATTGCCTTCTGTTCCAGCTCTATGCAAATTCATCACTTAAGTGCACTGCAAAACAAAAAGCTATACCGCACTTGGATTTCACTTTTAGGAGCAGTTTAGTCACTTTTTATAACCCGAGGATTGTAGTTCTTTACCGTAGCAGCAGCTTAAAACACATTATATTGTCTAATTCTTTTGAAACTTAGTTGTAGAGCACTCTTAATATGGCCTTTAAAATAAAACACAATCTAAGTACCATAAAAACCTTGCAGCTTCTTACACAATTAAATTCCTTGAATGAAAATCACTATCTTGCAGTTCTGCAAGTCAAAGCAGCAGATGTATATGCTAAAGCACAACTCAGGGTAAGCAGATGCCATTAATGATTGAGACTTATGACTGAGCTTTCTTCCAAATACGAGGCAATATGAAACCAAGATATCTGTGAATTACATGCTTTTTTGGGGGTATTCACACAGATCTATCAGTCTTGAAACAGGACAAATGTCATTACGAGTTTGGTCATTCCCACAGCAGTCAGCAGGAGGTTTGGGGTGCAGTTGGGGGTACTGGTGTCAGGAACATAAGACTGGTTCTTGTAAAGCATCGCCACCCTCAGCTTCCACCATGCTAAGTCAGCTCACCTAAAACAACATATCTTAAATAGACTTTATTTCTTAAAATATCAGTTGGCAGACAAGTGATAACAGCTAAAACTCAGACTACCTTCTTTATTAAAAATAACACAACCCTGCCTCTTCAAATTAACACTTTCACCCCCTCTTCTCCAGCTCATCTCCAGGACCCTGTGTTACATTCCAGGGCCACCAGACCCTCACATCAGTGGCTGGATTGCATCTAAGGTTCATCATCTTACAGCTGGTTTCAAAACCACAAGGTAAATTAGCATTTACCCACATAGATGCCCAGCAATTATTACCGTACTATATTCAGCTCTCTCCTTAGATTGGCAAGTACTGCTCAGTATAAAGTTGGATTTTTTTTAAAAAAAACCACATTCTAAAACTACAGCCAATACTGACACGTTTCCTTATATTCCCAATTTAGTTGCATAATGCTGCTGCCCTTTTGTAAAGATAGATCACACTGGCACTTCAGAAATGGCTGCAGTTTCCAAGTGATGACAGAATTTCACATCCCCGCCCTATTCCCACCGAGTGCCAGGATCCTTTCCAACGCCTGCAGCAATGCTTTGAAGTAGGTGCAAATGCAGCAAATGCAAAAAGATTAAAGGATTCTGGAGTTCGTGGAAAGAGGTGCAGAGCTCACTATCACCAGAAAGATTCAACTAAACATTTTAAATTTTTATTTAAAGAATTTCATCATGTGATGAGTTATACCATAGTACTTTTCCTCGGGATATATTTTACATAACTGTCTATGCTGCCTGTGACTAAATCCTTAGATGCGTAGAAATGGACACACGTTCAGCCTTCCACCATCGTTCTCTGAGACAGTGCAGATCTCACACACAGATAACAGTATACCAAGAGCTGAAAGGTTAAAAAATGTTCAAAATAGACAGCAGTATTACCTCAACATTTTCTTTTTTAAGCAGCTTTCACACAGAGTGTTTAAAGGAGAAGTTTCACATTTAAAACATCCTCCTACAGGGGGAAGCTGCAACATTTCTGACAGACATTTTCATTTTTGTTAGGCATTTCACTTACTCAGTATCCTGTCAGTTTAGCAACTAAGAATCAGGGCTTTCAAAAATCAACTGATGACAGAAGTCCCAGTCACTGTGTCCCTCCAAAGGTGGCTTACCAAGCATTATTTCTTTTAAGGCAGGGGGAGAGGAAGAGTAGGGCTGATAGTGATTTTTTTTTTTTTTTAATTAATCCTTCAAATCACAACTGTTATTCAAGTCAAAGTTGAATACTTAATTAACAAAGGTTCCCACCTCAGTCACTGTTGCTGAGTGTCCTGGAGTGTACCAGTAGCAAAACCTGCACACCCACAACAGGGTATCACAAAATCTGTTCGCTAAGACATTTTGACATCAGCTTCCAGAAGACACAGTTTAAAGTAATAGGCCATAAACGACTCCCTAAAACTTTCAGGTGAGTATACAAGCAGTTGAAAATAAAGTAGACCAGCTACACTGACATTTTATTTCTGTTGCTGTTTAGAGATAAGTACGACAGATTTGGAAACAGAACTGGTCTTAGATTAAAGGCCATAAATAGAGCGGAGAAGCAGAAGTGCCTTCCGTTTCTCTGCTATTTCTATTCAGCTCAGGGTCTGTCTGCCCAAACCTCATCCTCAAACTTGAGCTGCAGCCTCTTCCTTTCCCAGATGGCACATCTTGCCTTCCCCAATCAGGACCTCAACTCCATATCCCTTTTCCTCCAGTCCTGATACCACAGGCCTATTCTCCCAGCCCACCACAAAGTCTTCCACGTGCTGCCCATCCATGTCCTTCCTTACCCTCTTCCCTGACCCTGCAGATCCCAACGCTGCCTTAGGTGATGCAGAGCAAACAGCAGCAGCACATTGTAAGCATCCTACAGCAGCTGAGCCACCATACCTGCAGCAAGAGGCTTTTTCATTTGCTAGGCTCTGGGATCCACAGTTCCCATGAACCTGCATGGAATGCACGTGGAGTGTGCTGGAACTCTCCACCTTATAGCTGACCCAAATAAGCACTAGTCAGACTTCTGTTACTGATGCCCTTTCATTTTAGAATTGATGCAAATTGTCTAACTACGCTTAACAAAGGCTGAGTTTGGATTTTCTCCTAAGACCGGCATTGCTGAAATGAGCTGGTGCAGATCCAGTTTCTCTTCCTGGACCTGTGGTATCACTACCACCATAACAGATTTGTCCTATTTCTAATACTTGTCTCTCTCCCCCATCCTAGACAGATCTGCTGGAACAATTTACACATGGCCATTGCCAACCTCACTGTCCTTGTGTAAGATCTTCCTTTTTTATCTGTTTCCCTTTGCTTTATTAAAATTTAAGAAAGAGAGGAAGACTGGGGAAAAAAAAGGAGGAAAGAAGGGAGTGTTGGTTGTATAGTTTGAACACTTAGAACTGCTGCAAGGTAGAGAACACAGTAAAACTAGTAGAAATATTTGTAAAGATGAGTTTAAAGGCCTAACACAAACAGTACTCTGAGTTACAGCGCTTTATGCTTAACAGAGTCAGCATGAGAGCCCTGAGGCTACAGTAAAGTTAACAAGCATGAACAACAGAATTGCCAACACCAGGACACAGTTTATATGTATCCTGTGCACATGCTTTTTCAAATGTAACTAATTTTTACTGAAGATAAATAGGAATACTAATGAATATCTTAGCCTGTGGCACTGGGTTGGCTAGGTACCACGCACAATGAGAAAGCGCAACAAAATTAAGAACTTCTAAGAATATATTAGCAGTAATGGCATTTTTTAGCTTCTTGCTGTTTGTCTTATATTTTCAGTGACACCTAATGAGGTCGTTAGACTTATGCAATGATTTAAATTTTTTTACTTGTGTAGAGTAAGTCAGGCTTTTCTAAGAGGGTCAGCACCAGGATACTTGCATTTGGTCCATCTTCTTTCCAAGCTGGATGACAATTTGCTCTCCCCTAACCCCTAAATCACACTAGAGTGGAACACTACCCTAAACTACTACATCCTCAGACCTCCTTCTGGGCTTAGGAGTTAAATTTATCATTTTTCACCAATGCAGTGATACCTAGAGGCCCCAAGGAGTGAACAGGTAACACTGTTTAATCTAGTCTGCCCCCCACTCCTCGACAGCTCCTTTAATAACCCAAAGGTGTGAAGGGATGAAAGCAATACAGCAAAAGCCAACAACTCAAAATACTAAATAACTCTATTCTCTGACTTGTGACTTCTGAGATTCCTTGGCCAGTCCTCAAAGGTTGTTTCTGAGACCAGGAGGCCTTATCTGATGGAATTCAGCATCAGTAACTTCAAAGTCATGCTCTGCAGGCATGATGGGGAAATCAATCCAGCTGTGATACACAGTTATTAGATCAGCTATTGCCACTCAGAAAAGAAACCTGTGAACCCGCCTGTGGAAGTGTCAGCTCAGTGTTCATCAACAGAGGAAAAAAATGAGTCAGAGGAACAATCCTCCAAGGAGCAGAGGATGAAATCTAACACACCTTCGTGTGTCTGTCACTACAAACTTGGGTGGTGGCATCCAGGTTTTGTTTCACTTTTTCAAGCTGTGTTCAGCTTTGCTTCTGACCCCAAAAGAACACCAGGGACAAGAAAACTCTGGAAGAAAAAGACAATTATAGATGGAAAATGTCATCGACACTGAAAGAGACTAGAACTATGATGCTCTTTCAGACTGGGAAAAAAGGTAGTTCAGATGAGAATAAACTATCACAACACAGTTTTGGAGTTTAAAACACTTCTCAGTGCTAGAACACTTCTTCAAAGCCAAACTCTGAACCCAATTTAGATCCAGATTGCTATGGGCAAATCCCTCAGGGTCCCCAGCCAAAAAGTCATTTGAAGTAGCACACAGCAGCAGAGAAAAGAATTGTACAGTATTTTCACCAGCAGCACCTCAACCAGAGGACAGGACCAACCCAGGCTGATTCAGTGTTCCTACCAGATGGTGTGTGCCAAGAGGCTCCCACAGAGCACTGGCGAGAAGCTGAAGCTGCCCCCAAGATAACCTGCAATCTGAAATTGGAGATTGGGCAAAGATGCCACCTGCTCTCCTTGCAGTGTAAGCAAGCCTCTGGATGGGAGCCAGTCCCAGGGGCATAGAATTCTGCTGCTTGTTCACACATACATGCACAAGAGATTGAAAGTGTTTTCTCCTAGTGCAGAGTTTTTATTCCAGAAAACATAGGGCTGTTGGGTATTTTCTCACTCCCCCTTCTGTAGATGCCATGTAGTCTGAAGAGAAGATAATGAGAAAAATCTATGTCTTCTTAAACAACTTTTTTTAATGACTTTAACTCCTTCCACTGCCTTAGGCAGAGGATTCAAACCAAGATGAACGTGTGTTTTCATGCTTTTAAGCAAGTCTCATCAAGACCAGGCTTACAAACACGGCCCAGGAGTAACACAATCAATATTTCCCTATAATATGGCCTAACCCATTGTAGAAGGCTTTTCATATCAGTAAGTTGGTGCAAAGAGCCTCTCCATTCTTTGAAATTTAAAACCAAAAATTTCTGCCAGAAACTGGTCGTTTTTCACCAAACAGGAAACTTGGCCTCCCAACCCCACAAGCAGCTGATACAAGCAGCTGTGCTCTCCCCTCCACAGCTCTAGTACAACATCGAACCCCACGTTTTAATCCAGCATTTTTCTGTGTGACTGTCTTTGGGCATGGTGAACACAGCCTTTCTTCATGTCTTTGTATCAGAAAGT
Organism: Cnemophilus loriae; assembly: GCA_013397755.1. Taxonomy (NCBI): domain Eukaryota; kingdom Metazoa; phylum Chordata; class Aves; order Passeriformes; family Corvidae; genus Cnemophilus; species Cnemophilus loriae. The sequence goes on along the minus strand of VZTF01003765.1, from coordinate 1,472,533 downwards.
TATTCTAGACAGAGACCAAAGCCTGTGTCCACTCGTGTAAAAGCATTGACCATGACAGAATCACACACCCCACCAGAACTAAACTGATACTGAATTGAATGCTCTGCCCTGTTACAAAGAAAAAGAGCAGAGTGTGTGAGCACAGCAATTGTTATCCGAGATCTAGTCCATGGGAGAATCAGCTTTAAGACTCTGTATTGCAATATACCAGTCTGAGGAAAATGGAAAGTAAACGCTTCAAATACTGGTGCAACATTTATTTGCTAATTCAGGCACTGAGGAGGATAGCCTAAAGGTTGCTTGACATTACCAGCCCATTGCTCCAGGACTGGTCCTGCAGATCAAACTCCAACATAAATTTACTTGTCCCTAAGGCATCCTGCACCCTATACCTGTATTTTGAATGTCTGACCTCTTCCAGGAAACACCAGCTGCCCTGCTCTGGGTAACAACAGGCTATTAAAGGTTTCCACAAGTCATGGCATTTAATAAATTTGGGGTTTGGGTTGTGGGGGCACTGCAGGGATGAAGGTGAGGGGAGCAGTGGGAAGAGGCACGTAGGTGACTGAAGCAGTGGGTCAGCTTGTGCTCTCCTGGCTGGCAGCCTCCCAAGCCACCGACCTCCCGAGGAGTCGGTGAAGCATCTGCCACGGGGTTTTCTCTCTGCAGCTTCACACCCCATTAACATGCTCTGCAAAAATCTACTGTCTGAACAGGAGGAAGCATCACCTCTTGAATCTTTACACCACTCACTCCTGTTTTGACAGTGCTTGATTATAACCTATGGTGTAAAAAAATCAAATGCATTTGCCTGCCTGCATTGCAGAGTGAAGATATTTAGCAGGTACATGGTATAACCTTCCAAAGTTCTATCCACATGTTAAATTGCAGAGAAATATTCTCTTGACTGCTTCTAGTGGAAACACTGAGAGGATTATTTTAACAGTCTCAAAACTATTCATTACTATGGAAGAAACCAAAAACAGGCATATCTGGAAGAGAGCAAGATCCAACAATGCAAAAATACAAACTCATGACATGGAGGACAGCTATGGAAAACAAAATTAGCAATGCTTTCACTGGTCAGAGCACATACTGAAATGATAACTAGAAACCCAGAGTGATATTATTATGCTTTTGTTATATGACCTTGTCAGAACTTCACTTGGCTGGAGAAAGTCCTGTAGTTTTGTTCTTTCATTTCACCCCTAGAGCCAAGTATCACTTAGATACATTTATTTTCTCAGCATGTCATTTTAGGAAGTTGTAATTTTACTCAAAATACAAAGTCATTTCTCTGTTCTCAAAAAAGAGCCTCTACCCAAACTTGTACATTGTGCATCTAAACACTAAGGAAAATCATTGCATTAAGAAAGCATTTCATTACCAGCCATTCAGACCACATCTTTGTTGAAAAACTGTGATGAATAGCACATTTATACTACAGGCTTCCTTATGTTCTAAACTATGTTTTGACCACAATATCCACATTCAAAAACCTTCCTGTCCACTCTTGCAAATCCCACAATTGTTACAGTGTAGAGTGAAATTCCTATTTTGCTTTCAACTGAAATTTCTAAACAGACACATTTGCAGCAGAGGTTGTGCTAAAATACTGGAAGACAGAGCCAGTGCATTTGCTCTTGCTGTATCCACACAGCCTATGCTGCTTTCTGTTTACCTGGTTAACAGCCCTCTCATTCCTTCTATGAAAGCTGCTGTGTTGTTTAAGTAAACCAATGCCTGGTATTTCTCCAGCATCCTTCCAGTTGCCCAAGGAAAAGCCTTATACTGTAGATAAATTCTATCATGCTCCTGTATTCATTAGATGCCCTGAGCAGTGCTTGAAAGGCACTGGAACAGTAACACCTACAAGAGGTCAGTAGAAGTAAAGGTCAAGCATAAATAAGAGCGCCAAAAGGGCTTGAGCCAGATGACCTCTGAAGGCACCTGGACCATTCCTCAATTTCGGGGCCCTTATCAGCAAATTCAGCAATGGCAGCATTGCTGATACAGGATCAGACCTCCTTTATCATCTCTGTGGCCTTACATATGTCCTAACTAACAATCTAATTAAACCTTTTCCTCCTAAACACCATATGGGCCAGGCCACATCACGAGCCATTGCATGACAATGTAAGTTACCTGAAGGAACAAAGCAGAAGGTCATGTCCAAAAGGTCAGCTCCTATCTGCTACCACCTGCCTTTCTCAGCAGGTGCTCATAGCCCTGATTTTCCTCAGCAACACCCACAGAATGGTAAACAGCTTTTGTAGTCTTCAAATACTCACACACACACCTTGTAGCAAATGAATTTTGGGAACCAAAAGTACACTGCAGACTTGAGTAGGGTTTTGGGCAGCCTGTCCTTTCAAAGGAAGGCATCCAGTTACACTGAGCACGTTCACCAGTGATTAAAATATATATAAACCAACTTCCACTCCAACTGGCCATGACAGTTTAGACCATGACACTCCTGGACTGACATCTCACAGGTGACACCAAGTTTTTACCACAGGCTTCCTGACCCTTACCAGAAAAAGCTGACCATACACAGAATTTCCACATCCCCTGTGCCGACTTCAGTGTGTGATGCCAGCCATATGTCACTGACTCTACACACCTGCTTCAAGGGCAACAATCTAGACTGTGACTTCTACCGAATGCCTTCATCCTGCCAGGAATTAATTTCTCCCTCAAGCCCTCCTGACATTTCTGTGGATCAGAAACTGTTAATTAAACACTTCCAGTCCTGTCCTTTCTCCCAGTTTGCATCCTGAATGCAACACCAGTGCAGCTGCAAGTACGAACTGTTCCTCTGCCCTGCTTCCAGCTGGGTTTGACTACAGCAAGGAGCAGAGCTGAACTCATCCATTCATCCCCAGAACCCTTCTCTGGAGTCATAATGGACAAGGGAACCCTTACATTAACCTAGCACAGCAATCACAAAGCAATTAAATCCTTGAGGAACATACAGAGAGCCCAGTACCCCACAATTGCAGCTGTATTGCCATGGGTACACAGACATCAGTCATGCAGCTCTCTTCTTGGAGATTTGGAGCTGTGCTTTGTGGGCTTCAGCTGGCACACAGGGAGCCCGAGAGCTACTGCAGATGCCTTGAACCAGCACATGGAAAGAGTTTCCAGCTTAATTTCAAGATGATATTTTTCCAATAGATTTTTATCTTATATATATCAAAAATTTTTCGCTCCTGGAGGTTTTTTCCAAAAACTGTTTTCATGTATTTTGCCTACATGCACAGGAGAAATACTTTAAACAAACCTGCTCCTTTAACTATTTGCTTAAGTTGATGCTATTGCAATGAATTATCTTTCTTTAGCCACAGCTGCCTCCCAATGGATTTCTTCTGTTTCTTGCAGGGAATTTAACAGCAGTCTCTCCAATCCAACAGAACTGACAAACTGCTTTAGTTTAGTGAGGCTTCATGCTGGGTGAGTCCCAGAACCTCCTATTCTTTACAAACAGCATTTCTTTTTAAAAGGTGCAGAGAGTTTGTTTCCATATGCTCAGGATTTCTCAATACTGCTGTTCTTACAAACTAGGAAATGAATGCCTCCAGCTAGCAGTAACATTTCTATCAATGTAACAGCCCAGCCCACAGGGATCTAATTTACTGAAACTGGTTAAGTGCTACACAAACATCATCTAGAGAGATTAATTGGCTGTTAAAGTTTGATTGCTTTGCAATCCCTTGGTGATGGTTGGAAAATGAAAAAGTGATCTTTTGTCATTACATAAATACCTTAAGGTACAGTATATATGCAGGGCTTTGTGTACATTTTATAAACACAGCAAGTCTTCAGTGGGTAGGAGAGCTGTGACCCATTTATTTATACTGAAGTTTATTTAGTATATTCATTATGGATGACATTTTCCTGAAGTTTATTTAGGAGCAAAGTCTTCCCAGGCTGTAATTAATCCAAATTAAAACACATTTAGGCTGATCATTAAAGCAATTTGTTGCAGACAAGTTTCCATTTGATCATTTCCCAAAGTCTGTATTACTGTATTCTGAATGTTCCATTTCCTAAGTGCAACTTTTCATTTCTTCTAAAAAAAAAAAAATAGAAATACCATAGGCCAGATACCCCTGGCTTTTGGAATTTTTCCACGCAGAGATTCCCTGAAGTTATAGGGGAATGTGGTGTCACTCTTCTATTACTCAGTTTTCTCCATTTCTGGTTTGTGAAACCCTTGCTTAACCAAGAGTTCTATAACCCTGGTTTTCTCAGGGGAAGAGCCCTAATCACATGTGAGGAAGGGTGTACAGAACAGCTCAAAGCTCTGTTCACTGACCATGCTGCAGGACCGTGTGAGGAATCAGAGCTAGAGACCAGCCAAATGAGCTGTCAGTGTGATCATCCCCTACAAGTTCAGCAAATGAAAAGAGCTGATTTACACACTGCAATCCCGTGGATATAAGAAACTACTTTTTCCTGAGAAACTGTCATCATTTTTTCACAAGCTACCTCATTGACAACACATCTCCAATACCTGCAGGCATGCCCAGAGGGATAGGTCCCCCTCATTAGTGTTTGTATCAACATTTAGGATGGTGCAGTAGGGATCAGAAATACGCAGGCAACAGAGCAAGAACAAGTGCTATCAAGATCAGAGTGGAATTACTGAAATCACTATTAGCAATGTGGATAAGAAAAACATTTTTCAGATTCAGGGGAATTTGAAGCTCTTGCATAGTAGGAAAAACCCTTTTTATTCTTAGGCTCAGGAAAATCTGATCAGGAATCAGCAATACAAAATGCTCAGCATCCCACATTAAATTGCTCTTCCACTGATATATGACTAAATACCCATAATAGTTCAGCATCTGGGTTGCATGTAAAGCTGTAATACAGAGGGTGGAGAAAAACTAAGAACCATAGCACAGACTTCATATAAAACAGTTCTAAAATAGGCTTTCCAAAGGCAGGGCATGAAGAATTTAAACAATTTGCAGATAGCAATATGTTTGTAGTCTGGATAGATGAACAAAAATACCGCTTTGTTGTATGCTGTACACGAGTGTGACAGCCCATTTATTGAGGAATTTGCACAGTTCTGAAAGAGAGAAAACTGAATAAACCATCTCCTCCAGCTGGGCTGGAGGGCAGGGGGTGGGAGTTGAATCTGTAGTGAAGTCCGCAGCTGGTACAGGAAAATAGGTAATGGCCTTTTGGGAAAAGTAATGGAAAAATCCATGATTGTGTACATTAACAGACACTCTTAAGTTACCATTGCAGAACCAAGTGCTCAGATACCATGGTGATGAGCATGTTATAAAACAAAGAATGAGTACCAGCTTATACAGTAAAGGGTTCTAGCACAACTGTAATTCAAATAGGCATGGAACTAGCTTGTTTAAAAAAAAGACCAACAACAAGAAACACCAAAACACACCAACACAGCCCTAGGAAAGGCATCTCTTGGCACAGGAGGCGCGCCTAGCTCGATCCTTCAGAGCACCTTATCTGCCTCCTTAATTAGAGCTTTCAACTTGCCTTTGGCCATTTCATCAGATCTTGGGCCAGCAGAGGGGAGGGAAGGGAGTTCAAAGTTTGGAAACCAAGTTCTTCCAAGCTAAATGCAAATGTCAGCTCTGCCAGTGGTCTCAAAAGCTGGTGCACACATCCTTCCCTTTCCCACCTGCCTTCCCCTCGACCACTATTCCGCGATGCCTGGAAAGCCACGCAGCACCCAGGAGCACTTAACCAAGAGATGCCACTTGCATCCAAAAGATTATCACTGGATTTGGCAAGTGAGATATGCTGGAGGCCAAGATTAGCAAGGGAAGAGGGAACGCACTGTTTGGAGCTGTTAATTATCGTCTACCGAGCAAATCTTTTGCAACTGAAGCCTGAATTTGCACTCTGCACTAGGGGTGAACACACCAAACCCTACTTTAAATTATTTAAAACTGTCATACAGCTGGCTTGGATCATGTTTGTGTAAAATAGCCGACTCAAAACCTCAGATTGCTTATCCTGTTCAGATTTCGTTCCCTCACTCATTCCTGTATTTAAATGAAACAGTTTCAAAATAGGCACCTATATCACTTAGGAAAGAAATACACTTTAAAAGAAGTAATAAAACTGTCTCCTTTCTGCAGGGAAAAGGATCCTAATTGCCTCACGCTTACTAACACCTCCCAGATTTATGGTGCCAGTTGGATTCATCTCCCTCATATCCCATTAAGAGTGGCTATTTCCTGTCAAAGATACACTGAGCAGACCCTGTGCTCATGCTCTAACCCGCAGATAACAAGAACAGCAGCTCTCTTATTTACACTGCAGTCCTCTGGCAGTAACACTGTTTGCCTGCTTTGCTGCAGCTGTGCATGTTGGGATCAGCACTTCAAGGATTTTTATGTGCACTTGAAAGTGTCTTTCCTGGGCAGCACACTCTGGAATCTCACCCATTATATATGGCACTTTAAACTGGCTCCCACCTTTTATAGCTTCCTAACTGACTGTTCTGCAGTTTATGAGCAGAAACTTAAATTATCTGAATCTCCTGTATCTAATTGCAGCGAGGGAGGCCTCAGCATTTGTTGTGCCTTTTCATTGATTTCTGGCCTCGAAATCCCTGCTTTGTACAGCATCGTCAGGGGCAATTACGGTACACGTGTAAAGCCTGGATTCCACCACAGATCCTAAAATCTCACTCTACAGAGACCCTTCAGAATCTGTAAGGCTTACTGATGGTTCCAATTTCCTTCCTGAATTTGGCCCCAAGTCCTTTCCCTCATCCCGTTCCTACCGAGTGTATTGGGTTGATAGGTTTGTGGAAGTTTTCAATTTTTTTTATGAAACCAATACCCCATTCTTTTAATATCTTTAAAGACTTCAAGCTTGTTCAGAATTTTTGTCATCTGGCTTCTACTGAGAGCAGAAAGACACTTAGAAGAGCTGCCAGCACTTTGTAATGCCCAGCATCATCTCTACACAATTTTCCTCAGAGATTTCATGATTCTGGAAGGATGTCTTTGGCTCTTCAGCCTGCTAATAGGACTGGTTTGGACTTCAGGAGGTAAACAGTTAATCACATGACATTTTTTCCAAGTGTTTTCTCATTTGGGCCATTAAAATTCACTTAAACTTTAAAACAGCTTCTAAGACTTTCCACTTGAATGACATCAAACAGTGCAGTCTAAAGTTTTCCAGTATGTTACTTGACCCCTCAAATGAAGGCGTCATATGTTAGTCACATTCTAGACCTCAGGAATCTCTTAAACTTAGAGAGTTTTTTATTATTTGTCTTGAAGTCTGCTTAAAGCTTTGAATCTCCATTTCCCCATCCAGTACTGGTAGGTACGAGTTACATTTGCCACATACTACTTACCATTTCTATTATCTTCAAACAATTCCTGCATTGCCTTTCTGGTAGAAACATATCTGAATGATGACTAAAAGACATCTTTGCACTTCTGGCATAATTACTGCACCTGCAAATCTTTCATCATGAGTCTGAATGATAGTCCCATATTTTTCAATCATTGCTTTCTCACTGAAGAAGTTACTAGAATGCCTTACACTACCATTTGGATTTTCAAATCAAAAGTAACCAGAAAGTTATTTGACTTCCATGGGTAGCCTAGTGAAGGACTCAGTGCCATAATCTAATAGCATTCACAGCTTATATTAGATTGTTTTAGCAGTGATTAAATTGAAACCATGTACTGGATGCTTTTTTCGGTTATGTTATAGGAAAATTTTTCCGTAAGTTTTGTTTATTTTATAAAGTTGAAAAAATAAAATATTTAAAGTCAGACATCACAAGAGCTTATGGATATTTACTTTTACAGATCCTAACTTGGCATGCTACTTTTCTTCTATGATGCTCAGCCTAAGGCCTGCATTCATGCTATCAGAGACAAACTTGAAATATCATCAAACCTCTGCTCACCCCAACAATTTGGCATTTAATTCATAAGATATCACATACAAATGTGAAAGAGCTTAATAGCATTCCAGTCCTTTACTGAAAATTACGAAAAAAGAACACTACACTTGCCATTTCTCCCCTGAGCTGTACTTTCTTTAGATCTCTTTGGTAAAGGGAGCATTGCCCACTTTTTAAAGCAACAGAGGATTTAAATTATGAGAGGCTGATTTTTAAGTACTCTGCTCAAGTGAGAGAATAACAGATACATGGTATCAGAGGAGATTGATAAAGGAATAGATGAAGCCAAGCACTGCATAGATTCTCCATTTTCAGTTTTTTCAAGAGCAGCACACAGAGGGGTAATTTACACCATTTTGGAAGTAGAGGTGGTGTGGCACAGAAGGGTTGAACAAGGCTACTGACCATATTTTCTCTATTAATTCCTATGTTTTTCAACACAACACAGACCCACAGATACTGTTTGGGTTTTGCCACCATGCCTTAGAAAGGAATAATGCTCTGTATACTTGCATAACAGAACACAAGATCAGAGCACTCATGTCAGTGTCAGTAAAGAGACAAATCAGTTTTCTTTCTATTAGACATAAAATAATGACAACACTTATCACCCCCAGTTCTTTCCCACCCGATTCTCCTTACGACCTTTCAAGCAAGAACAGTAACCCCATTTGCCATAATAAGCACAAAGTGTTGTTACAGCCCATTTTGTTCATTTTTTCATATTAAATTCTGACACATAAAGGCCAAACCCAAACAAACTATGCACATGCTCCACAATGTCAGTCATTGAGGACCTGCCTTACCCTAGCAAGTATCTGTATCTAAATATCATAAAATGTTATATAATCAGTCAATATCAACATAGTGACTGTCTGCAAAAAGGAGTTCCCTCCTCTTTTATGTCAAAAAAGCCCCCCCTCCCCCCCAAAAAAAAGAAACCCACACAAACAAGAAGACTCCCCACGTTTGGGGTAAAGTCATTCTCAGGTTGATCCTTTGCAGAACAAAACTTCCAAGACAGACACTTCAAATTAACTAAATCTGAGTATCCTATCAACATTTAGAAACAAGCTTTCTAAACATAGCCCTGACAGCAATGCTGGGATTATAATTCTGAAAGTATCTGTAGATGGTGAACAACTCCTAAACCAAACAGCCGTGGCATTTTCATTAAAATAGCCATCCCTGCAAGCAGTCATCCCTGAGCACAGCCTCAGAATCACAGCACTTCTTGTCATTTCCAAAGGAATTGCTCCAATATCCTTGACACTGTGTTTGTGTGGCAGACACAGGAACACAGCACAAGTGTAGACTTCCAGGAAACTTCACCTGTGCCTTTATTGTCTTGTTTTCACTAGACAATTGCAAATATCTGGCTCTAGATTTATAATGCCTAATTTATTCACATTAACGTTTCTGAAAACCACTACTCTGCTGATGTGTCCCTCTGGAGGATCCACAGCTCCCATTGCCCAAGGTACTTTTTAGCTGTCTGTTTACCAAAGCAATACTTAAAAAAGGAAAAAACAACCAGAAGATCAGAAAAAAACCCCACAAAACAACATAGACAATGGAAGAGCTCTCAGGAAACTGAATTAAACAGCATTTGTAGACCATAGTGTGAAGACCCACTCCACTCAAGTAATTGCTGTAATTTCTCCAAGAGAATTACGAATAGCTTTTAAATTTATTTTAAATAAAGTTAATTAAACTGGAACACCTGACTACAATTTCTTTCCCTTGCCTTAGGAATAAAAAAAATACCCCAAACTTTGAAAAGCATCAAAAATTTTGGAGATCGGGTTGTTCAAAACATTTGTTTGTGTCTCAGGTTACAAAGGAAATCTTTACATCATTTTCACTCACGTGGGAATATTACAGGGGCATATTAATATTCCCTTTAAATGTCTCAATACTTGAAGCTGAATATCACAGCCCTTTCAAATTACATAAAGAACAACTTGGCATGAAATTAATGTGGATGTGGGGCTTTGGTTATTTTTAACAACTATTTCAAGCACTTTTTTGTCTCTTGCCATGCAGCAAGAACTAAGAACATTTCAGTCAAAGTTTAAAAAGGCATTTGACTAAAAATTGGAAGTGGTTAACATTCTGATGCAATTTTAACTGCCACGTGAATATCTAATTGGGCAATCTCTTGCCTTAATGGACTGTTTCAAAGTGCTCTGTCCTCACAGCTAATGACTGATTCAGTTTTTACAGCAGAGCTAACTCAGATTACACTTCTTATCAATTTTAATTCATATGATCTTATGAGATCCTTCAGAAAGTGTAGCCATTTACCAGACTCCTATAAGCAGATGTTCCTCACACGTCACCAGGGGTAGTACTTGGGGGAAGGTTATATGTGTGTGGTGTGGGAAATAAGGCCTCCTTAAAGCATTAGGTGTTATGGAAGCCAAAGAACATTTAGATAAAACAACTTCTCCCCAACACCCCTACTTTATGCTTTTTGAAATACTCAGCCAAGCAACTGCTAGTTAAATATCACAGAAATGGTCATGATACTGCACAAACTGTAGCATACCCTGTAAATCTCTCTGCATATGCACTCATCACTCATATCCAATAGAGAGGGGTATATTTTAAATTTCACATAATCCCATTATCTAGCAACACCAAATGCAGACAACTGTATAATTTCCAAAGACAGCTTCTTGGCGTATAAACAAAAGTTATCTCCTTACTAATAAATTAAACAACTTTCATTGTGAACCCAAAAAAAAAAAAGATATTGCTCTGTGCCAAGATTATACATAAATCTATGGGCTCCAAGAAATTAAGAAAATGTTATCTGTTCAAAAGAACTCTCTGCACACACAATAACTCCATTCATTTTCATGATCAGCCTTTTGTTCCAGTCTCCTCAAAGATCTACAGCTTCTTCCCACCTTTGGTTCCTACATGTAACTTTCTTTTATAAATAGGGAATAATTGGTTGGAGGTTGGAGCACGGTGCTAATGGTGCCAAGGATGTGGGTTCAATCCCTGTATGGGCCATTCACTTAAGAGTTGGACTCAATGATCCTTCTGGGTCCCTTCCAACTCAGATTATTCTGTGATTCCGTAAATATGGACCCAACGTCAGCGAGTTCACCTAGCTTTGGCTCTGACTCTTTGATATTTTTGGAGAATACCAAGCACAGGGACCCATGCAGCAGGTCTATGTCCCCCTGTACTGGGGGGAAGGCAGGCAGGAGGTCAGTAATGACCTTTAAATGAATGTTATGGGGAAGAGAGGCAGGGACAGGACTGGACTGGCCAGAGGAACCTTCTCAGGAACCAGACCTAACCACTTTGCTTAGCACAAGATCATTCTCTTTGGTGCTCTGCTGATCTAGAGCCTGTCATGTACAAATGTGTGAAGAGGCCTGTGCATGTACACGGATCAAACTGCGTTTGCTACAGCTTCAAACTTAGTTATGTTTTACAGGAGTGTTGCAGCCCAAAATAAATGACAAAATAAGTCACTTTTTTTCTAATGGCTTTGATGTGACTGTAAAAAAAGCTTCTTCTCTCAGGAAGATGCTTCATATTCTATTAAGTGACCTGACCCATACCTGACATATGTTTCAAAACTCATTAAATGCTGCCAGCAGTAGTGAAGTAGAAGGATAAATGAAAGATTGACAATTAGCTAAGGTCTGAGCAAATTGAAAACACTACAAGGATTAGCTTGTGCTGAAGTTTAAGAGGAAATTCAAAGCTTTAGGTTTTTAATAGGGTTTTTATTTGTCATTTGTCTCTGGTTTTAGGAATTGAGGTCAAAAGTAGAATTATTTGTTTGCTTTGAGCCATGACAGTAGACTCTTGCTTAAACTCCTCCTGTGGAATGCTAGATAAAGTCCACTGAATAATAATTTTTTGATTTTTTATATTCAATCAGATACTCGTACCTGCACCAAAACAAGTTTTACAATTTTACATTTCTTTGTCTGAACTGATGCTGCCACTGCTGCTTCCAGCATCCCAAACCCAGAGCAATGGCAGCAGAGTCCGTGAGGAGCTGCAGTCATGAGCAGTTGAAGTAGGCACAGACTAAGCATCTGCAGGAACATTACACCCCAAGCTTCAGTGGTTTGCTGTTTCTTTGCACTAGTGCTTGCATTTTTACTATGTGGCAGAAACATCTAGAGGCGTAGGTTGAAGGGTTTTTAATCTATGACTTGTTTAACTTCAAAACAATAAATAAAAAATAAAAATCAATTAGAACAGCCAGGAAAAGAGAGCTGCTTTTGTTGGCTGCAAATGAAGGAGTCTAATGTATCCTTCCATAAACAAACCTCCTCTCTACTGAGCTTTCTTGTAAGAACAGGCAGGTTTCAAAAGACATTCAGAGATTCAGTGAGGATAGGAACCCAAAAGTTCAGAAAATTCATTTGTCTGCAAAGCAGAGCTGGAAGTCCCAAGAGAACAGCTTGAGTGAGACTTTCTAGTACTTACCATGTCTGTTCAAGCACAAAGGGTACTGTAAAAACAACCTCTTGGTGCTTTTCAGGAAACTAGACATTTTCTGCTGAACTAGCCAGAACCCATTAATTTTCAGTGCATAAAATGATGAATAGAGAAGCTGGCTGCCCTCAAATGTAAACAGAGGTCAAGGTGGAGCTTGGCAAGCAGCTAGTTTTTGGTTAAAATACCACCCCAAAAAATAAAAAAAATTGTTTCATGCAAAACCTCTCAAATTAAAGGAAGCAATTTACATAAAGGTTTTATAAACTATTTTGTGCATCTTCCAGGAATAATCCAGTTGATGAGTTTAATGGCAGAAACATTATCAGATCAGAACACTTTTAGGGAAAACCAAAAAAACATGATTTGTATGTCTGATAAACTGAAACCATAATATTCCATTTCAATGTGACCAACTGTGTATAAGCCTGTCCAAACCAGAGAGGCCTACAAGTCTCTATAGATTTTATTTAGCATCAAACCAATTGCAAGTCATCTGCAGTCAGCAACAGGAAAATAAGGCTAAAAGTCAGTAAATAAATAATTTCCTGCTTATTCTTCTCTGGATGTTGAAAATTTTATCGAAATTGGCTGTTATTCCTTGAACCACAGTGTTAGGTCTTTGCAGTTGTAACAGGCTCCGTGTTCAGACAGCCAGGAGAGGGGCCAGGTTGCAATGGAAAACTGACAAACAATACATTCTTTCAAAATATCTTTATTCTGTTACAAGTAAACAAGAGCCTTGACTGATGAACCTTCACAGGCCTCAATTAGCAATGCATTGAATGAGTACAGGTGCTCAAAGGTAAGAATCTCAGGGTTCCCACTTTTTGAGTGTGAAGATGGAGTTAAAGTTACCAAAACTGGGGTAATGAGAACAGTTTTGCTCCTTTTTCCTTTCCATCCCCCAAGTAATCCCATTTTAATTTCTGCCTAACCCCACACACAGCTTCACTCCTCCTGTGCTGCTTAGTTCTCTCTTGTCCAGACCCCTTTTAGGCCTAAGGCAAGACAGAGAAGGTGAGGACTGTCAGAGGAAGGAAAGGAAGAGTGGGAGGGAATGCCCTTCCCTTGCAGCCTGGGACAGAGCAAAACAGGTTTTCAGAAATTCCCCACTTTCTCATCTCAGGCAGTGCCAGAGAAAATAACTGTGGAAAGCAGCACCTGAACCCATGGCCAGACTCTCACTTACATACCCCACTGGCCTCTGCTTGCCAGCAGATGTGATCAAACACGTTCCTAGCTCTAGGGATCCCAAACTGACAAATTTCATACATCAGCCTTCCACAAAAATAGAAGGAAATCAATCACAAGTGTTACTCGTTACACAGTCCTAAGAATCTGCTGCCTGTGATGCCACTGGCTTGCTGGTGGATACAGGAAGGGGACTAGAGGTAGATTTTAATTGCATCACCCATTATCTATCTGCCATCTCTGTGGAGCAGAATCTGATCAGAGGAATCTACTTCTACCTACGGCCAAAAAAAGCCTTGCAACAATGCAAATCAGAATGTCCTTGCCTTAGAAAAACATTACAAGTAGATATTTTTCTTGCACTTAGAAATAAGAGGCATGTTCTGACCCAGGCAAGTCCAGGCTAGGTTGCCCCTGACCTTGACTAATCTTTTCTTGGCATTTTTTTCATGTGTATCATCTCCCTAGAGCACAGCACACAGGGAGCTTCCAGTTACTAATGCAGCTCTTCTTTCCTGAGCGTGCCCAGATGATGAGCTGGAATCTAGATTTTCCATTAAACTTATTGTCAGAAGACCTTTAAGAGCAAGGGAAGAGCAAAGGATTGAAATGAAGATATTTAGAGGAAAACACAGGATAAAGGAGAAGAGTGTAAAACTGAGATTCAGGTTCCAAAGGAGAATGGATAAATTCTTAGAGGGGAGACTAAAACAAGGAAGACTGGCAATGCTAGGGAGAATAGGATAGAAGGTAAGAAAGCATTAGTATAGGAATCAACCCCCAGGAGAAACCCTGCAGCCTAGGAGTAAGTGAAAGAGATTCTAGAGGAAAAAAGGTGCTGTGGCTCCATCATGCAACAATATTTTCTTCTGGCTCTGCACCTTGCTACCTCTGACCTATACCACAAGAGCACTTGGAATCAGGGGTTGGAAGAGCTTTAAGTATTACACCCCACGGTATTTATCATTTAGTCTCTTTTAGTCAAGACCACAATATTCATTTTTGCAAAAGCCAAACCTATTAGATGTCACTGAAAGGGTATCCCTTAATCTGTCACAGTGACCTGTACCCAAAGAAGTGCCTGTCATACAGCAGGACAAAGCAGCACTTAACACCCAGGTCAGTTAATCAGCGAGAACTGGATACTCTATGCTCTAGTGCCTACAGAAGGGGTGTAATAAGCTGCCTTAGCCAAAAACCCTCATCCCTGCCCTAGAGCTATAGTTTATCAGATAACTTGATTCACATTCATACAGCAACTTTTATCCTATGATCCCAAAACCACTTTATAGGCCGTGCATCCAGCATAATTTACCTATTCATACATACTCTCCAACAGATGTGGCCACACCAAAGGCAGAAGTAGTATTTCATTTTCACCAAGAGGTGAGGATGAAGCATTTTCTTAAACCAGATTCCTCCTGCTAACCAGAGAAACACCACTTGCTAAGTAATAGGATTTTCCTTATACTGGAATAAGATTCTAATTATTCCCTAATTTTGCCAGCTCCTATGAATCATGAGGAAGAGATTAAAGCAAAAGTAAATATTGGTTCCTTGTCCTATTTACAGTAATCATCTCAAACAATGAAGCTACTTGAGTCACTTACATTATTAGAAGGTGTATGTGGTTATTTTTTCCTCGTTAAGTTTGCAGATAACTCCCTGCAAACCAAGTGTTACTCTGAAGAATTACTGAAGTCTAAGCAGCATCTGTGCCCATCCTACCAATACAATGCCATTTTTCTGAAAATTCAAATGCAATCTGTTCCCAGGCATGAGCAGAGTGGCAGCGGAGAGCTGAGCATTGCAAAGCAACAGCAGACTATAAACCTTACAGAGATCAGCAGCCTCACATTTATCAGCAGCCTCACATTTATCAGCAGCTAAAGGTTTTATTCACCACACTATGAAAATAACTCCACCACTGCTCAGCCCCCCTTCAAAACACACCTCTCCTCAAAACTGGCTACTAAATTAATTTTCCAGGAGAGCCTTAAGTATCTCGAGCAAATGACACTGTGCTACATCCTTCTGGCATTCCTTTCATCCCGGAGAACACTGCACACATCACTTAAATCAAATACTTGTGTTTTCACTCTTGTTTTTTCAATGGCCAGATGTCTGAGCACTACTATCAATGGTTAGAAGACAAGGAGCCAGAGAAGCACGATGAATAGCACAAGGATGAGTGGGCACCATTTCAAAAAGTCTCTGCTTTAAATCCGTTTGTATTCAAGAGGTTTAAGTGCCATGATGCTCAATTCATTTTATCACAAAGATTTAAATAGCCTGTTCTGCTACTGTAAGTCAGATAATCAAGGGCATGAACATTTTAGTTATAAAAGCTTGAACAGCTACAATACTGGTTGATAATTATAGGTGTGCAATTTTATGGAAATAAAGATCTCTTTAAACTGAAAGCCCAGATTTTTCTTCCTTTAGCGTGACAATTTTATTTACAAAAAATGGAAGTAAGACATGCTGTTTCCCAAAAAAAACCCCTTCATTTACAATAATGCCTCACAAAAAGATACCCAAGTCATATTTGTGCTGGCCTTTGAAACAAAAGCCTCCATTCAATTGAAAGAAAAGCAAAATAGTTGACACACAAATACACTTGACAATATGAGTCTTTCAAGAAACATTGGAATAACAAATACACAAAAGCATTTTGGTGTAATCTCACTATCCTTCTGATCTGAATGTCGTAAAAAAAGCAGAAAGTTAAAGTTCAAATCTAGCTTACTTAAAGTCTAAGTAAAAAGAAATCTTTGACACACTTCATTACACACACTTCAATGCTCTTTACTGGTTTTCTGTATAAATTCCATTTTACCCTTTGCCAGGAAGAAACCAACTCTCCAATGGAATATGCAGCCTTTTAAGAGCAAGTACTTTACTCTGTTGGGGAATAAATATTGGAGAAAAACACTGAATGCCATATTCAACCAGACTTATGAAGGAAAATTATCACCATGTTAGAGCTCAGGTACGTTGAGGGCTTGCTCAACTCTCCCCTTAAAGAGGAAACAAAAAATCTAAACCATGTGTTTTGAGTTCAGAATAGAGGACAGAGGATGGCTTTTCTTCTGTGAAATGCCAGCAAGACACAGCCCTGCCATAAGTGCAATGCAGAGACACTGCCTGACTCTCCAGCCTGGGGAAAACATCACAGGCTGAAGGCAGCCATAAAAGCACACTTTGTGTCTGTGGCAATCTGCTTTGCACCCGGGGGGCTCCTGAGCAAAAAAAAAAAATAAAAAAAAAAATTAAGAAATCAGTCAAAACACACACATGAAAAAAGAAATAAGTCAAAGCACACAAACTGTAGACTGAGCAGGAAAATAGAAAGGAACATGTTTCAGTTCTTTCAGATCCCAAGGCTTTCAAGCCAGAAGTATTACCAGTATGATCCACCATCCAGTCCAAGATTCCCTAACAACATGACAAGCTGGCTTGACAACACTGCTTGCAGAAGATAACACTCACATAAAAAACATGGACACACATTCGCAAAGGGTCACACAAAGAAAGAACAAGCAATGCAACATTTTTCCACATCATCAGCACAAAACTCCACCAAAAAGCAAAACTGAATTTTAAAGTGACAATATTAAAAAAAAAAAATTCTGGCTGTTTCCTGCATTTCAAAGCAAGCAACAGGATCTGAGTTGCAGCAAGTTCTCCCCAGTACACTCTAATCCTTCAAAAGCCTTTCCTCTTATGCCTGAGGCTTGTCTGAGGGATCCCTGCTCTGTGCAGGAGCTTCTGCCGCTCCTTACCCACCCTGTGCCACAGTCCAAAAACCTCTCCTGTGACTGCACTCAGTAGATCACTTTTCCCCCTCCTTCCAGTCTATTTGTCTGTTCATTCCTTAGAGAAACCATCCGAAGCCAAAGTCAAACAGCTGTCCATCACAGCTAGAAAAGGCATCCTGAAATCAGAACAGCTACCTTGGCCTCCTGCCTTCAGTGGTCTCTGAGAGGCCATTGGAGAAAAGGCAGCCTCCCTCTCACCCAAGGGGTTGCTATTTTTTTATTTACTTAAAGTTGAGCACTGGCATTCAAATTCTTTACTAATAGCACAAGGGAGACCATAACATGTACAAGTTATAAAAGACACCAGAACAGCAGAGAGTCTTACCACCGATGTTGTTTCTGCATTACCTTATTTTCCAGAAAATGTATTTATCTTGCATGGCATATACTAATGTCATATAGTTCCCGTTTCCTAAGTAAGATTTATAAAGTGTTTTTAAGTCAGATTTTAATCTCCATTCTTAATCTCAGACTTCTTTTGAATTAATCTGACTATTTGCTTTCATATGAGACTATCAGGAATACAGAGCTTTATTTTACTGAGTTATAAATCAAAGCCTGATCAGTACTACTCCCAAATTTCAATGTTTCAAAGCTGCCTTTTCAAGCATTAACAAAATGCTTTGAAAAAATTTAGTAGGTAATTTAGTATTACCCCAATCATGACCATTTTTGTAACAAACCTCTGTTACCTAGTTTTATCATATTCAAGTGATTAAAAGGAATGTTCTTCTGAACAACTTCCTTGGATAAGTTGCATTCTTAAATCCCTGTACAATGGTTTTTAAATGACTACCAAGTTAAAGAGAAAATGGTGTTCTGAGAACCGCTGGGAATGGTTATCCTTAATTCCTTTTCCATTTTTTTAAAAGGTAATTTATAACATTACTAAAAAAACCTACTGGCAGAAACAACACACAGTTGCCAAAGGTCTTTGATCTTCATCAGTAACTGCCACACCAAGTTTAGTGAAGTGATTTATGATCAGACAAAATTCACAACTCTACATATTCCAGTCACAGGCTCTCTTTAAGGCAATTGGCACCACCATGCGTGGCATGCCATAGAAAATATTTTCTAAGAAACCTTGCAAAACAGGACTACACCACTCAGTGACAGCGGTAATGAACCTCAGACATCTCAACTTGCTAGACAGTTTTTTTCAACCCTATCTTTGCTCCTGAATACTTTGCAGCCTTAAGTAGTTTGTTGTCTACACATACTAAGCACTTCTCAGCACCATCATCTTCCCATATTCCAACACCATGAAAGCTGAATTACTTCAACTTCCTGCTCCCAGCACAGGTCTAGACCCTTTGACCAGTCCATCCTGTCTTCTAATTAACTTCTCAGGTAAAAGGGGTTGCTGCTCTCATAATCACCCCTTTCAAGCTTTTATGAAGAGACTTTAAATCTCTTCAGCACAGAACAGCTTAGGTTGGTTAAGAGTCGTTTGAATTTTTTTTAATAAAAACTACCTTCCACTGATCTGCACAAATTTTATTTGCTTGATAGAGCTGATCAAACTCTAGAATCAATTGTTAGCAAGTGTTTTCAATGATACAAGCATTGGCTTGTGCTGCTCTTTGTTGCTAATTGGAAAGGTGGTGACAGGGTACTTGAAGGATTTCCAAACAAGAACAGTTCTACAGATATCAGTATGCCACAAGATGCAGTGTTTATTTAAAGTTAACTTAAAATGGCTTGAATTATGTATTTGTAACCGGTCATTCAGAAAAATAATCAAGCAGTGAAGAAAAAAACCTCTGCCATCCATCCAGAAAAAAGTCATATGCTGTGAGCCAAGTGAAAAGGCATCCACCACAAAGGGGGGATGGCAGAAGAGAACAGTTAACAAGCAGTTCATGCTGAAAATAAACAAAATGTGCATGTGACTAAAGGAGTGAATAGCAGCTATGAGAGTAGCAAATTTCATTTGCAATTGAAAAATAAAGGGACAGTATTTTCCAGCTCTGGCCCCAAACAGCATCACCTTTGATTGAAACTTGATCAAAACATCACCTAAGCTTCTCTTGAATTCAAGTATGTTACTACATCATGGGTAATAAAACACCTAAACAGCATCAGTGCTTCATTCACAGCCAACTGTAATTTAAAATAATAGTAATTCCCACTATTTTTTTCCTGCTGAGCATATAGTTTTAGAGGAAAGGCTCAAACACATCCTTAGCCTGTGTAGTCCAGGCTACTAGTCCAGTGCTACTCCTGATTAGGCAAAGACAAAAGTTTGTGATACCTCAGCCCTTAACTGGATTTAGGCTATTTCCTGCTTTTCCATCCAAGGCAGGGCAGGCCTGTGTTTTAATGAAGCAGCATCCTAGTGGTGGATCCACTAATGATTCCTCAGAAGCCCATAAATTCAAGCAAAACTCAGAACCATTTGACACCGATTTAAACCTCTCCCTCTTAGCCCTCCAAGCCTCGTTTTCTCCAAGACATTGTTTGAGCATTTCTTTCCAGCATCACTTGATTGGCTCCAGACATTGCATTGCATTTCAAAGTGAGATGTGGAGTGTCTGCCCGTGGCAGACAGGGTGCTGATCACCGGCATAAACATTAGGAGATAAAATACCCGGTGACACCTCCTTAGCAGATCAACTCCCAGATGTGTTCAGCAAAGAACAGCAAAGAATGAGGCCATTGTTCACAAGGTGAGTGCTGAGCGCAGGAATTGCACATTGACAAAGGAGACTCGGACAATTCAAAATACTTTAAAATACTTGTCTCCTTACCAATAAATGCCAAAGGAAAAAATAAGCTAAAACACACTTTTCTTTTCTCGCTGCAGGCTAGGACCAAGCCACAGACTTCATTGTGTTGACACACTTACCCGACAGACAACTGCAGTGAAATAAAGGAAGAATGGAGGACTACAGACTGACTCTCCTATATAAGAAATATTACCAATATTTGCACTGAGGTAAAACCAGATAACAGGAGGATAAATGCCAGTCAAACATTAAAGTCAAAAAGATGGGGAAAATTACATCTTGAATTCATCAGTCTGCTATTACATCAGTCTTTGGCCACCAACAAAAAACCAATTTATCTGGAAATGGCAGATTTTCACTTTTGGCACATGCACGCCTGGACAGAGAGGCAGAATGCAATATAGTTTTGTTTTAGAGAGTGTTTTGTTGAGGTTTTTTTAACGCACAAGCACACTCTACTGTAATCCTAAGGAATGAAACTTGTTGTGAAGAAAAAACTGCTCTGCACTTCTTAAAATACAGCCCACCAGATACTTATACTAAAAATAAGTTTTGACAGAACAGAGGTGAAAAGATTAATAAACTCTTTATCTTGTCCAGAGATTAAATTGGTATTGTTGTATTTCAGTCAGTAAATTGTGTCAGTTATACTCTGCTCTAGTCTGTTCTTATAATAGACTGGAGCAGAGTGGATAAAATAGTAATGATTAATGGTCACCACTGCTCTGCTCTTCCTCTACCTGCCTGGAAATATCATCCTTTAAAAATAAGTAAATAAGCTCCCAAGCTCTGCTTCTCAATCGCAGTAACCCATTGCCTGCTTTACAACCCAGCTTAGATGGCCCCACAGGGGACAAGGGCCACACTGTCCTAGGTACTGTGCAAGCAAACCAGAAAAGACAATCCCTGCCCCAAAGTATCTCCCTGTAAGCAAAAAAGAATCTGAGTGACAAAATCAAGTTGGAGCAGACTCCTGCATATAGGTCAAATGAAAGGAAGACTTCACTGGGTCAGGAGGTCTTCAGCAAACTTTCTGCCCTAGGGTAAGTTTGTCTCTATTAACACAGCTAACCTAAGATAAATATTGAATAATGGATGCTGTAGTGGATAAAATACACTCATAAAATTATATCAGATAAAGCAGCCTCTCATTTCATGCAATGAAAACCACTAGACAAAGTTAAAAATACAAATTTAAAGGCACTCAGGATACTTTAGCATTAAAACTGTCTTGCCATTATAGACACCACCTATGTTACACAACAAAAGCAGACACCAAGTTGGTACTAATGATCTCACATCTGTAACATAAGAGGTTCCAGTGCTGACAGCAGCACTGATTAGGGCAAAGAGATGTCCCTGGACATCATGTTCAACTCTGTAAGGTGTTCTGTCACATCTAAGGATGTGCATCAAAAACCATGCCCTCCTCTGGGCCCTGGGTGCTCCAAGGTGCCCTCCTACCTGAAGATCTATTCAAGACCTTCAGAATGCCCACAGCTGAGCAAGGGACACTGGTTCAGATCCTTGTGTCCACATCAGGGTTGATTTGGAGGCCTTAAGTCAGCAGCTATGGCAGATGCCCTGGAAATAAACAGGTTCTTTCTAAAAGAAGGGAGTAACATTTACATTTACTGAGAGCGCTCCATGATTCTCACTAACTATTAGATTCGTAAATGCATTATTGCATTGAACTTGACACTTCTGTAGATGACAGAATCTGTCATTTAATCCTTCAATGAACCTCCCCTGAGGTCATGAAGTGTTGGTGAGAGATGGCCGGACAAAGGACTCGGTACTGGCAAAGACTGCAAACGGGCAAGTGATTCCTCCTTCCACATTTCATGTCTTCAGCTCATGAGGGGGGTTATTTGTTTTTTTAATTTAAAATAGCCTTCCTTTAGAGACATAGATTAACCTTTGGTATCTCCAGTGCAACCAGAACCCCAGATGGAGGCACACAGTTGACCATAACTACTCATGCAATTTCCTCAAAACTAAAATATTAAAAAGCTGTAAGAGGGTTGTTTTTTAAAAAGACAATAACATAGTCCAAAACTCCAGTGAAGGGCACTTGAACCTTTTTTCTACCTTTTTATTAAAGGGCTCATTGCCACAACTACAGAGACTAGAAGAAAAATTATTTTCAGAAATCACACATTTCACTGCAGAATAAGCAGGGAAACAGGTTTCTGTCATTTGTGAAGTGCCAAAATCTTGATAGAGAGGTGGAAAACTCAGTTAAAATGAAGCATGAGGTCAAGTATTCAGAATGCAAATAATCCACCCAGACCTAGGAGTTTATATCCAGAGTAACCACAGTGAGCTATCTGCCAAAGTTCACTAGAAGCTCAAATTTCAGAGGGTTGGCAGGGGGGGCAAAAAAAGAGCACAACAGAAGATATCCATTTATACTTGAACAGGGCTGTTCTAAAACATGCAAGAACAACAATATTTTAGTACTAAAAACTGAATTTTCTTTAGTAATGCACATCTTCCCATGAATAATAAAAGAGCATCCTCAATGTTGTATGAGGTATAGCTTAGTCTTGAAGACTATCTGCAGGACTTGCTTATGCTGATACTTCTGCATTAAAGAGCTCAGTAATACTCAGCTAACTAATACAGGGCAACCACATGCTACAATGACAGCCTCAGAAAGCAAGAATCAAGAAGGTCATTCTAAGAAATGGATTTGGAGCAACAAAATACTTTTTTATTTCCTCACATCGCTGCAGTATCCAGGAGCCCTGATCAGGCCAGAGCCCACTGTGGTAGATGCTACTGTACAGCCAATTTATGAACCAGACATGCTTCTCAATGAGTAAAAGAAAGTACATGCTAATCATGTTATTACAGCGTCAGTGCAGCATTATCTTAGACAATGAGAAGTGTGGAAGTTTTATATGCTTTCTTTATTGTTATTAAAAGTAGCACTGTTACCTTGGCAACTGCTGAATCACTTGGGAGTTTGTTAAAGAAACCCAAATGTTACTTATACTTGCACATTTGCAATCAATTTAGGGAAAACAATTGGGGTTTTGTTTGGTGTACTTTTTTTAAACAAATCACACATTTTTTCCTTATGACTATGACCCTGCAAATTTCAGCATTTTTGGGGCTTTTTTAAAATAAATCGGTTCTTGGGGTTTAATTAAGGCAGTTCATGTCTCATTTGCACACGAAGTAATCTGCACTGTTTTACACAATAAATTCTAATAATTCATCTAGGATGTCAGTCAGAAATAGAAGCACAGACACTCTGCAGTGCACACAAAAATTCCCATCATCTTCCCACCTCCTGTGCAGGTACTGGGAAGGGGGACAGGCGTTTTCCCTGGGGGAGTTTGGAGGGGGAACAGGAATCCCAAACACCTCTTTTGCAGGGGCTCAGACCACACACAGGTATAAGAGCACAGAAGTGGGAAAAGGTGGGTGCACAGTATCCTAAAACACCAGGCTGCCAAATCTGAACTCTCCTGTCTTAGCTTCCAGGTGTTGGTATCCTTGTGGTTTTGGGGTTTTTTTCACCCTTCCTCAGCAGTATCTGTCTGCTTTTAATGTAAAAACTGGGTGCATGAAGATAATGGGAAACTGCAGGAGGATCAGTTTGTGAAATATGATTGTGTGGGATGGCTGTTTTCTTTCTAGTTTTCATGAACATGTTATTCCCCAAGTACAGGCCAACAGCAATGAAAAGCAGAATACTGGCAACTCCAAGTTTTTCTGTCAAGGAACCTCATGAAACTCAATTAGTCTATAAAAAAAGTGGCTGATTTTGCATAATCTTAATTTTTTTTTAAACTGAAATTGCCACACACAATCAGTGTGTGAGTTTAGCCCAAGGAAAATGCCTTAAAATAAACACAGCCAAAAGGCACATCAGGCTCCTTAAGATTGTCACCTCTAAGGTGTAGTCAACAGGATTAAAAGTCAAGAGTTGCATACAAATTCTCCTGACAAACTCTGGCAGGAGAGAAGGCGGCTCAGGGAAGACCTTATCACTCCCTACATCTACCTGAAAGGAGGCTGAAGGGGTTGGTCTTCTCTATTAATTCTTTATCACATTGCACTTGGGGGCTCAACTTACATCATAGCCAGAGGAGCTCCTGTTTTAAATACCTAATTAATATCTTTGGTGAGAGAACTGTTACTGAAACCCACCCTCCAGAAAACATGAATACTCACGAGAGTGAGGAAGACCCGAATTCAACTATAATCCAACATAACATATTTCAATAGGAATATCAAATAGTTACAGAATTCCTATGATGGTTATTGCTTTAGAAACTACATTGGCAAGAGGATAAATATAGGGCTATTGGCACCTCCACCACAGGGCCGTGTCACCCTTATGGCCAATATTTAGTACTGTATTTCCTATATGCCTCTAAGAAGTGAATAGTTAAATTGCTCAGAGCATTTGAACCTTAGACCCATAGCACTCCACATTTGCTTGCATCTACGTAAGTCTGAGGCAATGACTCAGCCAGATACAACCTTAACTCTCAATTTCCTTTCATTTAAGCTTCTAATGAGATGATAACAGAAGGGCCTTAGGGTTTTATCCTACAAGCTTGTGATAGAACTTTATAGCAACTAAAGACTTTTTCACCTGAGTTTGTTCTTGAGGATAAAGGAGGGCAGGACATGGGAACTTTTTTCCTTCAAAAGGTACAGCAGAGAATACCTCCGTGTGTTTGTCTCTGAGATCACTCTTTAAGAAGTGGCCCACATTAAGAGGAAATAACATAGGTCAGGCTGTTTATTCACACTCACATTCCAATCTGCAGACAGGTTTCAGCAGGAAAACCCAGAGTTCAGATCTGTGCAGAGACATGCGTGCTGCAGCCATGTTTAAAGCTACATGTTTCCCCCACACCAGCCTCTCAGTTCTGTCAGTCCCAGCTCTTGGGCTGACCTTCCTACCTGTGCTATTCCCATGTGCTGGAGCTGTAAAGACCACAGTGCCTTGACCTGAGTTTGCTGGCTGTTGAAATGCCATCTACATATAACCAGTGAAGTTCAACCCCTCTTTCCAATCAGAGCTGCAGTATGGAGCAGGAAGCTTAGAATGGAAAATGTGACCACGTGGGGGATGTGCCTTTAAAAAGTGCCCTGTTTCAGAGAGGGCAAGCAAAAGCTTGAGAGAAATGAGAGATATCACTGGGACAACTGTGCTGGGGTACAGAGCACTGAGACACCCTCACCAAGCTGGCACAGACTTAAATTGCTTTCAGATTCATTTTCAGACCCGAGTGATGTGAATCCTAGTCAACACAAATACTGCGTAACACAAGAACACCAAAGATTAAAAAAACCCGATACAGACAGACCTGTTTTGACAATTCAGAATGGTTCAAAATTGGCACTGATACCCATGTCCCAGAGAGGATACAGGTAAGAGGCTGTAGTAAAAGATGGAGGAACAAAGTGAAGCCTCACTGCTGTCTGTGGAATAAAACTTGTCACTTTGGTCTTGATGGAATGTTTAGGGTCAACTTCTGATGCAAACTCCTGCAAGTAGAAGCTGCAAACTGCAGTCCCAAGCCAGCTGCTCAGTGGCCACAAGTGCTGCCACAGTCCCCCTGCCTCACATTGCTGCTGAGTAAGCCTGAAAACAGCAGGAAATTTGTGTACAGTTCCCAGGGTATGGAAAAGAGCCATAGCTCGCCACCTGTCTAAGTGCACTCTCAAAAGCATGTCCTGGGAGGATTTGCAGCATGCACCCCCATTACATTTTGGGAGCCCCATGAGGAAGAGCAGCTGCCATTTCCTCCCAACCTCACGAGGAAGGGGGAAAGGCAAACAGAACAAGGGGGCTGCCAGGGACACCCTCCTCAGAGCACTGAGCAACAACACAGAGGTGAAAAGGCAGAGTGGAGAAATTAGAAAGTTGCCATGAATGCATTCTGCTTGTGTTTTAATTATTCATACTAACTTCAGTCCTATTAGGCTGGTTTGTGTTTACCCAGTTTCACACGGCACTACTACAGCACCCAAGGCAATTACCTCCGATTACAGGACATAATGACTAAATGGCTTCAGCACACAGTGCCTCGTCTCAGAGCTGCCATACACTCCGAGATCACCTCCAAAAAACGGCCAAGCTGGGCATTAAATTCTGTTTCCCAGAGGTGAGAAGCTACCTTTAAAAATACGCCACCATCATGAGGAAAGAAATAATTACAGACTTCCATACCAGAGAGAATAGCTCTTTCTTTCTGCCCCATCCCCGCTGTCCCTTGCTGTACCCCTCCAAAGAAATGGCAGGGAGAAGGTCACAGGCAGAAGCACTCACACAGCAAGAGTGCTGCAGAAAGGTGATGTACTGGTACACTCACTCCTGTGCCACCACATTTCCTACACAGCAGGATGCAGCACAGCAGCTCCATTTCTTCTCCAGCTTTTCTGACCCTCCTGCTTAAACTGCTTGTCATCTGACATTGCTACCTGCTACTCTGCTTTTTCCTATCCCACAGTCTCACAAGCGAGAACATGAATCCACACATCAGCCAAGGCTGCCTAGCAGAAAAGGAACCCCATGATTAAGGAACAGGACGAAATTCTGTCTTGCATTTAAAAATAAATAAAAACAGGACAAAGAAGAGAAGCAGAAGTGTTTTGCTGCATCTTCTTACAAAAATATTCTTTAAGCTGTAGCTGCTTATGCGCGAAGCAATTCACAGCAGTAAAAAGACAGGAGAGAGCTCTTGCTAAGCAGTGAATAGGAGCAATTAGCCAAGAGAAGAGCATAAGCAACTTGCACTTTGCCTTCATACAGCTTATCAAGTTTATTCTGCCCTGTTACATCTGTGTAATTTATATAAAAAAGCCAGCAGCTATTTGGCAAGACTTACATCTAGAAACAGCAATTTAATCACATGTGAAAGATCAGTGGAAGCGGATGCCTCAGGACATTGCAAACTTCTCACCTCCTACTAACCTGCCTGAAACTTGCCCTGGTCATGTTGAACATTCACTAAAAATAACTTTTAAATATCTGTTTCATTATTAGGCTCATCTCTCTAAACAGAAACATGAAATTTATTAAAGTTATCATGTGAAATATTGAATGCTTGCACAGCAGAAACAAGTAGCTTGCAAGTTCAGCAATCTTCCCTCTGCAGTGATGTAACTACCCTAACATAGCAGAATTCCTAGCGATTTCTTGGCCAGGCAGAAACAAGTTGAATGGCAGATGTTAGATATTCATCATGAAAAAAAAAATTCCAGAAGCAAAACTGTCGAGCAGGACTTTGCTCCCTAAAATAATAAAACTAAAAGATTCACATGTAACCAATATGTAGCAGCTAATCCCATCAAGTCCAGGATACCCTGTCCTGTGGTTTCATTATTACATTTCTGACATTTTAGTATTGAACAGCAGTTATATTTACCAAATGCATCACCTTTGAGGCCTGACCTCAAAGCCTCCTAAAGTCTCAAATGCCGGCACTACGACTAGTTAAGTGTCTAATTTGAGGCAGTCCTGTATTTATTGCTGTTATACAGATAACAGAGCTCTTAATCAACCAAGGCTTCTCAGAAGCCTCATTTCTTTCTTCTTTATAAACCTCTTTATGGGCAACAATCAGACAAGACCAGAAGTTGTTTACTTGCTGAAGGGTGCTCAGAACTTTTTCTAAATGTGTATGTGCCTGCATTACAAACACAGTAGTTGCAACAGGTACCTTCTATGAACTCTAAAGAACTGGGGTCAAGAATAAAAGGGATTTTAAGTTAGCATTAGTTTGTTAGACAGGGCACTAATCACTCCCAAATTAAAGCTTGTAGGAAGCTTGGACAGCTTGCTGAGATGCATTTGATCTGTGAGTAACCCCTCTGGCTTTATCAATATTCCACTTGAGAGGACAGAATTTCATAGTCAAAAAAAGGAAAATAACTTCAGTGTCCAATATATAAGCACAGCTCTGTCCATTAGGCACAAAATGACAATTCTGCCACTTAATTGGAACTCTAATTAGAAAACAAAAATACATTTTATACACAAACTGTTACCCTTCATTAAACCCCCCTCCAGAAATGAAGAATCTCTCTGGGAGCTGTAGCCTGGGGGATTTTTTGTTTGTTTTTTTTTTTCCAATAGTAATTTATCTGCTTCTTGTAAAATACAAACAAGACCGGCACAGAGGAGAATTTCTATTGAGCCCATGAAAAAATTCCGAGTACAGAAATTAAGGTACATGTTAATGCTCAGAATGGTGGGGCTTTATACAATTTCATCATCTGATATCTATGCCAAGGCCAAACCTCACTTCCTGCTGTGTTCAGCTGTTTGCCAAACGTGGCATTACCTCACCAGCAGCAAAACACATGGGACTCCAACATCCCGAGTTGCCAATGCCTGCCTAGGCCCTTGAACATGCTCCTTCACCCACATTTATAATCCAACTTTTCTTGAAGAAAATAAATTGATACAATAGGATTCAGTCACATTTAGGAGACACTGAAAGAGTAGATAGACTAAATAGCTTAAATTGGGAGCCAAATAATCAGTGTCTTGTTTAAGATAAGCTGGAAGTGATTGAGAAAGCAAAGGCTTTTACACTAGGAGTTTACTGTATTCCACATCTAACAACTCGATCCATCCATTTTTCCAGCAGCTCAGGCAATAAGTACAACTGGGATTTTCACTAATAATTCTACAAAAAGTAAACATAGAAACAGTCTTTTTTCCACAAGCACCACTGAAATCTTAGATCAGAGATCCTATATTGCAAACTTTCGTTATTATTTTTTTTAAATCACACCACAGCTGACTCTTCGCTCATTTTCTTTCATCTCTGGAACACAAAAGGATTCTCACAATCATCCTCTTTAAAAACAAACCTGACTTAAAACAACAGTTGTAAACACTAATAGGTTTAAACAATAATGATGATGACTTGCCTGCCATTCCATCTGTAGCCAAATCTGTGTTAATTCACAGTAGAATGTCTAACTAATTTGTGTGATGCCACAAGAAACAGAGCTGTGCTCAATTAGCACAACCAGTAAACCATCAAAATAGGGGAAAATACATTTCTAGATAAACATTGCCTTTTATTATAGTGAAAATACACACCTAAAATTAATTTCTCCACTGAAAGGCTGTCATTTTCCGTAATTTAGGATATTTGGTTCAGATGCATCCCAAGATAAGGATGCTAAAGAAGAATCCTGTGTTACTAGAAGGCTGGTGTTTCACATGGAGTGAAACAGTGACAGGGTCCCTCTCAGCCTGAAAGGCTACCAGTCCCAGCTTTTTAAGTGGCACTCCCCACCCCCCCAAAAAAAAGCAGTTGTATTTTGCTTTTTCATTATGTTCTCTGTTGCTCCTTTCCATTCCCTTCTCCTTCTATCTAAAGCTAGCCAAAAAAGGGCAGATATTTCTTGCCATCTTACACATGCTTATCAATTTATGTATTTTTTTCCCAAGTCCTTATGTGCAAAAATGTTTCATATTCTTAATTATTAATCATTATTTGCAGGAATATTTAGAAAATCTAAGTCCTGAAGGCAAAGGACCCATAACAGGACAAAGCTGTTCCACACTCCCCTATTGGGACAGTTAAAATATAACAGCCAACATTACCCTTCTGCAGCCAGCTAAAAACCATAACATCAGAAACCAGTATTTAAAAAAAAAAAAGGAAAATTTAAAGATTTTATAACCTAGAAGATGAGTGCGCATTTTATAATATCTAAGAGAAACTGTATAATATGCAAAATTCTCCTATCCTTCTTGACAATTTTTAGGTTACTTTCCATAATCGTGGCCTATTTGGCAATGTCCAAGAGGTTTCAGTAAGAAAAGTAATATTTAATTCAGGATTGAATCAAAAAAACCCAAAGTTTTTTTATTAAAGATACACTTCAGTTCTGCAAACTTTGCTGTGCTGGTTTTCTGTCAAAAGAGTTTTTGGGTTCACAGGCAAATCTGAAAAGGTTGTTAATGGAAAGTAAAGAAAAGGTATTGCTTCAACCAGCTGGAGCAGGCTGTAGTTAACATGGTTTAACTATGCAGTCTGGGGAGGAAAACAAGAAATATGATCCTTCCAATGGACACAGTCATACTACACACGCAGTGCACACTTGTTCTGAAATACACCACATCTACACCCAAGGTTATCATATAATCATCCATTTGATTTAAATAGGGAATTAACAGCTCTTCCACAGAATGACCAGCTGATGAATGAGAAGGTGAAAATTATAGGTTTTGGAGAGCTTTGAGCAAAAGTCATTTAATCCACAGGAAATTAAGATCATATCTGAACAGAGTCCTTTATTTGAACTGGGCATAAAACTCTTCCTTAGGATTTGCCTGTCATTTCTCTGAGTTATTCATCCTTTCTACTTGTACCTTTAGGAAAAAAAATAAATAACCAACCCCATACACAGCCCTACAACGCACATGCCTGTAACAAGTTAGGAAGAAGTATAAACTGAGAAACTTCTGCAAATTTTAGAATTATTTTTAAAAAGTCCTTCTGCATTGAGGAAGAAATAATGCCTTCTCCCTCCACCCCCAGCTTCCTCTGAGTTTCAGCTACATAAAACATTTTAATGCTTTTATGTATTTCACATGTAGATCATCCAGAACATTTACATAGCCTACCAAAAATCATTTTCTACAATAAATGTATTAAAATACAGAGAATGTAAAATTATAGCTCTCTTCTAAGAAAGCTATTTCAGAGTTAAATATGCAGCATTGTAATAATTTCCTTACATTTTTTTCTGCCTAATAAGTTGCAGTCTTATAAGAATTATACCAAACATTATTTGAAATGTCATAAGACACCAAGCAATTATAGGTCTGATTATTTTTTTTAAAGTACCAATTTAGAACTCAAATCTGTGCTTTCTAGGTTTATTTTCAAATTCATCTGGGTAATTTACCACAGTTCTTTCCAAACCTGGCCTCTAGTTAATAAGGCTTCTACACATATGGTCTGACTTTCTAAAGGGCCTATTAGGAAAGAAAAAAAAAAAAAGCAGTAAAAAAGAAAAGAAATTCCATTACTGTTTTCATGCTTTTTCATTGAACCATCACCACATTCGCTTGCAATAACTCTAAAGGAGGATTATAAAAGTGCTTTCCCAGAATGTGTACTAAAAGGAAAGGAGCTCCAAACCTGGAGAGGGTCTGAAAGGGGCCTCTTGTGAAGTGAATTCTCCCATGCAGCCCTTTGAAACCCTTTGCTTGGTCGAGTGGCTGGGCCTCTACATACAATTAGCTATTACTGCAGCTTATCCCAAATACTTTCACCAGCCCATCACAGCAGTGATTAGGAAAGACCTTATTGCATGTCTGTAATGGATCCATTAGCAGGATCCTACTTCACCTCAGAACAAGTTGAAACAATTTTCGCTTTCTTAACACATCTTCACTGCACGTGGGCTTTTGAAGAGCCCCATGTTAGTTACTTCTCTGCTCTCCACCATAAAGACTCTCTCCAGACATCCAGGCTTTAGTGATCACAGTTTTATTTTGCAGTCCTGCTTTGATAAATATGAAATGTTTTCAGCTTGTTAGCAGCATGCATGTAAAGCAAAGCTCTGTTAAAAATCATTAATTTTATACACTAGGAGAAGTAAAAATAAAGCAAACAACCATCTGTACTCTTCACTGTTAGACAACTTTTGTTATCCTCTTATTGATGTGATTTCAAACTGACTGGCCAAAACCAACATTTTGGATAGGCATACAGGGGAGATTGAATTAGCTGCAACGTGGGGTAGAAGTCTTTGTTCCCAAGACAGCAATGCAGCAAGTCTCTATTTCTCTACATATGATCCCGAGTACATCATCCCCTTGGATAGTATTTATCTTTATGAGCATGTCCCAACCACCCCATTACTGGTATTTTCCTTGAACATAATAGCTGCATATCACTATCTACCCATACTATGGAAAATCCCAAAGCTTTTTATCCACTTATTCATGCAAGGGAATAAAGAGAAGACAGGAAACACTGTCATATATCCAAGTAGTCCTAAAGACCATCCACAAATTAAACTATAAAGGGAAGGGAACAAGGTCCCTGCACTTTTTCAGTTTTTGAACCAAAAACTTAAGGAATGCCACAATACACCTTAAGCCACATTACTTCAGGGAAGAAAAAATAAAGCTGCACATTTTGACAATTGCACTGCATCTAAAAAGCAGAACTGGAAAATCCACAGAGGCTGAAGAAGTGCCAAGGGAAACAGTGGAATTTGCTAGAAGCTTTGAATTGCAAATGCAAGGGGAAATCCTCTTCTGGAAAATATATTCAAACTCCATATACAGAACACATGAATGCCAAAAGAAATCTGATACCTTTCTCTCCCTTTTCACCTTTTGTCTTTCAACCTTTTTCTCTTGTCTCACTACTTCACCTTTCCTTATCTCCTTTTTTCCTTTGTTAGCTGTGCTTTGTCACTGCTGTTACATTCTTACAGAGACAAGAAATCTCAATATTTATTCTGCAGATCATCTCAAAAAAAGGGGTCTGTTTTTTCCCAAGGTACAAGGAAAATCCCACAAGACCATCCATATTAGCAGTCTTCCCTCATATTCAGATCTCTGGTGGTTTTGTTTGTCCTGTGCACGAGGCTCTATCTGTTTTTTTCCCCAGGTCCCCCGTCTCAGCCCTGCAGTGGAAGGGGCATTCACAGAACAGCACTACAGCACAGAGCAGCACTGCTGGGGCACACCACCACCAGCAGCCCCTGCTTTGCTCCCCAGCCCTAAGCACCAGATGCAGATGGTTGGAAAACTCCTGGAGTGAGAGAGAATCTGCAGTACAAGCCCCAAAAACCCAGATTCAAACTATGAACACCGATACAAACAAACGATGAATGAACCATTTATTCAGCTTAACGTCAAGAGCTAACCTTACTGTCCAGCAGAACTGAAAATCAAACAGCAGACAAGATTCTTTCCTCAGCAAGATGGTAGCAGATCTCCAAGTGCCATGCTAAGCTCACTGTACAGTAATTAGGGGCTGATCCTAAACCAGAGAAGTCTGATAACCTTCAAATTAACAACACTAATGCAAAAACCCTGGGATCACAACCAGGCATTCCAAAATTGCAATCCAACACAACTGCACATGTTTCCCATTTATATCTAAAGTCACCTTTTCGCTGTGACAACTAATTTGCAGGTTCTGGCCATGCTCAGGAAAGGAGGAGCAGCAGAGCTTTTACCATTGCATTCACAGGACAAGCAGATCAGTTGACCAAGCATTTTGTGAGCTATATGGCTCTTGTAGGTACACAATCCATTAAATCCTATCGTGGTATCATTTCCCTTTGGAATGGGAAGTTCTACACAAAACTTCTGTTGTGTAAGTTTAAACCAGGTAACTGGTACAGAATTTGGCACGTGGCTCCTCATGAAATCAGAGTACAAATGCCACACACTCCGATATCAGTAAGTAGCGGGCTGCTTCTGGGAGATAGCAAAGGTTTTCCCAGTTACAATATATAACCAGAAAAGCACCCAAAAGTCTGCCTGTCCTTTGCCCAAGTACGTTAAGCAATTTAAAAAAACCCAAGCCAGCAATCAAAAACAAAACAATCTCAATTTTGCCTTAGCAATTGGATCTAGGTATCTGAAAAATAACCAAGACTTACATCACATACAAAACTGGTGGACAACTCATAGCTTGTAGCAGTAAAGCCTGGATTAATTAGACATTATTGTTTGGCTTTTTCATCAAAAGAACCAAGATACAACTGTATCTGCTGAAAACAAAATTACATCCAGGTGGTTGATAAAGCCATTCCTTTTGCTTTCCTAAAAAATCTTAATACTATAGGCACAATAGGATTTTTTTATGGTAGACATGGAGAACTAGGACCACAGTAGTATTAATTCCCTCCTTTCCTTCCTGAAAGTCATCATTTCCTTGTTTTTAAGGGAGAAATATGGTTACAGAAAGGAAATTTTTACACTGGCAGGGTGAAGAATTACAAAGAGACTCATCTCTGCAATTGCTTCCCAGTCAATACCAGTTTGTAACCTACAGAAGAAATTACTTTCCAGAGTAACCAGACACATGGCCAGCTTCTTGGGTCATTACCCATACATAATTTTTCTAAGCAAATATGCTCTTTGATTACAGAGTTTCCACAGCAAAGGAGATTTAAATTTCCAGAGGGCCCAGAGAATACTCACAGCTCATCTCTTCATACCATATTTTGGGCACAAATGCCACAAGTTTTATCTCCATAGCTCAAGGGCTCACCCTTCCAGGAGCAAAAAGGATTCATTCAATGTTACCAAAGACCAGAGAGCTGCAGTCTGTACCCCTCTACAGACCTCACTCATCCTTTAGCTCTCATGTGGACCAAGAAGGAGCAGAAACTACACCAACCCACTCTCCACTTGTTCCATCTTTAGCACACAAATACCTGGTCAGCAGCAGGGTTAAGCCTCTCCTTCCAGCCTTTCTGCAGCAGCCATGTCCTCCCAAAGCCCCTAGCAAGAGTTAAATAGTTCAGGCTGTGTCAAATTGTTCTCTGCAGCACCTGCTCCCCATGAGCAATCAAGAAGTGCCTCACCTGTGTGTGAGGGTCAGCATGGAAGTAGAGATGGGCTATGACAATCTTTCCTCGCTTCTGTGAAGATTACACCAACCCAAAAATTAAATTAATCATTTTATATTCAGTTGCACTTTTATCCAGAGATCTTAAAGCAGTTCTCAAACATCAACTAATTAACCCCCAGGTGCCCCCTGGGAGGTGTGCACGGGTAGGTAGAGGAGCAGTTTCACATGGGAATTACAAGCTGCAGGAGGGAGAAGCTGGGAAGGAGCACAGCCTCCTCCTCCCCACACCTGTGTATAGCCCTGCAGCACCACTGCATATAGACACTTTATAGATGACAGAAACAGACACTGAGAGGTTACACGTCATAAAACACGTATGTGGCAAAGCAAAAAGCAGGTCACAGTGTGTTGGGGTTGCAACACTAATTAAAAATAGTAAGCCAGCACCACACTTAGACTTTCTCTGTGCTGCTGCTGAGAAGTGTGAAAATCAGACTTTGTGTTTCTGTGAACCACTCTGCTCGTGGTTTCCCCAGCTCTAAGTAAGATTTCCTTTTTTTGAAACACTGAATTCCTGAGATAAACATGTATCTGTGTGCCAAATTCTCGCAGGCAAAGTACGTGTCTGCCTGGGGTAGACCGAATGGCACCTTTGAAGAAAGCATGAGCACTGTGCAACATAGCACCAGAAGACTTTAGGAGGAGCATAACGCAGCCAAGGGAAACTACAGGGGTAGGGCACGTTAAGATGAGGATTCAGATGACACCTGGGCTGATCCAACAATTCACTGCTACCAAAAGGGTTAACCCTGCCTCTCTCTGCCCAGCAGCATGGTCCAGTCTCCTTCCTGCACTCAGCCCTGGCACCTGTCTCAGCCCAGAGACTGGTTCAGCTGTCTCAGCCTGCAGCCAGCCGTTCTCCCACCTTGCTGTGCCAGTTCTAGCAGCAGTGCCCTGCTCAGGGCCTGGGCCATTCAGTCAAACAGCCTCAGACTCCTCTGGCCTCCTGAGATATACTTGTGAGGTAGTACAAGATAATTACCGGTTGTCAAGATAATTGTCATTATGTAGTCTAGAAAATTTCTATCTTTTCAGTCGTTGCCATTTCTCTGCACACACCCAGGTGTAACTTGCATATAATATCTCTTTTTGGTTTGCCATCACGTGGGGCAGGATGCAGGTGTGGGAAGGGATTTCAAACCAGTCTTTCTGTTGCTGTGGTGCACCCCAGATTTTATTTTGTATGTGTCTCTCTCAGCAGGCTGACGACACTCAACAACATTGAGTGGCAGACCATGGAGCAAGTGCAACCCATACACTGTGCTGCTGTGCTATAGAAACTTCATTTCACTTTGGTTGTTCTTGTGTACCACTGTAAATGATGGGAGATGCAGAGTCCAACCAGCCCCAATGCTCAGACTGCATAGTTCCGCGTTTTCTTCAGATTTCTCCTTTCAGAAGGTAGTTTACTTGGACAAAGAGGTGTCTTTGTCTCACCCTCGATTATGAAATTCAAATGACAGCCCTTTGCCTTAGGTGCTGCTTCTGCTTTTCCTCTCTGCTTCTTTCATTTCTCCTCCCTGCTGCTACACTGGAGTGAATAATGCATTTTTTAGCTAATTTCCGTGGATTAGGCTTCCAATTAATTCAAGCCAGTTTTACAGACTGCCAATTCAGATTGCTAAAATTCAGTTGGAGTTATTGGGGTAGGTTGAGGGGGTTTCCCATAAATTTTTCCCAGATTAACTACAAGAATTCAGTGGAAACAAATTAGTCATCTTTACACGTGAGTATATACCATCAGTATCTGCAGGGTTTGTTTCAGCCCTAACTGAAAGCACAAATTACACTCTTCCTTTCTAAAAGGCCCAAACATGGTTTCACACCAACTGACAGTGGTAGTAATTAATGTGAAGGATCCCTGGGGTCTTTTAACCTCCTTTCTTAGCTTTTGATGGCTGAGACAGCCACAACCTGTGTGCCATTTCACCATCTATAAAACCGAGAGGGGAAAAGCATTTAAACACGACATTGAGTTTTCTTTAAACTCTCTAATGAGCTCTAGATAAAGCGGAGAGGTTTTTACTGTGCATTTTAAGAAACACTTTTTCCCCCTCAATTGTTCTCCCTAGGGCAGAGCATTTCTGTCTCCTTGTAGGCAGATGAAATCCAGGAACAGCTCCCACGAAATCCAGGAGCACTGATTATGTCA
Source organism: Cnemophilus loriae (assembly GCA_013397755.1). Taxonomy (NCBI): domain Eukaryota; kingdom Metazoa; phylum Chordata; class Aves; order Passeriformes; family Corvidae; genus Cnemophilus; species Cnemophilus loriae. The sequence continues at coordinate 1,435,628 of VZTF01003765.1, read as the reverse complement.
AACAGGATTGCACAGTAAAAATCTGCTGTAGGACCGTCTTACCCGTTTCATCAGCTTGGTGCAGTTTGCCCTGTCTCTACTCAGATGTAAAATTATGACAACTGTTTTTCCTTTGCTTCTTTCTTGCTGCAGATTTGCCAGCTACTCCAGGGTGGTTCAGAATTATTAGCTCGTTCAAATAATGCAGTTTTATGACACTTTACTTAAATTAACTAATCCCTGAGAGAGATAGCAAGGACTATCAGTTGGACCTGGGGTTGGGAGCTAAATTTTGCCACCAAACTCTGATATTGGACAAATCAGTCAACCTTCTCAAACCCAGATTCTCTGTGTAATACCTCAGAAAGGAAGCACCCCCTGGCAAAGCACTTCAATATCCTCTAACGATGGAGCTTGTTCTAAGTGTAGAAGATATTAAAGGACCAGGGAGAATTAGCTTTTAGTTTGATTTCCAGTTCAGAGATTGCAAGTTAACAGCATAGGAGCTGCTCCTTGTTAAGTATTCCAATACGTTGTACAGTAAATTACGAAATAACCTTTCCAAAATACATACTCAAAGACAGACTGAAGATGCAAAGAGATGCACTCATATGCTTGAATTAAGGCTGCCAGTATCCAAGCCCTGCCAGACAGACTCCTGAGAAGGGGGGCGGCAGCTGAGCCCTGCCCCGTGTCCACCTCCAGAGCCGCGCAGCAGGAGCAGATCAGAATTTCTTGGAACTGACACTTTAGCAGAAGCTGCCAGAGAAAGTGGGATGCACTCGGGCACGAGGCTGAGCCTCGGGCTGCAGGGGTGTCTGTCCTTGCAGGGCCAAGGAGTCCCACCAAGGCAAGCAGCCAAGCATGGTGGTGCTGCACGTTGCCACCCAAGCTCGTTGAGCAGAGCCCTGGGCTGCCCCTGCTGGGGCTCTGCTCGTGCAGGACCTGATTCATCCTACCAGACTCTCATCTCCAGTCAGTGGGGAACTGGTTCAGATGGAGAAAGAGCATGCACTTACACTTCACTTCTCTCCACGTTTGTCAAGTGTCTGGAATTCTTGGTTTGGGCTGGAAGCACAAGCAGAGCACAAGAATCCTTTTAAAATACAGCAGAATCTGCTGATAATGACAACAGTGAAGCGGTTATGATCTGAGCTTTATTCCTTTTATTGATGTAATGCTCTGATTTGCCAAAACTGCTTTACAGAAAATTTTGACACAGCCTTACCCTGGTGAAGATTAGAATTCAAAATCTGACATCTGAAATTAATTAAACATATGAGAAACAGCAAGTGAATAAATTGATTTCCCTATTTTGGGGTTTAGAAAAAAAAGAAATCAGGAAAAAATTGATCTGAAACAGAAGCTTCTGGCTGTTTGGAAGAATTCAAAAATAACAAACAGAATAACCAAAACCAAATCAAAACAAAGAAGGTCAGCTACATCTTTCAGCCCGAGGCGAAGTATTTTGAAACATATTTTGAAAGTTTCCATCTATAAAATATAATACTTTTATATATTAAAATGTTATCCTAATTCAAAATTTTTTCTGAAATAATTCTCCAAATTTAACCTTTTTTAAAAATATTTCAATCTTTTCATTTCCCAACAAAGTCATTTTTAGTGAAAAACTTTTATCCAGAGAGGACTGAACTGGAATTCCATTTTCAAGGGTTAACCATAAGGATTTGAACCAATAGCTGCTTCCTGGGACAGCTACACACCATGTCTGGGATGTAGACATTTCATCCAGGAGACCAGACTGAATTTATTCTGAAGAAAAATCTCCAAAGACCATGTTGTATGGAGGAAGAAGTCTCAGCACCAGCTTCTTTAGTCAGCTGATCTGCAGCTGCAGCACTGATTTATGGCTTAATGTAGCCATAGCATAGGACATCTCACGGTGAACATCAGAAAATACCATCAAACCACAAACAGTTCCTGAAATTAAAAGCAATAAAAGAAAACCATTTACAAGATGAAATGAAAGAAAACAGGAAGGACACAGCAGAAAGCTCGTGAAATCACTGAACTTACATTTTTTCACAATAATTTCTTGGTTAAGGCAGGAATTGATATCTCCTGTATTAGTACAGAGACATCTCAGTCACTTTTAGGTGACATTAGATAGTATTTTCATAGAAAACCACCTTGCAGCAAACATATCAACAAGAGTTTTACTTGGCAGAGAGATTGCAAAACCAAATACTGTATCTGAGACACAGAAAATGCCAGCACTCTAGTGGGAAAGTATTATTTTCCTATAAATATTCTTTTAAGAGTTAACATAGTAACTATGAATTCAGCTTAGGATTTTTAATATGACCTCACATAATAATGTCTTGGCCTGGAAAAAAAATCTGTGATGTCATATGCAAACTATTCATTACAAATCCGCTAATTGAAAACTTAAAAAAATCCTTTGGAGCCATATGTTAATAATGTCAACATTTCTGTCAGCAAAGAAAAGTAAAGATGAAAAGAAGCTGTCATTCAGCTCCAAGCCAAAACATTTCTATCACAGCCCAGTCTAACACAAAAGGAAGTCGATATTTTTAAGACGTTAGAGAAGTTTCCAGAAGTCTGCAAAATTATCAGCTGAAATCCTGATATAAATCTGAGATCAAATGGATGAGACATCACAGACACATTAGCTAAGGCCAGAATTTTCGGTCTAGACCTCGTGAGACACACCGTGGTGGGTCTTGCTGTAACACAGCCCTGATGTTCGCCGGGAACCCCAGGACACCAGTGGGGAGCAGAGTGCAGCAGTCAGGCTGTAGAGAGAACAATCTCTGACAGTTCAGAAATCCAGGGAGTTTGGTTATGGCTCAGCATGCAAATCATGAAAGCTTTATACTGATAAATACCTAAACCCCCTTTTCTGCAACATGTGAAAACCGATCACGGAATCACAGAACGGGTCAGGATGGAAGGGACCACAGTGGGTCATCTCCTCCAACCTTCCTGCTCAGAAGAGAAAAAGTTGCCACTTGAGGACACTTCTCTTTACTATTTCACAGCCTGTGGGACTGTGGAACAAAAGGGATGGAAGCCATGTAAATGTTGAAAATCCGTAACGGTTCTTTTTTTTTTTGGTAGATCTCACCTCTTGTCCTTGGTAAATGGAATAGTCAGAACCCATACTATAAGACAGAAATAGAGAATGCTTAAAATTAAGTTAGAATTTAACAGACTTTCTCATTAAAACTTAATTTTTCTTTCCTTTGGAAACTTCTAAGAAGTGCTCCACAGGTAGACAAAAAGCTGTCTCGATCATAATTTTTTTCTTCATTCAGGGTAATTTAGCAAAGCATCTGGTTGTTCATGGTGACCCATGTCCTTGTAAAGAAGACAGCCCCAGGCCTAGATATCACTTCAGTACTATTTTAAGAAATTCAGTACTGAACAAGCTCAGACAAATCTCAGACACTGGGGTGATCTCCCTCAGAGTTTTACTGTTTCAGAAGATAAATTCTCAGGCATCAAAAAAGACATTTTGTGATATTTAAAAGAAACAACACCCAGAAACGATGATGGATGGAAGCAAAAATCTCCCTATCTCGAGATTTGATCTGACCCTGAGTCTTAAGTCTGGCTTTGTCAAGCAGCTGCCATTAGCAAGACAGTAGCCTTCTATAAAATTCTGTGTATATCAAAATTAAACGTAACCCTTCATTCCCTGGGGAGCAGATGGGTCTGTGCTGTGAGGTGGCCCTCTAATTTTCTATAATCATTAAAACTGTAGCTCAATACCAGGCAATCATATAATTTGTATAGTGATTTTTGTAGTTACTTTGTGCCATTTCAAATAGAAGCCAGGCTCTTCTCCTGTTGTGCCTAATAAAACAGTAAACTGCAACTGTTTAAGGCCAGTGACCAAAGAGATGTTTGGGGCAGGGGAGTGGAGGGAGAGAAGAGGGAGGTGGAAAAGGTACCTCCAGAAGGATTATGAATAAAATAATTCAGTGAGTTCTGCAGTTCCGTGTGTCAGGGCCAGAAGACTTTATGGAGTGTCTTGTCACCTTCCAGAGCCCCATAATTCTTCAAGTGTGTACTGGAGGAAGCTTTAGCTCGGGATGGCAGGAAGGAGTATTTCAGCTAAGGCTTTAATATTAGCTGCGAGAAACTTGGGTTCTTCCCTAAGTGTTTATGAAAACATGAGCAAGTGGTCTTGAGAGTATTCCAAGTTCAAGTTTATTTACTTTACTGATTAGAATGAGATGTGCAGGGAATGGTTCTCGAACGATAGGGGTGGGGCCACGGTGTTATAAAACAGAACAGCTTTTCAGCATTTACAGATCAAACATGAGGGCTGAACCCGTAACAAGCCTCTCTAAATTCCTAAAAACAACTTCTGGTGAGCCTGCAGCATTCCAAATCTCCACCTCGTGCTCTCACCTTAAGTAACTGATCAATACTAAACTATGAAGTCTCCAATTATTCTAAACACACTTTGTTCTTGACAAGGTGCAATCTATCATGTGAGGATTACAGGCTTTTCATGTTAAGAAACTGCAAACTTCTGAGATTTCAACACTTACCATTCTAACTGGGCGTAGAGATAGACCAGATCTGGGGGCTGGGGAACATTGGTCTGAAAAACCTGTGTAGTCAGTGGTGGCTGTGGTGGGTGTTTGTCCCTGCAGGCAATTTAACGCAGCATTTTGGGCAGACTGTTTAAACAATGAAAAGCAGAGGAGAAAAGGGGCTTTTGAAGAAGCTGCTAGAAGGAAACTCTACTTAGGACTACATCTCATGACCTGGCTCACTGCTGAAGAGATGCAGATGCTGATGAAACCTTCATAAACATGAAAAAAAAAATTAAAATACTGCAATAAGATGTATTGTCTGAATGACTGGGATCACGGTTTTCATGCAGCTTTCCAAGGTTTTAGGAAAACAATTGTGTCAATCCCCTTCATGTGTGGAAGGAAACATCAATTCATTTCCCTCTGTCTGACAGATAGTCAGTAAGATGAGAAGATCCTATATGTTACAACTGATAGGTTGCCAATGATAGAGTGTGCCTATATGCTAGACAATTATACAAAATGTAGCACTAAAAATTGTTAAAAGTGAAGGTGATGGTATTAACCAGGAGACAGGGACATGGGAGCTCTGACAGAAAGAACTGGATTGTCGAATATGTGAGTTCAGTGTGAGAGATGAAGGTGAAGCATCTGCAGAAAATCTCACATCTTTCTGAAGAGGGAGGGTTCTGAAGAAAAATTAATATCTCGCTGATGCAGCTCCTAAGAGATACTAATTTTGAAACCGGAAGGTTAAAGCTTAAAAATTAGAGAATTTTCCAGAAGATATGGACCTGAAAAAGTGAAGCCAATTAAAATTTTAACTTATTTATACATTTAACTTATTTCTTGTGGTATTTTTGTACATTTCACTAGCCTTGTAAACTTGAGGGAAAGATGCAATTTTATCGTAATGATATGACTGACTTCCTTACTAATTTGGAAATACCTGTATTGCTCACAACACCTCAGTCAGTCACGTTAGGAAGGTGGAGTGTGTTCCAGAGGTAACACTAATAAATTGTTACCTGCAGTTGCCCTGGTAACTCCTAATTTGTTACTGCATAACAGATTTGTGTCTAAATAGCTATAAAACTTTCCTTGAGGCTGCTACAAAAACATACAAATGTAATTTCCTTTAACCTTTCAAATTGCATACACGTACCTGTGTGTACATATGGACATATTTAATAGGAAAGATGCTTTCCCAGCCTAATTTTACCTTTCTTACAGCTATGTAGCTTCAGGCTGACAGCATGGAAAGAAAGCATCTTCTCCAGCCAAAGGAAAGAAGTCCTTGTTGCTCTGGAAGAGAAGTCCTCCAGAAGCAGCAGGTCTCCTCTCCAAACACCAGCTTTGCAATAAGAGTTTTTAAAATTCCACTTCACTGGTATCTATTAGATGTTAGGAAGAAAATATAAAGCAAATGTAAGATTTTTTAATCTTATTTATCCCAATTCTGATAGAATACCAGAATGATTCAATGCAGCTATTAAATGAAGTAAATGGTTTGATACTTCTGGCTCACTGGCAATGAATAAGACTTTTTTAAACATTTGTTTCACGGTTTAAAATAAACAGGAACAGATAAGACTCATTTAAAATACATATACACCTCTTTATTAAAAAAAAAAAATCCACCACCTTTAAAGTTGCTTCTTTCAATGCTTCTTAACAGGAAAACCCAAAACCAAGAAAATGTTTTCATCAAATTTAACAAATAAAAAAGAACCTAATTTTAATCCAGTGACAATCTCAAAGTCTAACAATGAGGTAAAGCATCCATAATTCTATTTAACTCTGCTTGATGTGAAGGTTTTATTTTGTGATCATTTTAGCGCATAAACCCTGATGAATAATGGAATTTTAGAAAAAGAACCCCTATTGAGTCAAGCTTCATTGACATCTGACTGGTAGTCTAAGAGCCTGCAGAGAGGGTCCAAAGCAATGCATCACAGCCTCCCAGCAGGTCATTAAGGCATTACCCAATTAGAAAGCAAGGCTACGGAGCGACATTGTTCACAGCAGAGCAAACATAATTGATTTTTATTTCAACAGGGGGGAGAACCTCCTTACTAAAGAGCTTTAGCATAATTTCTTATTTAGGAGAGGTTTAAAGAGATTTGTGCTGGAGTATTTAATTCCAAACCCTGGGATAGTCTCTGGCAATGTGTATAAATTAAGGGGCAGTTGACTTCACTCATTCATATTCAAAGTAGAGACTCGCTTGTTGCTCAAAAGTAGCATGAAGATTTCTGAGCAATGGCATCCAACACCAGCTGTGCAGGGGCACGGTGCTTGGACCCTCCAAACCTTTGTACAGTTCGTGTAGCTATCAGCAAGCCAGTTTCCTGCTCTAAGGCTCCTCTCCGAGGCACTTTAACATGCTAATACACTGTATGTAGTCCACAGCTCTTTAAGAGCACCATGCAGATGGAATTTGCTCCCGAGACATCTTCATCATCCCTGATCTCCTCCTCATCTTATTGTTTCCCCACGGGTTATTTTTAATCCCGCTGCTCCATGGGCACCACTGGATGGGAATGTTCAGTGACAGCCTGTAGCAGGAAAGGCTCCTAATGAACAGTTTGGATTTTCCCAGTTGACAGTATTACAGTAACACAGGGGAAAATGTTAGCCCTGTTATCTCCCATCTCCTTTTATGTGTGAGTAACATGATGCCTTTTTTCATTGCAAGCCACACAAGTTAAAAAAATAAAAAGGCCCTATTGCAAGCACCACACTCCATCTTTGAAAGCAATCAAATCATAAATTCTACAAAGAATGTTTGTTTTAATTTATTAACACTCAATGCTTCAATGGCAATAAATAACTTTTCAGGAGAGGTGGTTTTTTCCTAGTCTTTGCATTTAAGGTCCACTGGAGAACAGATAGCTGGAGAATGTGATAATATCCTCACTTTTTATGAGACCTAAAGCAACACAACTGAAGTTCTTGCTGGAAATACTTGTAGATTACTATCTCCAAACTATGTATACAGTAGACTTGAAAAAAAATTGTTTTCCTCTATTAGTTTTACTTCGGTGTGCCAAATGAAACACTTAAAAAAATTTAAAAGATTTCTTAGCTGCAGTGCCAAAAGTCCATTTCCAACTTCGTACTCTGGGTCTGTACCTAAGAATCATGTGACTCATCAGTCTCTAATTTTCTATTTTCCAGCATGTTTCTGACAAAAATAATTATTTTCAACTTGACTTATGCCTTAAACATGCTTTTTCTAAAAATTCTTCTTTAAAGAAAAACAGGGAAAAAATTTTACATGGCACTTTAACTTCCAAGTCTGCCAGCAACACGGTGACAATTTTATTCCACTTGGTTGTTCACAAGCCTCCTTCTCTGTCTTGCGTAAGTACTCTCCTGAAATACAAGGAAAGCAAAGATACGGAGTAAATAATTTTTATAAACACTTATGTACTCAGATACATCACAAACCTAGCAGCAGCAAGGGCAATTTAGCAGTTGTTTGTCTTACCATGGCACTTACGAGCCCCAGGCACAGATTGCTACCCCTCAGTGTTAGTCACGACGCCAACACACATCAAAGCAGCAATCCCTGACCTGAAAAATCCTCCTGTAAAAATTTATGCCCAAGACCAGCTGTTCATGAGCTTATCCATGTATTCCCAATTCTGCTCCCCTTTTTTAATGTTAGGATCAAAATCAATTTTTTCCTGTTGTGCAGATCAACACAGGTATAAAATTTCAGTAGCGGCAGCAGAATATTTTCTGTGCACTGCTGCTTAGTCATGTAACAGCAGAGTTAGGAAGTTTTTCTGGGGGCTGCCAAGGCACACCCAGTGCCCATTTCACAAGAGACCAGCATCCTCTCTTCCTCTTGAGTCAGAAGGACTAAGGCTAGAATCTTCTTCCATGGACACTTTACCACAGATGAATTTACTGTCAGCTGAGAGTCAGTTATTCAAATCCACCCATACTTAACTGACTAAAGGATCCATTGCTTCCACTACATCAGCGTTTGGAAAAAAACTTTTAAACTAATTGTGACAAAAACCATCAATGCATGAAGCAGTGTGGTCATTTTTGTTAGTTACTGCTACAGACAAACCACCTATACCCCAAACTCTTTCAGCTGCAGCGATTCCTGGGAAATTATCTTTACTCACAAACAAATTCCCACAAACAGACCTGGTAACAAGCTGCAAAAAGCCATCATTAAACACATGTTTTCTAAGAAATTAGCTAGATCCACAAACACACAAAAGTGGTTCAGGATTAAGCTGATCCTTGCCTTGAGAACAAATCATCTGAGCCAGTGGTTCTCTACCCTTCTCCATTTGTGAACATCTAAATGTTTTCTAGCTGTAACACAGACCCAGTACCACAGAGCAATAATAACCTCTCTCTTAGGCTTGTTATAACTGTCATGTATGTCTCAGAAATAGCCCCTGGCAACAAGGGGTTTTTAGCCCCGAGCTGGGCTATCATCACTCAGGTAGTAGATTTGAAGTAGGGAAAGATATTGACCAAATATCTTGAAAGCATGTTGGAGTAAGTTAAAAGCTTTGAGCTCTCTGGATTCCTCACACATAACCATGCCTTTCCTCTGCACAGGCTGCACAACTGAAGCAACAAACCTTCAGGGGTGCACTGTGCAGCCAGGAAATGTGGAAGAACGGGATCACATGCTGAAAGCCAGACAGGGGTACAGGAAAATGCCCTTTCCAGCTTTGAGAAGGATAAGTGGAATGGCTTACATCTGGAATTAATAGGCCTCTTGACTTAATGAAAAGAGGCAATGCATGTTTTGCATGCTAGGTTAGAGTGTTTTGATTTGTAATGAGGAAAGAAAGTGTAGAATATACTGTACACGTTCTCCCACAGGTGTGTGATGTGTGGGCTGGAGAAAATGGGCTAATTTTAGAACTTTCACCTTGTTAAATGTTTCTGGAGTTTAACTTTGTAATACGAGACATGCTGGTATTACGGTCCTTGAGCATTCCTCACCAGTGAGAAAACAGAGGGAAATGGTCTGAAAACTCGGTGCTTAAAATGATAACTATAAATTATACTGTAACTTCAGTCCTTTAAAAAGGCTTATTTTACTGGAGGATGTTGAGCAAGGCTGTGTTTTTCTCCAAGGAAAAAATGCTGCAGTTCACCACAGTAAATCTGCATCCTGGCACTTATGTACACGAATAACCATTATTTAGTCTATAAAATCCTTCTCTAATATTCATTAAATTGTGTGTTGTTGAGTTCCTAAAAAGAAATCTTGGAAAACTACTCAAATTATTTGATTTTACATAATATCCTATAGTTCACCTTCTGTAACCTTCATTTATATGCTCACTGGCTAACTGCATATTCAATGCTGAACATGAATGTACACTGTATGTAACATATTTGTATCCATACTAATTGAGAGACTAATTTTCAGAGAGAAAAGAGAATGAAAAGTCACTTGAACATAAAAAAGCTGTAAGGACATAAATAATGGGACAACACGGAAAATATCTCCAAAAGAGAAGCTTAGTTTTTCTTTAGTGTTCTTCAAAACGCAAAACTAAAATATCAAATGAACCAGCAAGGTAATTGACGTGAAAAATTAATGTCACCAGCTTGCAGGTCATGGGCTTAATCGATGTTACTTAGACCAACTTAATGTTTTGGGTTCGAGCATTTACCCAGCCCTGTGACAGCTGTGCTCACAGATACCAGTGAAAAGATACTTAGATGTTCATTCACCACTTCAGTGTTTCATGGCTGAAATCTTGGTGCTGTAACTGCTCCAGCTCCACAGATTTAGGAGATGCAAAGTGTCCAGTAGTTTTATACAGAGCAAGAAACACAAAGCAACACTGACTATTTAACTCCACGTTAAGAAAGGGTGCAGATAACGAGGTGCAGCCACACAATACGAGCAGTAATAAAGTGGAAAAGCACTCTTTTCTTTAGCTCAGTACAGTACAATCAAAGAAGAGATCTATGTCACCGAGGAGCACGTCTGATCATGCAGTCAGGTCCCTTTAACTGGTACAATAAGGTCTGTCCTGCAGCCCTGTGGAAAGCAGATGGCACAGCAATGACCCAGGGCCCGCGAGCGTTTGAACCTGCGGTGCCATGTTCAAAGTTCACGGATGTCAAGGCACATCTGTCACGTGCCCTGACGTTAAACGAGGTCCGCAGAAAACATCAAGCATGAAAGTGGTCAGGAGTCAGATGGGGCCTTTCCTGTGAATGAAGATAGTCAAGAATATATTTGCCTGAAATCATTTCAAGCCTGAGGAGTTCATGGAAAAAGGCCAGACTTCACCAAAGTGTTTGTCAGAAAATGGTGCACCGCTCCGAGCATCTATCTCGATTATATATTACACATTATAGAAAATTTTATCTAAAGGAGGAAGAGGGAGAAAGCAAGGCAGAAAACATAATTCTTCCCAATTTCTGACTCTTGCTAATTTTTCACACTATAGTTTTGCAACTTTTCCTTTCATATGGTTATATGAATTATATAAATTATATAAATATTTTGATCATTTACCACTGTAAAGAGATGGTCATAAACAATCATTTTGATTTGTACAACATTTTTTATTTTATGCTTTCCATGGGCCCCTAGAAGTTTCAAGAATACACATGGGAGGATGTCTGGGGGAAATAAATTTTAATAAACTAAGAAATTTTAATTTTTAAATTTTAATAAATTAAAAATGTTACACGTTTTTCAACTTCTAAGACCAGGGAGCAAGTTATGCCCATCTGATGAGAAACATACCATGTCCCTGAGAGGTTTCTCATTTACACCCCAAGAAGTGCTGAAAAAATATCTTTAATCTATAAATACCTACAAAGACATTCAGAAAACTTGCTACTGTGTCCAGGCAATTTACTGAAACTCATATATTTCAATAAATTATTCATCAGGATTTATTTTCCATAGCTAAGTATCACACATAAATTACTGATAAATGCTAGTGAAATCTGACAGCTGAAAACATCTGTCCTCCCATGCTTATACATCTTAATTTTCTTCCAGCTTGCCTTTATTTCTCAAAACTAACTATGCCAAACGGCTTAAGGATACAGTATATTTGATTGATGTCATGCAAACCAGAGCTGCATGGCACACTATACACTTAGAAAGGATACAGAACATTGTTCCCAAGGCTGGAATCGCCTCACTGAGAACACCAGCTTTTTCTGCCTATGGCTAATGAATTTATCTTCTGAAATAAATGTATCTTTTGGACTTGGATCAATGCATGCCTTAATTAAAACCATGTTTCTGTATAAGCATCTAACAAGAACACATGAAGGCCCTATTTAAATTGGAAGAGAACAGTATAAACCAGTACGGCTTTTAAAACTAACTGCTTCCAGGTGCAGAGAGAGTGGAAGTTTAGTGCTGTTTCCAACTTGATGCTTGGATGCCTTTGTTCTTGAAAGTGTAAGGTTTCTCTCATTCTCAGTTTTACGACTGCAGGTTTCTATGTTGCATAACACCCTATAATAGAGCACCAAAGGGCTTCGTTTTATTGTTTTGTTTCACTTTATTGACTGCATGTTTTATTCAGCTAATACGTGCCATGGAGGCAGGCAGTAACATCTCAATTACAATGCCAGGGCTCTTCCTTCTCTGTAAATGACCAGCTTCAATCTGCACTTTATTATATTCACATGCAGGTGTTAAAAGGCAAGGAAGAAGGGGTGAGGGAAGACAGAGTTGAAACAGACCTTTTAAACTGTTACAACTGGAAAGGCTTTTTTCCCAGGTAATCCTCTAAAGCTAAACGCATTCCAGTATATGATATTTATGCTGTGGCGAGCCACCAAGCACCAGCAACTATTGCATAGCAATGGGTGTGAGAAAGTTCAAATCTAAATAAAAACTCCTCCAGAGTTTGATCAGAGCTGGATCTGGCATTTCACTTTACTCATCTCTACTATTGTGCATCCCTGTTGGAGAGCCAAAGAGACTTTGGCAATGCAATGAGTACACAAGCAAGAAATTGGCACTCTCTACAGCTTACTCAATGTCCTGAATATTAAAGCTTGTTTCACTAAGAAGGAGAATGCTGAACAGGATGACATTGGGAGTCTTCATGGTTCCTTTTGTAACGCCACTGGATTTTTTCATTCCCACAAGATTCCCACAAGGGCAAAGAGACAGACCAGCTTAACATTAGAGACAGATAAAATCTTTTCCTGTTAATCAAAAGTATGCTGAGCTGGCAGGGCAATGGGTGGGAGGTTGAGGGAACAGAGGGGAGAAAATGAGAAAAAAGTAATCTGGAACTTCGTTAATAATAGAGAAACGAGGCAATTCTTGGCAGGTGGAGATGTAATTGAAGTGAGTCAAAAAATTCTCCCTTATTTTATCTGAAGAACACCAACTGTAATAATGCAGCAGCGTCAATCAGTTCAGCACACGAGCCCAAGTCCTGCTAATGGACTTGAAGGTTTAATGTCTGTTTTCCTGGCCATTGATAAATAAGACACCAACAGATACCAACAACTATCACAAATCACCATCCCCAGAACCAGCAGACACTGAACACTGAATTCCATAAGGAACAGCCCTTTGCCTTCCCATAGGAAGTGCCTGTGAGCCAGGAGTGGACTTTTCCTGTGAAGACAGATACTGTGGCATTTTGTAGCTTCAGACAAGGAAATAATCTTTACAGTGTTTCAAAAATTATTAATAAGTACTTTACTTCAGTTGGACTGTTTATACTGCATTGTGAGCCTTCTGGAAAATCATGATAATTTCATCTTGTGTTTATAAAGAACTCAAATATTCAATATCTAACTCAGTTAAAGGCAACTGGAAACAGCTAGATGTACTCACAGTGATACTTCAGGCCAATTTGACAACAATAAGAAAGAATGATTTCTTTTTAGCCTGGTATAAAGGGTAACTTATTGCACAGACCTTTCCCTGTCTTCAAAGGGCAAAAACCTGGCTCAGCTTTTTCACATTTCTCCCACATCCTGACTTTAGCATTAGAAGCAAAGCCATACAGCTCAGTCCAATGCCAACATTAATCCCCTACATAAGGCACTTGAAGACGGTTGCTGTACTCACTGACTACATCCAGTGAATTTACTGGGTGGGGAAAGACTTTGCAGACCAATCCTGCAAGATGTGTGTGTTTCCTGCAAGGTGCTACCATCCTATGGTGACATCAGGTATCAACATTTGGGCTGGTACCTTATAGGAACAGAGTATTCCCTGGTGGTTTTACCCTGGCTCACCAACCAGCCCAGGGTTGGTCCTTAAGTCTGGGAGGAAACTAGATGGGAAACTTTGCTGACTCCTAACAGCTCCAATACATTATGCCATACTGAGCTTGAGAAATTTTCCACCTTCCAATTCCTTCTTTCTTTAGTTCATATCGAGTACTTGGACAAGGACCTGTGGTGGCAGCTCTGTGATCAAAAAACATCCAGCTTCAGGTTTAGAATAAGCTGCCTGACCCCAGAAGGGATGATTAAAAATTGCTTTGAGCAGCAGGCAGAAAGCACCTTTTTCCTTCAAGATGAGGGTTCCTAAATCTGTCAGAGAAAAGAAAAAGGGAGCAGGCTACAGAGTCCTGATAGGACCAGGCGTGGGCCGGCAGCTGCTCCGGTGGTCCATAGGCAGAGTGTGCAGGATGAGCAGCCAGGAGAGGTGCAGCAGCACTGGGACCCAGCACGGGGTGGGTCTCATCTCCCAGGCCCTGTCCAAGACAGCTGCATAGATCCCATTAAACTCTATTATTATTTGTGATTATTTATTGAGCATCATCAGCAAGCCTGCGACTGTACAAGGGACAAAGAGAGAGAATCCCTTCCCAAAAATGGAAACAATCAGGCTCTGTGTGGGAACCTTGAAATCCACCCAAATTAAAAGGCTTCAGTCTCCAGGCTGTTAATTCAGCACGTATCAGGAGCAATAAATTCACTTGGAAAAAGTTCCAGAAATCAGTGAAATTTTGGTGTCTGACAGTTTGCACTGAACCAGAATTTAGAAGTCAAAGACCAAAAAGTAAAAACACTTTACCTGCAATTCTCTAGTTTCTATTTTTGCCAAAATATATTAAAATACAGTCAATACCTTTGATATCCTGATATGATTTCTTCCATGACTTTTATGGCCACATAAGGATACTATCTTTGACAGCTGGGCTCGATGCTTTCCTGACATAAATCAGTGTCACAGCACTAAAGCCAATGTAACTGCGTAGAATGAAACCACAGAGCAATATGGACTTCTATGTATAATTATTTTCTAAATGGGGAACAAGATAAGGGAACAGGGCTTAATGATCCAACACATTTATTTCCTGCTGAAAGAAAAAGAACTATCATTCTGATTGTACATAGGACATATTAAATTATTGTTATTGAACTTTCACGTTAAATCCCCAGTAATCTGAGCTCTGCTCTGTTGGTGAAAACTGTATTGCAGCTCTGCTACTGATAACATCATAAATATAGCATTACAATAAGTAATGCTGCCCTCCTATGACACACTGCAAATTAAGAACATTATTAACAAAACCTGAAGTAGATGCATATTTCAAGTCTTGCTAGATGAAAATGTATTTTCTGCCTGTTTTTCTCCCTTGACTATATCACAAAACCACCACTTTTCAGCTCTGTACAACCATACTGTATGCTTTTAATATTATACTAAATGAAAAACCTGTTACTGTCTTGTGGGGGTTGACCCTGTCTGGACCCTGGGTGCCCACTAAAGCCACTCTGTCTCTCCCCTCCTCAGCTGCACAGGGGAGAGAAAATACAACTAAAGGCTCCTGGGCTGAGACAAGCAAAGGGAGATCACTCAGCAATTACCATCATGAGCAAAATGGACTTGACTTGGGGAAAAGTTAATTAAATTTATTACCAATCAAATCAGAGTAGTATAATGAGAAACAAAACTAAACCATAAAATCACCTTCCTCCAACCCCTCCGTTCTCACAGAAGCCACTCCTGTAGGTCCCTCACGACAAAACCTTGCCACACAGATCTAATACATTCCACCCCTCACCTCTGTAAAACGTTAAGAATTGCCATTAAAATCCACATTCGTCACACAATCTTCACTCACATCAACAAAAAAAAAAATTCCTACACCAAAATCAAAATGATGTAATCATAATATGGAATGAAAGTAGACAAGTGACATACAACTCAACCCTCACCCCTCCATCACAATTAGAACACCAGCAACGCCCCATAACCATTCTGCTCTTTAATATTGTCTGCTGGATGTTTTGCCTGTTACCTCTCCCAATTATTGCCCTTATCCATGAGCCTTTTACTCTATTTTCTCTTCCCTATCCAGCTGAGGAGGGGAGAGATAGAGCAGTTTTGGTGGGTACCTGCTATCCAGCGAGGGCCAACCCACCACATGTATCCTACCCTTTCCCTACAGGAAATCTCTTAAACAGCCACAGAGTTCACTATAGACGGTATTTTTTGGAAACACAAAAATCCTTCATTAATATTCCTCTCTAAATGGTGACTCCTTTATGTGGGTTTCATGAAGCAAATCTACTTTTAAACACAAAAACTGCAGTGTGTGTTCAGTGATCCTCTGGCTTCTGCCAGAAGAATCTCTTCAAGTCAGTCTTCATATCAATCACATAGAAAAAAAAAAAAGACCAAAGCCAGAGACCCTGAGTCCTCATGCCACCATAACCCACATGCTGTTGTTGTGTGAATGAATATTAAACCTGAATTTCTTTAAGAATCAACAAGGCACTCAACACATACCAAGGGGAGAAGGAAATCTGTCATCCTGTCCCATGACCAACATCCCTTCCCTTCGTGCAAGATTGATATGGAGTGTGTGATGCCCAGGAACAACCCCACACACTCATTTATACCACTGTGCGGTTTCATTTCACACTCTCAAATGGAGCAAAGGAAGGACTTCCAAGTTACTGGCATTTGAACTTGAGAGAAAAGAGCCCCTTAGGAGAAGCATCAACAGATAGCCATAGTTTCTCCCATTTTGGACCCTCCTTTGTTCATGCAAAGCACACTGGCAAATGTTGCTTTCCCCAGCCAGCCACAAAACTATCTGGCTGATTTGGCAAGATGCAGCAGAAGCTGTTTCTGTGGGAGTTTCATCTGCTGGAACTGAACCACGCTGGACAATGATCCCTGCTTAAAGATGTAAATACCTTCCCCGTGCAGTGCATGCGTAATGCCCTTCAGGGAGGGATCTGCACAGGCAGGTTTTACATTCATCACACTCTTTTCCGTCTTGAGAAGGAGGCTACAGTACAACTCTGGGGTGAAATGAGTGTGTTCAGCTTTGTTGCTGCTAAGTATTTCTTATTCTCTTTATTGGCAACTCTACTCCCATAATGAGCAACATCTCTGTGAGTGACCAGCCAAGAGATGCCCAGAGCTCCCAGGTGCTGGGAGCAGTGGTTGTGCTGCTCCCACTCGACAGTGCTTTATTTTCCTCTAGTGAATTCTTTTGTCCTCTTTCCCTTCTCATGAGACCTTGACGGATGAAAAGCCCCTGGCAGCCCCTGCAGCAGGCAAGCATGGTGGAGTTCTATGAGACTCTTTGCTATCAGAGCAGAGTTTGGACCAAAATAATAATAATTGCCTCAGGTACTCTCCTCCTCCCTCTCATCCCCAAAATTATATTTTTTATGTTCTCAGACATTTTTCAGTTTACTAATGAGGTCAATAGTTCTTTCTGAATGAAGCCTCAGCAAGCAAGAAGCAATGTGGCTGGAGAGTTGTTTGGGTGTGGGATGTTTTCTTCAGCGACTATCAGAGTAACTTGTCTTGCTGGGAGGTGAGTAACTATCTGGGGGGGTAGGTACCAGCCAGTCTCAATCCATGGCCTCACTGCCCCTCTCCTGGTTAAGGTGGTCCCAGTGTCAGTTGATCCCAGTGATAAATGCTGGAGCAGAAAGCTGGTGGAGCCAGCTCTAAGCCTTCCCTTGGCCCAGGAAAAGGCAATACAGGCTGAGAGAAGATTTTCCTCTCTTACCAGAGGGGTATTTTCTCAGCCTTACAGACACAGGCTGGTACCTGGAGTAGCTGTTGCCTGAAAGAAATATGCACACAGAGCCATCAATTCCCCTTTTACAATGAGTTGTACGTGCCCTTTAGTAGTTGGAAAAACAGCAGTGCAGCAAAGACCACTCAAATGCATCACGTGAATATCTGGAGCTGTGAGCTTAATAAAAGCTCTTTACTACCACAAAGCCTAGCTTATAACATCATGTTCAGAGTATTTCTCCATGAACACTTAGGGTGAATTCCTGGTCCCACCAAAGACAGTGGGAGTTTTGCCCTTCGCTTCAGTGGGATGTATTTCACCTTTTGTGTTTAATTGCCGGTTGTTAGGGAAAGGAATAAATTACACTCTGCTAAATCCAGGCACAGTAATAATCAACAAGTCTCTTTTAAAAAAAAATAAATGCTACCATAAGAGCCCTTTATACCTAACTGAAGTCTTAGAGAGTCCTTTTTAAGTGTTCTAAAAGTTATTTTCTGATACTTTTTTGTATTCCCGGATAGTTTCACTGCATTTGCATCAAACCAACTGGATCAACAAGAAAAAACAAACAGGGGAAAGTCATTAATGGACAAAAGACAAGATTTAAAAACCTTTCACAACCACCCACTTAAAAGACTGCACTGTTTAGCTAGCTTGTCCAAATTTACAGTGTAGCAAGAGCAATAATCTCTGTCAGTGCTGGTTACAGCCCCTGCCAAGCTGAAAGCAACGTTCCCATTGACTTCTGTATGCAGATCAGATCCTGGAAAAGAGGAGTTGTGTGCCAGAGTCGCAACAGTTAGACAAATGAACGTACACTGAGATGGAGATATGCTTTCTCAGAGTTAAATTATTTTGCCATGAACAGGACATTTCAAGTTTGTATTGAGATGACCCATCTGTGTTTCAAAGCAGATTAGAGTGCATTGGGAAGCAAATGACACGCTGCATTACTTAAGCCAAATGTTCAAAATTCCATTTGCTATCGGTGCAAGCTACACACACTGAATCTTCAGTCATGTGTCTGAACACATTCCTGGTGAGCTTAAGCAGAGTAAAGTTAATTGAATCAGCCTATGGAATCCCCACCACACCACTGCAACCTGAAGTTGCTATTTCTATTTTAGCAGCCTTTAAGTAATTTTCATGAAGATCTTCTGATTTCTCATCTCCTTCTCTGCACTACCCATAAGAATTCCACTGTACTGGTTCACCACAGTGGCTTTACCTTCATTTAAACATCTTCATTTTATCACTGACTTTCCTAGCATTAAAAATTGCTTCTGTTCTATTGTCATGGTATTACAAAACCTGTCTGTGCTGATGCAGCATTCACCAGTTTAATACACAAAAATACAAGTACAAAATATTGATCTCATCCAGTCTTCCCAATTGCCTCTCCACTACCTCTTCTCAAGAGTCTCACCATCCAAGTAGCCATTATGTAGAACTGCCAGAGGTTTCCTTGCCATCCAGCCCTTGAGCATTCCTGCTGCTGCTTATGGCTTTCTCCAGGCAACTCGAGAGCCAGTTTTCTAGAGTCTACAGATTTAATTGGTGAAAGCAACATATGCCATCAGCTAGAGAGAGGCTGGGAACGTGGCACTGCCTCATCAGTCAGTGCTGCTGCTTAGGATAATCATTCAACATGTTATTCATGTTTAACACATCAGTTCATTGAGCTGGCACTCCCATCCCACTTACAAAGGTAAATGAAGGCTAGAAGGGGCCTGTGAAACTCGAGCTAATGAAAACAATGCAGCTGGCTCCAAACTGCAATTCTGGCTCTGAGGTGCAAGATCTTGGCACGATCTGCTCCTTCCAGAGCTAATACTAATGAAGAACTCATCACACCCCTGCTGAGCGAGGCAATGCTAGCACACGGATCCCGATGGATGCACGCAGCTTTCAGCCATATTTTAGCACTGCTGAAGTGTAGTCCTGCCAGCTTTCTGTGATACGGAAATTCGAGCTGCAGCATCTGCGTGAGTTCAGGCTGGAAGGCCTGGGCTGCAGCACCTCTAACCAGGACATCCCAGGGAGGAGCAGGTCCAGATGCTCTGGGCAGAGCAGGCTCAGCGAGATGGGTCTCCAGGCCGTGTGGAGCTGCCTGGGCACACAGTCTGTGCAAGGTGCTGCGTGTCCAGGATTTCCAGATGTTTAAAACCTTCAAAAATCACCAAAGTCCTCAAATTCCAAATTAAATCTTCAGGTGAAAGAAGGTGGTCCAGGAAGCTCAGGTGGATGGTAGTCCTTTGTGGACTATAAAGCAATACGTCCATTTTAAACCAGGTTTAAAAGTCACAGTCAAAAAAAATCCAAATGTGTGTGATCTATTTTCTGTCCCACACCCCTTTTGGGTCTATCCAAGCAGTGTCTTGTGGCCCTGTTAGCCTATATATACCCATCATCTTGCCCTTGTTTAAGAGATACAAGGCCCAGAAAGACACAAGAGCCTGCTGAACACAAAATAATCCTTCTGTGCCTCCAAACACCCAGCTACACTGCACTAGCATTAGCACATGGAGGGGCAACATGGTTTGTAGTAACATCCGAAAGTATAGAGGCAAACAATTCCCACAATCCCACAGTTCCCACCAATGCTTTTTCCCACTTAAAAAATTTAAGGTATATATAATATTCTGCATGCCGCTGAAACAAACAGCATTTTACTATTTTACTCAAAAAAATGTTTGCATGCTTGGTGTATTTTGAAACTCTGTGTAACCAGACTGCCCAGCTATTTGCTTAGTTGCACAAGAGATCTCATGCTGCTAAACCCTCCAGAGTTATCTTGCCCCCAGCCTACTGCTCAGAAGAGACTTCCAAAATAAAATAAATCATTGATCCAGTGTCAGGAAAACTGCCTTCCCAGTGTTATCCAGTCCCAGAGTATTCTCTGTAGGACTGTTTCCTACAGATAGTAGGGGTAACCCTGAGGCATTTTAGGGATCCATACACTTTAAATTTTACACACAGGCTTTTTCACTGGCATCCCCCTTATCAAAGATATAGGATCCCATGCCCATTGGAATTCCCAAAAGACTGACAGTAACAAAGTTGTATGGAAAAAATTAGATTCTTATACTGCAGAAATTTTAAGATATATGCAGTTGATGCTTAAATTGCCTAATTTAAAAATATATACTTTGCACAAGAAAACTACCCAGTAAGAACATTAAGGTTGCAAAGTGAAGTACTCAGAATTTCAGAGGTGTTGGATTTAGGATTTCTTGGCACACAGTTTATCCACTTTCTGCATATCCCTTCAATAAAATATAACCCCTGGAGAGCTGACTTCAGCTCAGTCCAGAGTGTGGCTGAAATTGGTTCTGGTTTTAGCTGCTAAATATACTAAAGCTGTCCCTATGCAACATGTGCAAAGTGTAAGTTAAGGAAATGCCAACAGTTTAGCCAAATGTTCATAGATTAGAAATGGCAAGAAAAATATCCCTAAGTAAAGAGCCAGACAATCCTCCCCCACCAAATTTCAGATCCTTGCTTCAAAGCATTGAGATATTTTACCTTTTCAGAGTTCACCCCATTTTTTTGCCAGTGTATTGTTCTCTACATCTATTCTCAGGCATCAGTTTGGATTAAATCTTCCTAAAGAGTTTAGGGAGTTACTTAACACAGCAAATTCCCTCCAAATTTTTGTTCAAAAGGGTTCAAGTCTGGCAAAACATATGCCAGTCAAACCAGGGGCTTGTTACACAATCTTCACAGTAAGAGACATCAGTAGCTCCGCCTGTAATATTTTTGCCACTTACAATTAATAGTCTGGAAAAAGACATCTTGAGAAAGTAAAATAAAGTGGCACAAAGAGGAGGAGGGTTTCCAAGCAACTGCTTCATTTTCATTTTAAGCCCATGCTGCAGAAGTGTTAGCAGCAACTTAAGGGGCTAGTCTCATCCCCAGCCTGCAGGAGAGTGAGGAAACTAGGTTAGAAACAGTAATTTCTTGCATATAACCTCAGATTAACATACAACAGGAGGGATCAAAAGGAACAGGATTTTAAATTATTGTGCCCACAGTTAATTTTTAGATGCAATACATCCCGCAGTCAGCAAATGTATTTGTACGGCCAAGTTACATTCCCACTGATTTTTGCAAATCCTCTGCTCCCTAGATCTTAAAATAATAGGGAAGAGAATTATAAAGAAAAAGCAGGCGTAAGTGTTGCCTTTTCTTAGCAAGCACCTCCTGAAGAGCTCCCTTCCAAGCCCTGTTCCCACTGGTGCTGGCTCAGCGTGCCAACCTCACGCTGCCCAGGTTTCACTCGCTCAGTCACCACTTATTGTTTCTTGACCTTTTTGCTAAACTGTACCTTGGAATTACCACAAGCCCAGCCCCATATTTCAAAATCAGGCACCTAAACAAATCCTCTGATTTTTCAGGAGCTGCTGTGCGTTGTCAGCAGAACAAGGGGACTTGCAGGTGCCCTGAATGGCCTGGAAATCAGGCCACTTTCGGCTGTGCTCCTGCTCTCAGCTTTTTCAGTTTTTTCTCCACCCAGTGGCCACTAACAGAAACAAATCACCTAATAAAATACACTGTACTACCACTCTATTCACTGAAATACTCTATTAACGTGGCAGTAGTCTATTGATCTCTGGACTGCTGCTTACAGAACATCACTGTGTACCTCTGTTAGGGCATGAAGTAGAGGATTACATTATGGAAAATGTTGGTATGACATGCAGGTGACAGAAAGATAGAAAACCACACTGTTTGTGGGGATGGACACAGGACCAGACGAAAATATTATATCCCCACAAGGTCTAGAAATATAGATATGGTCAAAAACAGTGGTTGCTGCCATTGACAGAAGTGGAAAAAAGGTCAAAACAGATTCAAAACTATTGCCATGATCTAAGGCACAGAAATCTACGTCCATTCATATAAATCAAGCAGCTGATGGAATCTCGTGACCAGTTTCCTGCTGGTACAGCAAAAACACAGATTTCTTGACAGCTGTCTGCCCCACCTGAGCAGATGTGAAGAGCTGCAGATCTGGGCTTCAGAACAGAGCTCCTGGAGGATGCACAGGAGGGAGGAACCCTCTTTGGTCTGGCTACAGACTGCCATCGAACCCTTTGGTAATTATAGTTTAATTTTGGATTTTAATATTCAGCCAGAGAATTGAAAAATGCTGTGCTTCTGTAGATGATGAGAGCATGTTACCTGAGCCAGCTGGCAAAAACGTAAAGTTGCATTTATGTTTCATTACTAATAGCTACTGAATTGACTCCGTAATTGAACCTCTAAGGGTATTTGCAAGACATATTCCATACAGTATACTAAAAAACAGTTTTGCTAGACATTAGCAGGGCTGCACCAAAATGCAAACACATATATGCAGATTTACCTGCATGTTTACAAACACTGACACCCCTACACTTATATGCTGGATAAACATCTCCAGGAGGATTCAGGACTAGAAAAGGAGCTACCAGGTTACATAATTTACAGCTTAAGACAAAAAATACCAGGCAGATTCTGAAAAGTACAGTATACTGTCGCTTACTGATTGAAAAGTACAATTTTAATTATTTTTAAATTGATCCAAGGTTTGGTCTACATCTATTTGACCATGTCACCACTGCAGGGCCACTGATGCTAGTGAGCTGCTCCCCTTTGCACACCAGCTGCTTGCTCTTCAGAGTCAGCCCCTTATTCCACTTTTTGACCAAAGAGGATGTTTCAGCTGGACACTTCAACACACCACACAAGTGCCCACTTCGCTCAGCACCATGAGGCAGCCCATTTCCACAGCTTGCAGCCCTGCTCACTGCTTCCAGGACCTTTGAAGGCTCCATTTGCTCAAGGCCCTCCTGTTGGAAACCCCACTGCTACAGAGCATGAAGAGCAAATAAGGGCTGGAAATACAATAGCGTAGATTAAACCTCTCTCTGTTTGAAAGAATGATTGAGACTTGCCAGAGTATTTGCCCAGCTCTGCCCATAAAGATTTAAACTTGTTTGCTGTTTCCCCCTCACCTTGAGTCTGTAGTTTACGGCAAGCAGGGATGGCAGGAAGGGTGGGGGCAGCCCAGTATCTCAGTGGTCCTCAGAGTGCTTTAAGGCAACATCATAAAAGGGATCAGGGACAGAGCTCTTAGCCATGACCCCTCTCTGCAAACAAAGCAGGAATTACTGAGCAATAGAGTCATTCACAGTATTTTCCCCTTGAAAATACTCTGCAAAAGCCACCACACGGGCAGCAGCAGGCAGCTGTGTGTCCTCCAACCAAGGGAGCAGGGCCATGGACTCACACGGCTCCATGGCTGACCTGGCACTCCCCTGCTGCCCCGTGGGGCTGCAGACCTGCCACAAAGCTCCATGAATTATGTTGATTGAGCAATTTTCAGTATTTCTCTGGCTGACAGCAGCAGTGGTGCTCTGTCTGCCAGCTCTTGGCTAGACAAAGCAGATTTAGTGTCCCCCATCTGGTAGTTGAACTCTGTGTGCAATCTGCACGCAGCCACAGCCAACACTCAAACTGGGACCTCGTGGGGCCCTGGCAGTGCTGGTACCAGGTGGGCCAACACGAGAAGGGCTGTGGCAAACCCATCTCTCTGGGAAGAGACTCTGCACCTGCGAGGAGCAGCAGTGGTGACAGAAATATAACCCTAAAATGTAGCTAGCCAGCACTGCAAAAAAGGAGTTTCAATAGCTATGCAGATTAGAAAAAACCACAGATCTGGCAGTACTTCTGGGACTTGTTTACACTTAATAGTAAATGCTGGTTACTAGCAATATCTTGTTTAAAACACAAGGCTATTTAAGAGGTAGCTATTGATAGTTTACTGTGCTAAGATGAAGGCATTATTGCCAGAATTTTGCATTTAGATATGCCATCGTGCCCTATAAAACTCACAGCTATTGCCTCTAGGCTGTTGCTTTCAATCTGGCTCAAATCAGTAATGACCAAAACCAGTCACTCTGCGAGGATGCTCAGTGACCTGAACGCCCTGAGCTCACAGGTACAGCCTCGCTGGGGCTTGAACATCTTGCCACAGGGCTGATGTCCATCTCCATGGCTGTCCTCAAACCAGTCGTGTCATTCCACCACCCCAGCACCCAGGACGCACACCTGTTAGCCTGAATGTCACCCTCACCCCATATGCTTGAGTCTGAAATGACCTGAAACTAGTTTCTTCATGATGAAACTGGTGTGTCACCACAAAGAAACAAGTCCCACTCCTCCCCCCCAGCTCCCCCCAAGGGTCAGATTGTTCTGTTCATCCTCCTGTACTTTGTGCATGACATGCCCAAGCTGGGCACTGCTGGAGATCCACACCAGCACCAACAAGAGTCACCTGCCCATGCCCTGCCAGTTGTATCTCTCCAGCACCCATCTTCAGTCATTCCTTACAGTTAGGACTAGATGCTATCCTGACGTGGAAGTAAATTAACCTAAATTTGGACCACAACTGCTTCTCCAACAAAACTGTTGCAAAACAGTGAACTTGAAGTACCTCAGAAAGCTGCCTCCCTGTTCCCACACTTCACCCCAGTGCTTTGCACTAAGAGTGCGTTTTGTTTTCAATCTGTGCAATAAATTGTGAATCCCTATAACACTATCCAAGCAAAACCACTGTCGCAGGGCTCTTCCCTAATCATCCAAAGGCAGCTTGAATCCCCAGTGATGTTTCTGCCCCTGCATTGCAACTCTGGCCTCCTCAGGCCTCCTCAGGCTCAGTGCATGGTGCAGCTTTCCTGGTTTATGTTCTTGGGGCAGCAAGATGTGCAGGGAACCTGCACAAGGGAGCTCCCTACCAGCTGCTTATCCTTTATCATTGCTTCATTCAGGCCTTCTCAGAGAGCACATGTAACCTGCAGGTACTCATAAAGAACACCGGATCTCATTTCATCCCCATTTCAGATTTTCCAATTAATTTCAATTAATTCATCATTTTTCTTAAACTCGTCACATATTGTACTTGGATACCCTATCAGATCAACACAGGGTAGGTATAGTTATAGAGCAGTGTGCTGTCCTCCCTGATCAGAGCAGGGGCGAGCACAGCCAAGGCTGGGCAGCACTGGAAGACAGGGCTGAGGGTTTACACACACAGCAGCAGCTTCTGGAATCCTCCGACCTGACTGTACAGTGAAATCCTCTTCAGGGGTTCCTTCAGAGTCAATGACAGCCTGAAGTTCAAACACATCCACAGAAGCAAACCATTAGCAGCTTGGGTCTCCCAGTGACTGGATTCTCACCATCCAGGAGCTCAGTCACGTGTCCCAATACTTGCTGTCATCTGCTTAACTCTTCCCCAAGCTAAGTTTAAAGCAGTGGGTGATTCTTACGACATTTGCACACATGTGCACGTTCACTGCAAAGCACAACACTTTATTTTCTGTTCTTCTAGCTGAGAGCAACTCTTCCTTTACTTACAAGAAGGCAGATTTCAGAGGCCAAGGTCTGCACGAGCTGGAAAGGGCCCCCCTGCTGCCAGGCAGCTGGGCTGTGCTTTGGCTGTGCCAGCACGCTGGGACCGCGCTGTCATTAGTGCGGCCGGAGCGCCAGGCACTGCAAATCCATCATGCCATTTAATTCTCTGTGAGGGACCAGCAGCTCAGCCTGCAGTGGAGCAAGCCCACCAGACAGGCAGGCAGGCAGAGGAGTAGGCAGCACTGGATCTTCCACCTCTTCTTATCCCTAATTAGCTGGGGGATGATGGCTGCCCTGTCTCTGCTAGTGCTCTTCAGGCTTTAAATAGATGCTGTCTGCCTGCCATGTCTGCATAGTTTTAGGCCAGCAATAATTGCAGGTATGAAAAATATCCCAAGGAAGATCTGTGTGAGATTCATAGTAATAGCAAAAAATTAAAACCAAAATGGCAAGTGTTCCAGTATTCTACAGTAAGCACTTGCTCCTTAATGTGAAACAATCGAACATTTGAAATATGCAGGGACACACACACAATTTGTATGTATAAACATACATTATTTAGATCAACTGAATTCTCAAGAGCTGCAAATAGTCCATGAATTATTCTGTAATTTATCCTTCCCCCATCTGAGAATATGCTTCCACCAAATGATTTTTCTTTTTCAATTAAAATTCATTATGTTAGCATCCCAACCAGGCAGCCAAAAGGACACAGAGGGACCGCCCCGTATGACCCACGGGCTTTGCATGTCAGACTGCTCCCAGACATCATTTTCTCCATAAGTCCCTCAAGGCATAAGCAGAAAGCAGGCTCTGAGCCAGCTGAGCATTTCTGTTCACACACGCCTCCCAGGCAGCACCTTTTCAGAAGGCACCTCAAACACTGCTGCAGACTGAGACCAGCAAGAGCCTCCTGTGCATGCACCATTGGCCTGATCCAAAATCAAGCAGTAACTGGGATTGACTGCTCCTCGCTGCTGTGAGACTTGGGGACAACAAATGGCTTTTACTTCTCTGTCTACATTTTCTTGTTAAACCACCACTCAGAAGTGATTTTAAATGTAAAGTTCCTGCTGCACATAAACAACCAACTTTCCTGAGCTCTGTCAGTCACGCAGTAATGGTTTCCTTTTCTAGCATGGCTGCCCAGGACTGGATCCTGCACAACACCTGGGGTGTACCTTGGGAAGCCACAAACATCTGTATTTGTACTGGAGGTTGTAGCTTTTCTGCTCATTTCACTTTTGCTCTTAACCTAGAGCTTCTGGAGGCTTCTCTTAGTAGTTAGCTTTTCCTCTTATCTGTGATGTATAAAAAAAACTTGTGAAGGTACTAAAAAAATTATAGGGGAGGGAAAATATTTTTATATGATAAAGTTAATAATTTGTCTAAACTAAAAAAACCCCACCAAACCTATGAAAACTCATGCAGTTATAACTGCAAAAGAAGATGAAAGAAGAAATGTCAAGCCAGGCTGGTCCAGGTCCAATATCCTGCTTTTCACACTAGCACCTGTTGAATCCAAATGCTTAGAAGGAAGTTCTTCTAAAAATTAAGTGCCTCGGACCTGCTGAGCCACGTTTCACTTTCCTGTCCTTAAAATCCCCAAGGACTTATCTAGGGGAAAAAAACGGGGAGGGGAAGAGCAACAGCAGACTTAGCGTTATTCTTAAATATAACAAAAAAATCTGCAAGTAGAAAGCTGGGAATATTCAAAGCTTCCCAGACCTTTGTATAACATTTTAAAACCCAAAGGGAAAAACAAAACAAAAAGGAGTAGTAGAAGCCAATTTTAAAGTTTCCTTAACAGGTCACCTTTGAGATGAAGTCACAGATTTCCTCCACATAATATGGTCTGAAAACACACTATGATGGCGTTGATGGTTTCTTTTCAAAACCAGCAGTGCCAGAAATTAAATTAGGGCTGTCCTTCTCCAAAATGCTGTTGAAGCATCCAGTCCAAAGTCTTGCTTTCTTGTACAAAACTATGAACAAAATAAAATCTCCAATCCCAAGTACAAGGGGTTGTACCTCTTGGAATGAAATACAGCTGTTGTTCTTAGTCCTGCAGAGACCCTTCCTAACAGCACACATCAAGTGGTGCCACAGTCCCCTGCATGGCATCTTTGGCTACTACTTCCTGTAAGTACCCTGATGCATTTTGTGTAGCAGGAGCCCCATGAAGATACCTAAAAAAAGCAATTTGAAGGGTTCACCCAGAAATATGGTCCTTAACTTCATATTTAAAGCCTCAGTTGAGAATTTGGTTAGAATTTCAGGTCCGTTTAAAGAAAGAAATTCAGTAATTCACATGGAGCAACACAGTTACACTGAAAGTAGCTTCAAAATCTTGCTGAATGGTTTGCACTATTACAATCTTATTGCTTTTGCACTGTTGCAAACTTACTGCTTATGTTTGCCCACAAACTGGCGAGGCCACTTGGCCCTGCTTCCACACTAGAACAGAATCCAAACCGTTCAGACCCCGCACAGCTCAGCTCCCATCCCTGTACCACTTACAAAGCCAAGGACACCTTTCAGGTGTCCCAGTGCGCCTGCCCACCCATGAGCTGATTTTCCAGCCCTGCATCAGATCATTGCTTGGCTGCACCTCCTATGCATCATGACAAGCATTTCTAAATCAAATCAACTACTGTATTTGAAAATTCTGTGGAGGGTTTTTTGGGTTGTTCTTTTTAGCTTTGGCAATCAAAGTCAATGAGTGTACAAATTGCATGATCAGGCTGTTGGGTGAGAATTTGAATGAGATAACAGAATCTGGCCAATTTTGCATTGCCCAAAACCATGATCTTCCACAATTTGTAGGAGCAACCAGCCAGCCAGACTGTGAAGGGGGTCTGTATACAAACCCTAAATCTTCCAGTTCTTCCCTGCATAGTTTTTTGTTTCCACATTCCTTTGCTGCTTTCTGAGCAAAGCAGCCTGACAGGCTGAAGGCAGTTCAGACTCCCAACAAGGACAAGGACCCAAACTGTGAATAGTAAACCCATCAATTATAAGCACCCTTAGAATTTATTTCTCTATTTATATCTTTACTCTTTACAAGATTAGACATGGAATCATCTTCAAAAGAGAGGTAGTACAGAATCCTCCCCTCCCAAAAAATAAAGAAAGCACTTTAGCTCACAGCCTGAACATCTCCCTTTTACTGTGATCTGCTGCTCCCTGAGATGGCCAGCAATGCCCAGCTGATCACATCTGATCTGGATAAAACACCATCTTTACCTGACACTGTTTTGTCTGAGGGGAGCTCTCTAAATTAATTCCACAGGCTCAGAGCTTTGACAGTTCTTTTTTGATCTTCTCTGCTGCTTCTCAGCGCTTTCAGGGATGCTTAAACCCAGTCAGAACAGTCCAAAATGAATGGCAACTCTTCTGATAACACTGTCCCTATTGCTATGGGCACTGAGTTCCCCTTACACAACAGCCGCAGGTAAATCAGGGCACCACACAGTCAAAACTAGGAGCATTGCAAGTATTTTTTTTTTTTCCACTTCTTTTCTATCCGTCTCTGGAAGACGCTGTGAGCCTGTGTGCCACGAAGCCAGCTCTCTGCAGCCTTTTGCTTCAGCAGAAGCGCAGAACTGCAGGGCAAGCGCCACGAAGGCGCGAGACGGAGCTCTGGCTGCCAGAACACCACCCAGCACACACGTCCCCATTCGGGGCAGGAGAGGTGGCAGCACGAGGCCCGTGGTGACAGAGCCCTTGCCATGCCAGGGTGGCGTTGCTGTTCACAGCACTGATGTAGAAAGCATGCATTAAAAAAAAAAAACAACAAAAAAAAAACCACACAAACTTTGCCATTGTTGTGTCCACACATTTTACCGCTCTACCCTGAAAAACCTTTTAAATTTTCAGGAAAACATCTCATCCATAGAAATTAGTGCATAGCCATATTTCTAATATTCAAAATAAAAATAGCTGTTTCGTCCAGATAATCCTGGCCACATCACAAAATATTTCTCAGTGAATTAGACCCATCTTCTGTGAGAAAGGCATGAAATAGATTTTCCTGTTCTCATCTGGTTCAGGATTGGGTTTTGTCTCATTTCAGACCCCCCTGAGGATTCATTAGGTTGAAGGTGGAAAGCACACAGTGCTTAAAAGCAAACCATTTTCCTGCTATGGTTAATAGCCAGCATTTCCAAACTTGGGCTAGCCAGATCACAGTGGGTGATTACAGAAAATCCATGACATGCTAGAGCAGGAGCTGAAGAAGTTCAGTTTAGCTGAATTTCACACCGTGTCAGAGTCCTATTTGCAGCTTAGAAAATGAATTTAATAAAGCTTTTCTGCTGTAACATGGAGTGTCAGCTAGCAGATTCTCTGACACCTGCTGCTCTTTGAATCTGATACCATATTGCAGCATAATGTGGTCTAAAATTAGACTTCACACAACACACCAGGTTTCAATCTTTCAGAAAATAATTCTGTTCAGCACCTTTCATTCCCTAACAGGGCTTTGGGACACATGTCCTTTCTTTCCTGCCCCCTCCTGGATTAGCACTTGGAATTTTTTTAGCAAAGGTTTGAAGCATTCGTAAAAAAGAAAAATAAAAACAAACCAAAACTGAAATAGTTTCATTTTCACTTGATTGCAAACTATACCATGAAGAAATATACTTGCCAACTTATACAGTTGCTTCCTACCTGCACCCCCACAGACCAGAGATAGCATAAAGCTGGAAGGCTTTCAACTTTGGGTGCAGAGAATTATTGTCTGAGAAGGAAAAATATTCCAAGCTTAAATGACAGACGGGTGTTTGAATATCTATTTCAAGACTGAGAAGCAACTACAGGAAGAAGCCAATGACAGCTCCACAGGATAATGCAATCTTTCTGTATAAATTTCACTCATTACCAAAGAAAAGAATTAACCTGAACTATTTCTTTCTCTAATCAAGATACATTTTTGTATCTTCTTGTATAATTGTATTTAAATGCAATTAAGTGGTAGTTCATTCCTTTTATAGAGAACTGACTGCAATTAATGCTACTGTTTATTCGAAATAGTAATTAGATTTTTTTAAAGTGTGCCTAGCCTTTAAATGCTAAGTTGGCTCTAAAACCTAGAGCTCAGCTAAAATCACCTAGGAAGAGTCTTTCACAAGACAAATGCCTGTCTTTCCCAGCTACCTGCAAAATCTTTAAGACATTGTGGAGCTTATGTACACAGCATGAATAACATTTCACTGCCAAGAAATCTAGCACTGATTGGTGTGCTCCAACACAGACATCAGTATTTTCAAAAGAATTTATAAAATGCATAATTAAAAAAAAAAAAAAAAGAATGTTACAGATGTAGACCTTAAAATGTATGGAATTCTCTGTGGCAGAAAAGATACAGCCTTTCAGCGCCAAGAAATGGCTCTGAGATATCCAATAGAATTTGTAACCTTGTTCTCATCCTGGGAATTACGATCGATCTACTTTTTGTATCAAAATCAAATTGTTTCCCGAGTTAGAATGCAACATCCTGTGTCAGCTTGCAAATGAGCTGCAGTGAGAAAGTAAACAGATCACAAACACTAAACTCTACAAATATAAATAGTGTGCAGATTGAAGCAAATAACATGTCCAGTGGGGGAAAAAAAAAAAATCTAACTTCCCCCATTTTAACTGAATGTCCAGAATATTGTTTTGTACACGACACCACCCGTAAGAGTAAAACTGAATCTGATTGACTGCCTTGGCCAATTCATAAAACCTTCCTTCACCAAATGTGTTTGAGCAAGTGAATCTCCTTCCCCTGCAGCAGCAGGAAGGAGGGCAGTGGAGAGGAGCGCTGCAGTCAGACCCTGCCGAGCACCACCGAGGCCACCTGGAACAGCATGGGGAGCTGTGGCCTTCCCACCTCTGTCCCAGGACGGTGTCACTGGTTGACAAAGCCAAACCAAAGGTTTCAATCCAAAGCACACTCTTCAAATCATCGTCTCCTCACCTCTCTCACTAAATATATTTTCATCAGATTGCTGTTTCCATTCAAAACATGGGTGAAGACTGAAATTTTGTTCAGCACCAATATATGCTGTAATGCCTGCAAACTACTAACCTCTTCCTGAAAATTACATGGGGCTGAGCAGAAGCTGAAGAGAAAGGAGAACATAAAGCATCTATACATCTCATTTTGTTTAAACTAACTTCACATCTTCTTCAAAATGCAATCTACGTATTGAAACAAAGGAACCATCCTAATGGGTACATCACAATAACAGCTTCTCCCATCAATCTCCATTTACACTCGTCCATATGGAGAAAATAACTGATAATCTCAACAGAGAGAATCTCCTCCAAGCATTCCTGGAGTATCCTCAGGCTATTCAGCCCATCAAATTTACATCTATGAATATACTCACACCATTTTAAAGATAATATTCATTAGGCTCATCAAAACTATTCGGTCTCATTTCTATGTTGGAGGTACAGATGTTTATTTACAGCTCAATTAAACTTTAGAAAAAAAAAAATCCAACAACTTTAAATTGCTGTGACCTGCCTGTCTCAGAGGTATTCTACAAGTACTGAAAATGCTGGTGCCAAAGCCTTGCAGAAACACCCATAATGCAGAATCTGTGTTTGGTAACCTGGGCTGTAGCCAAGCCAGAGTCAGTCCTCCTTCCGACTTTGCATGACCTTTTGTTCCCCCTGATGTATCTCTCTGTAAACCAAGGGTATGACTAACCAGGCCTGTAGGTGGCTTGTGAGAGTTCATTAATAAAAACTTACATTTGCAAAATAATGCACATTTTCAGTACTCCTGTAAATCTTCCAACTCATATAAATGAGGCTATTTTAAAATTTGAAACTCCACACATAAAAATTCTAAGATAAGATGGTCTAAGAAAGGCATATAAAGCATCTTGCCATTTGGGACACGTTTGGGGCCTGGAGAGAACCTGGCTACACTAATTGCTGAGGTTTGGGCAGTAGATCGTTAGTGTTGGTTTACGGCCATCCAAAGCTGACGAGAGACTTATTCATAAATCATTTATCTTTTATTTTAATGTTATTTCATGAAAACCAGCTATTACATTCTGCTTGATTACGGTGCTAGTTTGCATTTTAATCTGTTTTAATAATTTCGAACACCATGATTAAGAGAGAAGGAAATGAAGAGGGTAGATCAGGACAGGTACAGTCTTGTCATACATACCCTCAGCTGATCCCAGGCTGAAATTACGCTCATGTACCAAGTATCCCCAGAGTAGTAAGAATGATCTCACTGTCCTGAGGCACCAAATATTTCCACTCACCTCTCTGTCTCCCACCCTGCAGGTCAGGCTATGCTGGGTGAGTCCCTGGGGGACACAGTGGTGTGAAGGAGTAGCTGGGTGATGGAGGACACAGGCGACTGCAGCCAACGCAAAACCCTGCACAGCATTCCTGCAGAAACGCACAGGAGAGACGGAATACGTGGGGGTGGTGAGGAGAGGAAATTGCGAAAGCTATTCAGAGGCATTGCCAGTGCAGAATATTTTTATATCCCTCTCAACTTTGAAACAAGTAATATATTACTTCATGTATGTTCAATGTTCCCAGACCCAGGAGGACCTGAAAGCCAGCCCTGAAAGAGCAAAAGCTGCCTGGACCTTAAGGCAGCAGTAGTGAAATCTTGCCCAAAAAACTCAACAGAATGTCGTCAAAGCAAGCCCACAGCAGTGACTCCAGGACAGGCAGGACAGGCTCCATCCACACAAACTCCTTCAGCTGTGGTGAAGAGGTACTGCCCCAGAGGGACCTGTGGGGTTAAACTGACCACTTTCCTGTGTTTGATAGATCTCGACAAATCATGAAGTGCACATGGCCCCAGAGAACTCTTTCCAACATATAAAACAAGAACTCACCTACCTGAAAGCAATCACATGCAAACCCCAACCCCAGTTCAGCCCTGTATGACCCATTTCCTGCTTACATATTCTGGCTGGATTCACAAGCAAAGGGCAAACTCCAGTTTAACTCCCATGCAGACAGTTGAGATGAACACTGTTCTGCTACCTGAGCAGTGGATGAGAAGGGCTCCTGGTAATTCCAGGTGATAAAACCACACATGTTGGAGAAGCTGGGCACAGAAAACAGCTTTAACTGCAGACTCTGTGCTAAGCACACAGACAGTAAATGGACCATTAGGGGCTTGCAACATCATAAGAAAGCTTTTCAGTTTTCAGTTTTGATGGACATATAGTTCTGTACCTGTTGTCGATCCAAGAATAACTTAAATGAAATCTTGTTTCAGAAATTGGATGAAGTTACGGTTATTGAAAGAAACAGAGGTTGTGTCACAGAGGCTCTGTACCAGTACGACAGTGTAGGATAAAGCTCCAACTGGTTTTCTAAAAAAATATTTCAACTGTTACCACTGCTACTAACCCAGCACACAACCAGTTCCCATGGCATAAGGATGACTTAAGCCAATATTAACATTCTTCTCTGCTTGGGAATATACCAGGTCACAGACAGGCCCAAGGTAGAGTGAGAAAGCACTGTCATTACAAATCACCTCAGAGCAGAACTGGGCATTTCAGACTCTGCATTCCAAGCCAGAATGAGCTGCTAGTTCACTTTCTTTGTACAAAAATCAAGGGGCAGTTGAAGGACTGCAGTAAAACTGAGCAAAACCTTGGTGGTTTGCAACGACGATTCCCAGCACAGGTCTCTGTGGGTTGCCCAGCCTGAAGCATGCTCTGGGAATGCAGCCTGTCCGACACACCCCCAGGAGAGCTCTGACAACATGCCAAGGTTCCCTCCAGGAGAGAGCTGTGTGTCCAGCATTAAAACAAGTGGGAAAACCAGAACAAGCCACACACTGCTCTTCCAAAAAAACCTCCTGCCTAACTGTGGCATATGTAGTCTAAGATTTGCCTATTCCATCAAATACGAACAGGAACAATGGGAGTTCAAACCTCCATCCACCCAGAGGTATGATGTATGACAGACAATAGATCTGTGACATACCAAACATTTTCTTACTGGATCCGCAGCAAGTTTTCCCTCACTCGCTGTTGCTAGGTAGTTAATCAAGATGTAGCCTAAAAAAAGTTAAATGATTCTATAGTCCATAGTTATTGGCTAAAATGTGTTTTCAGTAACCTGGATATCTG
This sequence comes from Cnemophilus loriae, assembly GCA_013397755.1. Classification (NCBI taxonomy): domain Eukaryota; kingdom Metazoa; phylum Chordata; class Aves; order Passeriformes; family Corvidae; genus Cnemophilus; species Cnemophilus loriae. The sequence continues at coordinate 1,400,597 of VZTF01003765.1, read as the reverse complement.
CCTGGTCCGTGATTTTTTTTTTTTTTCCTGAGATTCAGTCTATCAGGCTGTAATGAAGCCAAGATTCAGAAGAGATGTCCTCCCATTTTAGCAGAGGAGGAGGAACTCACTTCCCTGCTCCCCCTTGCCGTAACTCCCAATTACCTCGACTTGCAGAAGGTTGATCCAGATGGTGAACACAAGACTGCAGGCAAGCATGCCTCGAACGAATTCTCAGTGTGGAAGGGTGGAATAAGCCATATGTTTTCACAAATTAGGGGTGACTCTCCAACGCCTGAATGATGAAGCAGATCCAAGAGTAAGTTATGCATGATCCTCCCCGATGAGTGAAGAGAAATGTTTTATTCAGTGCCTCATGCTGTGAGCTATATTTATACCAAATGTATCTTTGTACATTTTAAAACATTATCTATTAGGCGATACTGCAACTGCAACACAGGACTATGTACAGAACCATTTGAAACCCTACAGCCACAGGAGGGCTGTAAGTGGCCTTGACACCATCCAGCTGTGAAGTTACTTGTCCAGGTGACTCAGGCTAAAGACCTTAAAATCCAGCCAGCAAACTGCCTTAAAGAAAGCCTTTTCCCTCTGTGCACAAGCTACAAAGCCTATGAAATCATCTAACCGGACGAATACACAACCAGCACCTTGTTTTCTTTGTTATGGTAACTAGCCAATAGCACAACTGCTTGAGACTTTTATTTTTTTAAATCCCCGCCTTCTGGATTCCTTGGATTATGTTACCTTTTTTTCTTTTGCTTAAAACCTCTTTGAGAGAGAAAATTATATATCAAACTAAAATTAACGTTCTTCTAATCTCAGGATCTTTGCAGGGGATTTACAAGCGTCCAGCACCAGGGAAGGCTGCTCAGGCAGAGCAGTGGAAGGGAGGCAGCCCTTTGCTTGCCCCGCTGCCCCTGGGAGCAGCATCCAGAGGGAGCCCAGCTGCACAGGGGGGAGCCCACCCACCTCCCCGGGGGCTGCCCTGCTGCCTCCAGAGGCCGATGCAGCCCAACAGCGCTTTTGCAGCAAGGCCATATTTCAGATGGAAAGAGAATAATAGTAAAAACAAAAGCAAAGATCATTCTGACTGAAAATCCATAGCTACTCTTAAATATAATAACTACAATCGCATTTGTTGACCAAGTAGCAGAGTTAAAGCCCATAGGCAAGATCATCAGCTAAGATGAATCGCCACAGCACCATTAACTTCACCCTTTCATGCTTGATCTCACCCACTGTGCTCCCAAAATGGCCATGGTCTTTTTCCTCCTTTTATTGTATGAAAACACCAACTGTTTTTAAAAGTACATTTGCTGCACAGCTTACATTTCAGTTATTTTACACCTCACTCTAATTCATTCCTCAGCCTAATCTGTATCTAAACACATGCAGCAATGCGGTCTACCAGCATCCCACTTATGAAATTCATGAAGCTAAGAGGCCATAGGAATATTTTTGAAGCCATCTCCTAACGTTTTAATCAGTTGTTACCTTCTGCAACAGAATTTCTCAAAGCTCAACTGCTCTGAATTCTTGCCCGTCTCATGTAATGAGCAGATGTGGCAAAGTAAGGATTTGTAACATGATGAAAGTTACAATGACAGGTCTTTCTCTGCCAGATTTTTATGTTTTTACAGCCTAACACTGAACTGCAGCACTTTTTTTTTTTAATTCAGCTTCTGACAAGAACATATAAAAAGCACATCAAAGGCAACAATAAATTCACTAAAATAGTTCTCTCAATTCAAACAGATCTGCACTTTACAGGACTGTGCAGATCATGCTCTGTTCAAATTTACTCATAAATATCAACCCCGGCACCTCATGGTGCCCTGCACGTCCCTCCTCCCACCCAAAAATAACCCCATGTGTTGCTTGGTGAGGGAAATCAAGATGATGACATAGAGTAATGTTTAACTGACAGAAGGAGGCAAAACCCGAGCCCAGCGCCGAAGACAATGATGAAAGGAAAGCAGCCCTGTGCCTCCCCTGGGCACGAGGCAATTACGGCGGAGCGCTGCGCCGTGGTTATTATTGCAGGCTGAAGTGGTAGCGCTCTCCATGATTATCACAAATGTCTCCGCTGGGAGGAGGGAAGTGGGAGGATTTACCAAGCAGCAAATCCTCGATTTCCCTCCCCCTATTCCCTGTGATTCTTGCTGAGCCGAGCTCTGGCAGCAGAGAGGTGCAGCCCCAGACAGCTCCAGCAGATTTACACCTGTGTCCCAGCAGAGCCAGACCAGGGCAGGGCACTGTGGTGACCACGTCAGCATTGACCATCACCTTGCCAGGCTCACCCTGAGCTAGTGAAGAGCTTCAAGTGTCCCACAAGGCCTCTGGCTGAAAGCTGGGTCATCTTGGTGTCCTTTCCAGCATGACCTCTTTAAACGTGACCTTGTACCCCTTTTGCTTTTAACCCAGCACAATTTGAAAAATATTTATGAAATTAAAATTCCAAGTTATTTCTTCTCAAAATCCTTCATCTTGGTGTCAACATTTCCAAGTGTTGTTGCATACCTAAAACTTTGCTCAAAATATTTTGGTGATAATAAGACAGAACTAGTAAGAGTGAAATAAAACATGGTGATAGCATCTCTCTGGATCTGAAAGAAAGAAAAAAAAACCAAAAAAACAGAGTTTCCATCTAGTTGCAAAACCAACCAATTCTGCTGACACCTGACAGATCCCTCTGAAACAGGCTGATCACTTCAAGGCTGCTCCCTACATTTAGTGGGCTGATCACTGTGTGTATCTGCTGGGGGTACACCTGTGCAGCTCTTCGCAGACTGACAAAAACTTGCTCAGCCAGTGCGCCAAACCAAAAGTAATCCAAAACGCAATAAAGCTTGGCAGGACGCTGAGCCCTAGCCAAGATATTTCACCACTTTGGCCAGGTTTGAGACCAGGGCTGTCCCCACACCAGAACTGCTGCACCATGAGGGGTATGACTGATAACTCCTGAGTGCCTACTTTGCAAAATACTCCAGAAACATTCTTCTAAATATATTGTAGACATTTAGAGACCAACAATAAGGCCCACAAAGCTTAAAATACGTCACTATCCCTAGGACTACTTCCTCTAGGAGTGAAACATATTATTAGTGGGATAGAAGGGGAAATGTCTGCATTGTCTCAGCAATACCTGGTTCATTAAGGGAAAAATCTGCCTACTGCTTGAGTATTTTCCTGGCTAACCCGACATATGGTTCATTATTATTGTGCATTACGATAGCCCCCAAGGAACCCAGCTCTATCAGGGCCTCAGCCTGCTAAGCACTTGTACAAACACAGGAAAGGAGCCCCTCCTCTGAAGGGCTTGCTGTCTAAACAGAGGAGACAGACAAAGGGCTGAGACGCTGCAAGAAGGTTTGCAAAACTCATCTGACGTTCGCAGGGTTCTTTCCTCCAGTTGGTTTTGCTTTTTGATGAAAAGAGGATTTTAGTTTTCAAGAGACAAAGGGAAACGAAGGGAGGGACATTAAAAGGGCTGAGAACACGGAGGTTAATGAGAAGAAATTGAGATATGAATAAATACATACAATTTTTACGTTTCCAAAAGGAAGGGGAGCATCTTTCCACCACATGTGCAGCAGATAAAACAAAGAGTAATGGGCTCATACTGCAGGAAAAGACATTAGATACTATAGAAACTAGTTTTATGGACATAAGAATAGGGAAACTCAGGGACAGGCTGCTGGGAAAGCTGGAGTGACACCAACATTGGATGGCTTCAAAAACTCATTGAACCTTTATTAGGCACGACTTATATCTAAGTGACTCTGGGTGGAGCTGGAGGCTGAGCTCCTCACCCTTGCAATTGCTCTCCCATTCTTCTGGTTCCAGGATAGTCACCTCCATCTCAGTTTTGGATGGGATCACTGCTCTTCCACAATGGCTAGAAGTACAAAACGAGCATGTTTAAGCTCACTCAGAAATACAGTCAGAAGTGAAACCACCTCTTTCCCCACATTCTCACTCATTTTTGTAATGATACCTCCCCAGACATGAGCTATCTTGGGTCCTCAGTAAAGGACCCAACGAAATGTGCCCAGGAGAGGGAAAAAACACACAGTTTTTTCAGCTTCATGTAAAAAGCCAAGCAGCTGCCAAAGTCCAAATTGAATTTCCTGGGAAATTCCAAAGATGCCACAAGTCCACATCAGACCATGCAGCCCACAAGCATGGAGAGACAGCTCTCCAAAGGCATGGGCAGAGAGAAGGAACACGGGGTGACAGCAGCACCAGTGGGAGGAAAGTCTTTGCTGAAGCCCTGGAGCAGACTTGTGACACGATAGGCAGGGCTGCTGTCCTGCACAATCCCCTCCCCTTTTGAACGGACCATTTCTATCCCTTTGCTGAGGACAACGTGAGCACACGAGATAACCAGAGCTAGAAACACTGAGAGTTTATGATGCTGAGGGACAAAAAATAAATACTGCTGAGCCTCCAAGTGTCTCCCTTGCCTGGTGAAGCAGCAGTGACATCTAATAGCCAGAGAGAGCCCATCTGCTACCTCCTGCTCTCTGGTTCCACTGCACGAGATGATTTTTCCTTTCCTCCAGGAAAAAGAAGTGGGATGCCTTCTCCCTGATTCACACTCTAGATGATCCGTAAAAGCCCTGCCAACTCCCTCTGCTCTCCCTTGTTGAAGGAGGCAGACCAAGTGACTCAGACAAAAATGTGAAGCAGTGTCCACTTATCCACCACTCCCCACAATCACAAACAAAAGCAAATTTAAGTAAGGCCCTAAAGGGTGTGGAGGATGATGCATTGCTTGCACTTTGGGCTCGCAAAGGATAATGCCATGTTTCTGCACTGCTATTGACTTTCCCACAGGAGAGCCACATCCTTCAGGTGTGCTTATCCGAAATACCTTTATTTCCCTGCAATGGTCTATTTTGACAATCAGGTATGTTCTCCCCTCCTTTCAAAACCTGTTGAGAAAAACACCATTATCCTGAATGGCAAAAAGGGTCTTGCGAAGCCTCTTCTAGTCTTTAGTGGGAGTCTTCCCACAGTCAAGACCAGCCTCCTGCAGAAATAGCAGAAGTTAAGAGCCCTCTGTATCTGTTTTCAGCATCACAGATGCTATTTGTTCACAAAAGCAGCACTTGGAAGGAGTGAAGTGCTCCAGAAACCCTCATCTTTATGACCTGCCTCCAGCAGAGAAACCAGCTCATTATCGTTTCTCTAAAATATCATTATATTAAAACATAATAATACTGTTTCATTGTTTCTATTGCAAGAACTTTGGCCTCACTCTGAGAGGTTTCTCACTGGATCGTTCCACACACCTGGAAAAAGGCAGTCTATGTTTTACTGGATGTAGGTTAATTTCAGAATTGCACAGCTCTAGTGGGTCAGTTGCTTCTGCAGACTGAAGGATATGGTCACAAAGACCATCCTCTCTCTAAGAAACCCAGCTCTCCCCTCTCCATCACCTCCCTACCCCCACCAGAGCAATTAGCCTCAGCATTTAAGGAGAAATGGAAAAAAACCAAAACAAATCAAAACAAAACAAACATACCAAATCAACAGACTGAAGCTCGTAACCTGAAATCCTTATTCTGAACATTTTTCCTTCGCTGGTTCATCTGCCTGTAGGGAATTCAGTCAGTTACATTGCTAGCTTGAAAACCCTGAAGCTGTCCTTGAAATGAATGGCTCCATTCATTTAAGTGGGAGTGTGTTCTGGTTTTATTACCTGATCCCATATTTCTACCACAGAATCACAAGGAAGTAAGTAAAACAACCTGTTCTCAACTGTGGCTGCCTGGTTATGTCCTACTATTACATTAATTTCTGTTATTTTTCCAGGATTAGTTCTGTGCACTAGGAAAGGATAATATACCACATCTCTCCATGAAAACACAGTTTTTAAATATCTTCTGAATGATTTAGTGCCACTCAGCCCATCGAATTTCTGTCTCACCAATTAAAAAGAAAACCAAGTCAATTAATTTATAAACCAAGAGGAAAAAAAAAAGTCGTCTAAAATAACCATTAGCAAAACTCACTCAACGCAACATTAGCCTCTCCTTCATCTTCAATGGACTTTACATCAGATCCAAACTGCAGCCATTTCTTTCAAATAAAACAGAGCTGTTAAACACAGCAACCCAGAGAAACCCCAACAGCGCTCACACAGGTGAGGACTGCTTTCCCCAGCCTTTCCATCATTTTTTTTGCAAGGTTTTCAGGGGTGCATCTCTGGGAAAGCCCCTTCCCAAAGCCGCTCCACAAGGCTTTACCTCTCAGATGTGTCATGACTGCACCCACCCTTCAGCCCTGCTGCTCAAGCACCACCTGAACCCCCAGCTCGGGGCATCCCAGACCAGGGCTCACCTGTGCCAGCTGCCTGGGCCAGGGCAGGGCTGGGGATGGGCACCCACGGTGCTCCCACTCAGCACCCCCAGGGCAGCACCCCTGGGCACGCTGCCAGCCCCTCCAACACGTGGAAATAATCACACTCACAACTGTGACCTGACAGGCAGATAGATCTTGATTGGTACCCAGCTCCACAACAGACAAATACACCTTTTGGACTAAATCATTTTCTAACTGCCTTCTTTTAAATGGAGCTGGGCAATTATTTTTAAACCCTGCTATGAGGAATAATAGTCAGCTTCACGGGGCTGGCTGGGAATAGGCCATAACACTCGGGGAAAGTCCAGGCTGAAATGCTCTGTAGTTTAATGACATGTTACATAGGGAGAAAAATGCATTTGGAAGCAAATACCATTAAAAGAGGTGAGAAATAAAATGCTGTACTGTGAAATGCTTATAAGAGACAGAAAAAAAATTATCTGACTATTCAATTATCAAAAGATTTCAGAGCTTGTCTGCCTGGGCTGTGATGAGTAAACTACAGAAAAATGCCCTGGTTCTGGATTGAGCCAAAGGTGACCTTACAGGACCTTTTTTGTTCTGAGAGACAAACTAAGGAAGGTAAAACAGGTGCCATTGTTAAGAAAGGGACATTCAGCACTAGGATGATTATGATTCTTCAAGCCGTAGAAATGCAGTCAGAAAAATCTGCAGCAGCTTTAACATCTATTAATAATACAGAAGCATGTTCTGGCATTAAAATAATGAGGAATGCTAATTCCAGATCCCTTTTGATCCTATCTCTTTTTTTTTTTTAATGACATATCTATTCTTTTCATTTTAATGTTTCTGATTATTCAGGAGATAATTATTCATAAATAGTTTCCAGTAAAACCTGTTTAATAATCCATTTTCATTTAGCATCCCCAAGCAACACCAAATTTCTAATTACTTACATCAATGGTCACCTGTCAAAGATCACTGAGACATCCCAGAAAAAAATCTCATTGCAAATGTCCTTCCAGGGCTTGAAAGTCAAAACCTGCCTATTCCACACATGTGATTTCTACAGAACCCATTTGGTGGCCATAAGCCATAGAATGCTGGCATCTCCCAAGCACTCTGATTAGATACGCATTTCCTGACTATCCTTAAAGTAGAATTAAAATTCTTTTAAAGATCCTAACTGAGTAATTCATGCTTTTTTAAAAGGACATAACAGATATTTTGCCTGCAAGTAGAAAGGTCACATAAATAGATAACACAGCACTAAGAGCTCTTCCAAACAATTTGAAAAGACTTAATCAGCAATTCATGTATCAAGAGACCCATGAAACAAAACAGAGCTGTGATGTATATCCAGTAGCTCCTGTAAAACACAGGCTTGAGACCCCACTACAGCCAGCACCCTATAAATGAACAGAAGAAAGCAGCTCCACAAAGCTCATTTCAGGTTAAGAAAGATGTAACAGATATTTTATCTTGTAAGTCCTTCCAAGCTGCCCTATTGCTTGTCTTCACAGTGCAGAGGAAGACAGATCCACGCGCAGGGTGTATAGGCACTGCCAAAAATTAGGAAAAATTTAAAAATCAATAAATCTATGACTTTTCTTTTCTTAAAAAATTCAAGTAGGTACATATCAAATGAAGAGGACACAGCAAAAAAAAGAAAAATGCAGCAGTAAATCTGTTTTCATTTCTGTGGAGATGCAGTCTCGGTGATCTGGCCGCTAGCCAAATGTGATTTAAACAACAACAACAACAAAATAAAACAAACAAAAAAAGAACTGTTAATGGGAGTTCCTTTTCTGGGTTGCATTTCCGAAGAGGAAAGTGGAAGATGGCAGCCCAACACCTGCCAGGCAGTGCAGGGAGGCAGCCACACTCCCTGGCGTGGCTGCTCCCTCCCTGCTGCCTCATCAGAGCAGCGCACAGAGCTCAGGCTGGAGCACCGCTCCTCTCCTCGGGCGCTTATCAGTGTCAGTCTTTATCTGCCTGGCGGTGACCACACGTAATGGGTGCTAACGGAGGAGCACGCGTTCCTGCGTGGAGCATGGCATGTCTCATTCTGTGACCCAGGCTAGCGGAAGGATTTACAGCACGCCGGTGTGAACATCAGCTCGCACAGGCAGGTAAAGCATGACAAGAAACTTCTCTGCTGCAAGGAGCTCACAACACAAAGGTGCTCAGTACAAGAGAAGAGGATGACAGTGCTCGCAGCCACAGTGCTTTGGAGGCTGGAGGGGAGCCCTTCTGCAAGCAGCAAGGTGGGAAGTTCAGCACGGCATCATGCAAACTATTATTAACCCTTATCCCATGTGGGCAAAGGGGCTGGAGGAGACCAGAGAATGAAAATTTTTTTTAAAAAGCAGCCTGAACAGAAGAAAGGGAGTGCTGAAGGGGTGACAAGGTGATAGAAAACGTTGCTGACTAGATGCAGTCATGAAGGAAATTGAAGGGCAAAGATAAAGAACAGGCTACATTGATTGTCCCCTATTCACCACATATGAACCGCCATCCCTTGGGCAGACATGGGCAACCTCATATTCACCAAAAACACAGAGAGAATACCCAGCTGTGGTGAAGACACCTCCAGTTCCAGGTAGATACTGTGCAGTTTCTTGGTAGTTGCTTCCCTAGAAAGGCAAAAGATATCTCCTCTTTGGCGTAGCAAAGGTCTATTAATTTCCACCTGGAAATAAGGTGTGGTCCTACCCACCTAGGTAAGGGAGAGCCTGATGGAACTGGTTTCCAAGGCCTCTCAGGTTTACTGGAAGAGACCCTGGGATAGGACATACAATATTTATTAGAGGGAATTTCAAAAGTTTAATGTGTAAGAGACAATGGTAACAGTGAGAATAATCGAAAGATGTAGATCACTGATACCTGTCAACCCAAGTCCCAAATTTTAGCCTTGTTCATGAGCCCAAGAGCTGCCAGAGACCAAAGCTGTGCTCAGCAAGGACCAGCCCTAAACGCAGCCCAGCGGCCTCTAACAAAGAGCAGTTCAGCTGACTGTGACTCAGTCAAACACCCACTGCCCCAGTGCAGCGTGGCACGAGCCGGGGACACTTTTGGAGGCAGCGCGAGGACTCTGTGAGGCTCCCGGGGCCACAGACACCACCCCTGAGTGCCAGGGTGGCACCATGCAGGGGCTCGCTGGGCACAGCCAGGCTCTCTAGACACATCTCAAACACCAAGCTGTGTGCAGTGTAAGACTGAAGCCTCTAAATGAAGATTAGTCATTGCAATTCTTTGTCAGCAGGTACTGTAAGTAAAAGTGTGTTTCCAGCTTAGTGAAGCAAGTGCATAATTCTTTTAACTTACCCTCTAAAGTGCTGTCTCCTGTCAAAATCTCTTCCCTAAGCCATGATAGCACACATCAGAAGCACTGCAGATGCAGACTCACTGCCTCATGGCAAAGGGCTGACATTTCTGGTGAGGACCCACAGCCCTCTGCTGCTACAACAGCAACATCCTGCCAGAAAATTCACTTCAGCCTCTCTTTGAGGAAAAAATTCCTGGAGATAAGAATAAAGAGCAACTAAAAAGCACATCCTCAGAGGTATACTGCAGCCTGGATAAAGGCAGAAAGAACATGGCAAATCGCTTTTAAACCCAGCTGAACCATACAGCCTTGCAAGAAAGGAAGAAGAAAATGAAAGTGGGTGGAGGTGGGGTAGGAAAGAAAAAAGAAAAATAACCCCACCCCACACCTCTACCCCTCACCTAGCAAGCACTCGGGCTTCTAGTGATCCCTGTAGAGGCTCATCCCACAACTGAAGCACATCAAGCCGTGGGGCTTCTAGTGATCACCTTCAGCTGCCACAAAGGCCCTTGATAATCAGCTGCATAGAAACGTAATTAGAGTCAAACCTGAGCACCCTGTGATATTGAACAAATACTGAAAAATAGCATAAATAGCTTGTTTATTCAGTACCAGGCTAAAGCTGCCTGCAAGCTTGCAAGTCATTTTTAACTAGGTAATTGAGGCTGTTAGAGCAGATGCTACCTTCCAAGAAGCTATTTGACTGTCTGCTGGCTAGAGAAGCCAAAATACAACGTGACCAACTAACATCTCTCCTTCAGCTCTGCTCTCACAGCTCAGGTGCCAACAGGAAAAATACCTGCCTTGGCCATGGTGTGGGGATCCATGCACAGCTGGTAACAGCTCAGTGAGGTGCAACAGCTGCACACCCGACTGCCCTTGATGTTATCACAACCAGTCCCAGCCAGCTCCGAGCCCCATGGTAACAGCTTCATACAAGTTTTTAGCCAGCTCTTGAGAGGGTTTTACAGCTGCAGTGAGCTTGCCAAAATATCTCTAATAAAACTCATAAATATGTGTCTGAGGCACAGGCCCACCCCTCGGTTACGCTGAGATAACACATCAGGAGCTGGTCTCTGCTATTCACCTCCACAGAAAATTAATGAGGGTCTCTCAATCCATCACAACTCATTAGCAACCCAGGACACTGACAGCTCTATTATTTTATTTTTACCAAAATTGGCAGGGACAGTGTCTCTTTGTTCCAGTTTTTGATGTGTCTGTATCTTTCCTCCCCTTTCCATATGCCAGTTGTTCTTCCAGGATGGATTTTGATTGAGCCCGGGTGGCACAGGGAACCAGCATGCTCTGAGTCCAGGCACACCAACACTGCTGAGAACAGTTTGGGTATTCTGCCACTGAAATAAAAGTACTATACTTTGCAAACTGATTCTTTTTGGGGCTCAAGCATCATCTCTGAAGAAGCATTTGTGTGCCTACAGCTGTGACCATGGGCTTTTCTGTAGGAGAGAGTCCAAGAGAAGACATCAACTTTTGTGCAAAATGTGTCTTTCTGAAATAATATTCACTTAACCTCTGTTAACCACCAGTACAGGGTGCTCAAAAAGGAGCCTTTCAGGGTCAGATTCTCATGTGTCTGGTAACAATCACTGTCACCTGCACTACTATTCTTCTCATTGGTTTCTGGCTCTAGTATATCACTGGCTGAAGAACTATTTTGAGAGGTAGCATTTTTGTGGCTATCACCTTCCAAGTGTTGTTGTAGGTCTGCTCCAGAACCGAGTGCTATCTAGTGTGAACGAAGACATCAGATTTGGTTCAGATGCTGATATTTGTGATGTATGGCACCATTCCCAGAGATACTAGAAGAGATTCTCTGAAAAATAACATAAGAAATGGATCTTCCATTTCCTTCCTCTTCTGGTTTTCGATCCACTGCAAAGTACTGACGTGTTAGAAATCACTTGTGGAAACAGGATAATCGGGTGATTTATCCTTTGCCTGACAAAGATATAAGGGTTTGAGAAGTACAGAAAGCTTACAGAACTACAGGGAGTTTTGAATTAAAAAATAATAATGATTTTGTGCTTTTAGCAATAGGACCTGTTCTTCTGCTGCTTTTTTTTGTGTTCTTCACCTGCACCAGGGCACTCCTAAAACCACTGCCTACCCCTATGCACAAGGGACAACTGACCTGCACATACCTCAGCCCCTCTGTTTTCAAAAACCTGTCACACTTACCTCTTTTCCTACCATCCTTCCCACACATGGAGGGCACTCCACTGAGCTGTTGCACCTGAGCCTAGAAGAGCTGGAATCTGAAAATCCAAGATAAATTTCTCCGAGCATTAGCGCTGACTACAGGTATCCCTAGCATGCTTTACTTGTATTGCTATAGAATATATATTAACAGTGTTATCGAGATGCTTTGCATAATTTCAGTAAAGATGAGGTTGTTACAGAAGGCATCAGTGAGCTGGGGACAGGTACACAGCAGAAAGCAGGATGGCATTTGCTAGCTGTGATGCAGAATAATGTGGACTTGCAGGAACATCCTGATCAGCCTTCCAGGCTTAGGCATTGCCTCCCCCTGTGCAACTGCTGGCAAATTCTTCTTACATATTAGCATATCAAAGCATCTACCGACAATAAAATTAACAAAACACAAGAATGAAGGAGACACGCTGAAACTGAATTGAAAAGCCAGAAAATAAGCACACCTGCCAGCATTTCCACTCGGGTGCACTTCCAGCTGAACATAAGCTGCCCTGCAGAAGGCAAAATTGGGCCTGATTCTGCCTTATGGAGGTTTTGCAGCTCCACAGGTGACAGAGCAAGACTGTAAACGAACATCCACCTGCACAAAGATTTATTGCTGTTGCAATTGTTAAGACTGTCTTCCACTCCCAGCCTGGGTGGGTATTGGTCACCCTTCTGCACAGCTCGGGAGGCAGGCTGGGAGCAGTTTACATACACTAACCAATTTAATTCTGCAAGTGTGCACAGTATCTTGGCTAAATAATAATTGAATTACTACTTGCAGTGGAATTATCCTAACAGTGATGGGTATCAAAATTGTAGGAATGTCAAAATGATGTTTATAAAGTTTTTTTCAGATTTTTTATGTCTTGATTTACTGAAACCTCGCTGCTTTCTATCAAAGCCCAAATTTATGTGATAAACTTTATCTCTGCGATATCAAAGCAAGAACTAGTGCTCTATTAGAGAATCCTCTATCATTTTACATCTTTCTAACCCTACAGGCAAATAAATATGCTATTAATGAAGGCATCTTTAAGTTTGAAATAGAATTGTACCCTGTACATTTGTTTTCTCTTCATTTAATCCAACTGAAATCCCTGAAAGGCCTATTCACCCCTCACAAAGGTTTACAAAAGGATAGAAAAAAAATCTGCTGTATCAAAATAATTATATAAAACATTAGTCTCAGAAGAAAAGGCTGGGATCACAAAACCCATTCAGCTTTCAGATGTAATCTTTTTAATATGAGGCTAGATTAAACAATGTGAAGTGAAAGGGGTTAAGTATAAATCCATATAGACGCCCAAAGTATTTACAGTGTGCATTAAATAAATCATTTCATGTGAAAGGACAGTTATTGTTACTGGAAAGGTTTCCTAATTCACTTTCAGATAAAAATAAAGAGGGCTGCATCAGGAAGCTTTGTACACTTTTTCCCTCCTGACAGCTTTCAAGTGGCAGCATATTATTTGGTCGCTGTTACATACAGAGTGTCTTAATTAAAGGTTGTCTAAAAATACAGAACACTTTCACAACCGCATCTGCCATTAACTCTTCTGACATGCTGGTGGCACGAAGCAGCAGAACATTCCCCTCTCCCAGCGCTCTGCCCCGCTCCAGTCCTCAGCCACTCGGACCTGCCGCAGCCGGACAGCGTGGGGAGGGCGGCACGGCCGCTTCCCCGGCGCAGCCACATGGCTCTTCTGGCACCAGAGCCAGGCTCCGCTCCGAGCAGAGAGGCCACTCCCTGCTCCGCCTGCGACCTGGGACACTGAGCCCGCCTGGCAGCTTTGGACCATGTCCTTAAAAGAGGCAGCTTGCCACCGCCAGGGCTTGTCACTGGCTTCGCTCACCATCCAGAGGCTGCGGCCAGAGCCAAACCCAGCTCGGCACGGCCAGGGTTTCCCTGCTGGGCTGTACCCTGCCCACGGCAAGGGCCGGGGACCCAGAGCTGCTCCCAGCCACCAGTGCTCCCCTCAGCCACACACAAGGAGAGGAGCTGTGGCCACATCCCAACCCGGCTGGCTCGGGGGGGTGGGATGCGTTGGGAGATTGCTCCACCTTCTACTGAGGATGAAATCGATGCCAAAGAGCCCAAAGCAGAGGCAATCCAGGAGTTCTGAGATGGGCCTGGTGATTATACAGCCAAGTTATTTACCCAAGAGGACATACTGAGAAATAAATTCACCAAGGTTATACCATAAGAGAAAAATCAAACAACTGCCTTTTTATGCAAAGGATTCATTTCACAGGCACCACTTCGGAAATCTGTTTTTTGTTCAGTTGTGCTGTGGCACAGGGTTGGATTCTCGGGTGTCTAATAATCAACTGAGCAAACTCTGCAGTATTTTCCCTAAAGGAAGCACTGATTTGTTTTCCCTCTGCTGGACTGCTTCTCCTTATGAAATCCGGAGGACTGCAATATCCTCAGCCCTTCATCTCACAGTCAAATTTGATTCAAGTCAGTGTTTCTCCACCAAGTTATATCACAGAGGAGAAGCCCCAGCACTGACCAGGAAAGTGGGAGCATATACTTCATTTCCTCAAGAAGTTTGGCTAAAGCAGGACTAGTTTAACTCATTTAACATCAGGTACATTTAAACAAGAGGGAAATGCACACTGCCCACAGAATTCCTCTCTCGTTCTGACTACTTAGTCAAGCACTGTGGATTGTTACACATAAGCCATATTTGCAATTATCTGCAGTAAATACAGTTCATGGTTTAAGAAAAGGACCAACTCCCCGGTGAGATTAGGGAGTACTCTTCCAAGTGCCTTGTCTATCCCCCATTGCAAGGCTGAGAAAATGAACTAAAGATTTTTATAACTCAGAAGACATTTTACTCCCTCCAGACTCAGCTTTGTCTGATGCCCAAGCACAGTGACTTTTTAGACAAGAACTGTGCTGCTCTCTAGCAAATGCTACACCCCTAAGACACATCCACTAGAAGAGAGATTAATTTATTAAGCATCATGCAGCCAGTTTGTTGTTATTTAGAGTCTTCTGTTTTGTTGGTTTGTTTTGCTTTTTTTTTCCTTAAAACCTAGAATGCTTAAGCTACTTGTATTGATTTTTTCAAAGGTTAAAATACCTCTAGTGGATGTGCCCTAATGGAGCATTCGAGCTCAAAGAACAAGCTGTGTGACTCACCAGCTGTTAAGCAACCTTTAATGCACATGATTCTGAGAACTGCAAGGAATATAGCACTACAAAGTAGCCCAGGCTCCCTGGGAAGAGCCCGATAATAAAAACTACATTCTCACATTATTCCACTAGACAGATATGTTGATTGGTGGGATATCGGGCATCTTTGGGGAAAAGGTGTTCCCACGCAAGTGGAACATCAGACTGGATGATGCCTTTATCATTCCGAAGGGCTTTCAAGGTAATTTATTCTAGTGTGAAAACTCACTGGAAAATTATTGTAAAGCTTACTTATGTTGCAGACCTTCAGAGGCAGAACTTGGCTCCTCTCTGTCTTTGTACAGCACCTGAAACAAGACTGACCCAGCCCCCATTAGCATTTTTCAAGTAGGTGTGCTTAAACTGACCTCTCATGCCCTTGCCATTCATTTTAGTCACTCACCGTTTCCTCCTGGGGAACAACGCTCCGAGTAGGAAAACAGAAATTAGCTTTGATTTTTATGGACAATAATTCAGGGCTCCAAGAAGTTGAACGATTCTGAACAGCTTGACTGGCACAGAATTAGCAATCCTGTGTGGAATTACAACAGATAAGGTGAAATTCATAAGAAGGACATGTAAAATGCACAGTGGCAGGATTTGCCATGTTATATGTTCAGAGACAGTCACGGCACAGGGAGAATTTTCAGTGGAAAGGAGGAGACTGGGATTGAAGCCACAAGGTGGGAATGTTCAGGCTGGTGAGTTCCAGTTTGCTCTGTCTGTACCGCAGATGCCCCCTGAAGATGCTCGAGGTAAAAACTGCCCCAATAAATCATTGTTTGACCCCCCTGTTCGGAAAGGGACACTTGGTGAGAGAAGTTTCCCTCGTGTCCCTCAGCCCTTCCAAAGGAATGTTCCTGTTATGGTTTCAAGGGGCTGACACCCTGCTCCTCGTCCTCTGCTGACTGGCAGGACAGTGTAAGCAGGGGCATGTTACATCTGAGTTCATTATTTGAAAAAGCACAGAAGGGAGGGAGAAGTGCCTATACCTCTGCATCTCCTTGCTCTGTTATTAATGCTTTTCAGCTGTTTTAAATTAAGATAAATGTCTGAAATATAACGGCATTATGTTTGAACTCCATTCAGTTCAATATAAGTAGATTTTAAACAGGAAACTGATGGTCCTTTTGAATGTGAAACTCTGTATTAGAACCAAATGTAGCTCTTTAATCTCATTTGGTACATATACTAAAATCATTATTACTTTATGAAACCTTTTTAAAGATTTATATATTCCATTGACTTGGACTTATATGGCAACAGCTTTTTCTTTTAGGTTTAAAATTAAAACAGAAAAAAAATCTTCAGCATTCTCAGAACTGTTTTATTTCTTTCTTGGCACAGAAAGCTGTTAAATGAAGTCATTTTCTCCATTGTGCAGCAAAGCTACAGCTACTTGTATGTCAGTCAAAATATACTTTACCCGGAAAGCTCATAGCTGCTTTGTTACAGTAAAACTGAGGTTAGTCTCATTGTTCCAGTCACACAGTAACCAGATATAACCTCTGAAAGGGAAAAATAAAGTGCATACAATTGCTATTAACCAGGTTCTCCTACTCATGCTGGAAGTCTGGCAATCACCGTGGCACTGAGTGTGGAGTAACGTGGCTGTCACAGCCTGAGCAGAGGATCTGAATCCAGCCAGAAGGAGAAGGTACTTCCTCATGTCTGAGAGAGGGAAGACTGTGCAAGAATTTTAATACATTCAGTGCCCGAAGTAGGTATTTGTAAAGACTACAATTATTACACGAGAAACAACATGAATAAAGGCATTATCCATCTGACTACTCAGAACCATGCCCTGGTTTTCTAAGAAAACCATAATGTCATAAATAAGCTAAATAAATGTTCCTAGAGGTATAGAGTGAATCAAACAAAGAACACATCATAATAAAATCCAATGAAGAGAGAAAGCTCACAGGCATATTGTTTGAGTACTTGTTTCTGAGTCAGTTAACTGATTGTCTGTGTTACTATTACTGGAGACTGCACAGACCTCCAGCAAGATCAGATCCCCTTCATGCTGGGTAGCCCATAAACAAAGAGCAGCCCTGCCCCAAAGGGTGGATGCCTCAAAGCACAGCTGTGGGACCGAGCAGGAGCACTGCTCCCTCTGTTCCGCCAGACCAGGAAGGCAGACACGGAGGCATTGAGTGACCCTCCTAAAATTACAGATGATGGTTGTAGCAGATCTGGGACCCGAAATCATCTCTGCCACAGCCCAATTAATGCCTGGCCCAGAAACCATACTGTTACTGGCTTTTCACTTTTACTTTTCCTGTGTGATTACGTACAGCTTAAATTGTGCCAGGGCCAAGTGGACTCCCGGGTCAGTCAGCTTATCTGGGAAGAACAGGAAAAATGGCAAAAGCTGAACCATATGGAGAGCTCCTCCGCCAGCAACCAGGTCTGGCACAGAGAAAGTATAACGGGGTCAGGCTCTTTCCTGGCACCATTCACAGTTAATTGAGGGATTTTGAAAGAAAGGTGGTTTCTAGAGAGCCAGTGTGGGCAGCAAGGGTGGAAAACTCCCAGTGGGGAAACCCGAGCAAGGAGGTTTGCACAAATGCCAGTGCTGCTTCACTCCAATGGGAGGAGGGACAGGCATTCTCCAGAGAGGGAAAGGGGAAGTTACATTTATCACAAAGAAAATGAAAACACTGCTGAATCAATTCAAATCTCTTATTTGGACAACTTCACTTCAAAGAGAGCAGAAAATGAGGTTTAAACATCAGTTTAAAAGCTTATCTATAGATTAATAGGAGAGCCTACTTTGTTCTTACAGAATCCGTTTTCTTCCAGCATGGCTGAAAACTTCACTGACACCATGCAGACTCTCAGGAGCAGGCAGAACAGCTCCACTGGAACAAGGTACTCCTCAGCAGACCGGTGAAAGGAGCTCTCTTCCATACAGCTCAGTTATTGTCACCAATGGTCACTGTATTGTTCTGGGAGAAAAAGACGATTTGGAAGTCAATACCACCCTGAACTGAGACAATACGTGGCCGAGATCTGCTCTAATCTGCCTGCAGTTGTTTCTTGTGACGTGAAGACGAGGAAAGCAAGAGAAAGGAGTCACCAGGAGTCCTACCCATCTCTCAGCTAACCAACAGAAAAGACTGGCACCTCCAAGCAAGTGGGTCCTTGGCCACGATTTCCCCTTTTCCTCTACAGGTCCGAACAAGAGCAGGCTTGTGACAAAAGCACACCTGGGTAAGCTTTCCTAGCAGAAACTGTAGGGAGAAATTTTTCTTGCAGCCACTGCTTTTTTTGGGGAGGAATGCCCCAAACCTTGCGTGAAATGTCTTTTAACACAATCACATATGGAACTATTTGACCAAAGCTGCAAGACAGAAGATTGTGAAGCCTCTTCAGTTACTCCCATCAGTAATGAGCATGAACACCACGGAAAGTACCTCGGGTGCAGCTCCAGAACAGCCCCTGTCTCTGAGGGCTCCACCGAGCCCTCGTGCAGCAGTGGCTGATCACAGCAGCTCGCACTCCCGTCAGATCCTGGTGGAGCACTGAGGGGAGAAACCACAGGCAAACCTGGCACCAGGGCCACGCTCAGGGGGTTAAAATGCTGCACCAATATTTACAGCTTCTCTATTTGTTCCAAATTGTCTTTCATGAACAAAGGAGACATACCCTGACACAAATATTAAAACTGGGGAAAACCACTGAAAATTAATGCTCTTCTTCTTTAGCAGTGATATTTCCTTATTCCACAAAACATGGATTACCCTTTTCCAATGATGAAATTTTAGTGGACCCATTTATTACAAGGAAATTAGCCTCTCTAACCCTTTGCCACTTCACAATTGAACCCACTTAAAGACAGCTCTTGATTAAACACCACTTATCCATCATCTTTACTTTTAATGACTTTCAATCTTTGAGAGAATAAAGAATAACATGCTGGGCTCAGTGATCCCACATGGGATATCCATTCCCTCAGCTCTGGGCCCCTTTTGGAGCCAGAGTTTTCTTGGAGGACACACAGAGGGAAGATGGAGATGGGTAGAGGAAGACTCTAATGCCCATTTGGAAATCAGCAGAGATTTTAACAGCTGGCTCCAGGGAATGCAACTGGCTTTAACACAAACTCAGATTTTAACCTGCCATTTCAGGGGAGCTTGTTCTTCTCCAGCTCATTGTACCGGAAACATTTGCAGGTATCTTTTCAGAATTGTAACTTGTATACAGTTATCTAAAAAAAGCATCACTATTAAGATGCAATTTGAGGCTCTGCACACACAGCCACAACCAGTCCTCATCCCACACACACATTTATGGTACCTGCCACGCTGCCCCTTGACATGTGGAGCTCAGCCTGGGGTCACCTAAGCCCCTGCTTAGGTCTAGGAAAATTGAACCTCAGGGAGCTGTGCTGGTGACCTAAAGAGAAGCTAAATCTGCTTTTATGGTATTACACAACGTTGTGACCACTGGATGGAGAGCACTGGGCCAATGCAAATTCACTTTGCCTTTGCTAACTTCTTTTAAAAATTTTTAATAGGGTGACTCTGTAGTGGAAGACTTTATACCAGATCAGCTGCTAACCTTGCCTGGCTCACTGTCAGCTGTCCTCCCACAGCAGGCATAAAACTAATCTGAAAACATAAAGCTGCATAAACTTTGCATCATTCATCCAGGCTAATTTGACAGAAGTGTGATTGCACCGCGTCTTGATTCAGATCACATTTATCCCACCAGGTGATAACCTGTATCATGAACAGCCCCCAATTAATGATCAGAACACCTGTGAAAATGCACCTTTGCCATGCCCCAGCACTGCATCACATCCCTTCTCTTGAAATTCTAAGAAATTTCCTGGAGTCTGATCAAATCTTATGCTAAAAAAAAAAAAAAGCAAATTGAATTTACAGCATGGGAAGTGCCTGGTTTTGTGCCATCTAAAGCACCAACGGATCTGATAGAGAATTTCTCATTCATTTGCAATAATCAAGCAGCTTTTAGAGGGCAGGGCTAGTGGTCCTCAGTGCAGTCACTACAATGATGTGAATTCTCCAAGAAAGGCTTTTTACCCAACACTTGGCTTTTCTCTCTCTTGCTTTTCTAGCCTTTCTTCACTTTCCCCCCCTTTTCCTCTGTCTGTTACATTTATACTTCTAAACAAGCCTTCCCTTCTCCCATTTGCATGCAGAAGAGTGTCTCCAGACTGGTTTGTACCAGTAGGTTTTCCCTCAAAATTAAACTATTTGAATTTAGGAGGTTTAGCAGCACCTGTTTAGATAGGTACCTGCAAATGATTCAGGTGATTGCAAACGCTCATTTCTCTGAAATAAAACACTGTGTAACTGGAAGGTCTGGATTCAAAAGTTTTATTCCACCCAGCTTTCTTCCCTTTCACTTCTCACTTTGTGCCTGCAAGTGCTTGTCACACTCAAGTAGCTGCTTGTCAGGTCTGTAAATGGGAAAGTTTTGCTATATTTTTGTGAGTCAGGAAGGAAAAAAAGAAAAGCCATGGCCTCTTCAAGGTTTTAATCACAAAAGCAGAAAAGATAATCCAGAAAGATAATTCATACAGATAAATGGGTTGGAAACACCAGTTTCCAGAGGTGAGTCCAGTGCCAACACCATGGTTTTCCATGCTGATATAAGAGAACAGAAAGAGCAAGGCAACACGAAAAAAACATGACTGATCACTTCCAGGTCCGGGTGTATACCTAAAGATAGCATAGAGGAAATGAATAAATAACCAAGCTTTTAATAAGTGCATCAGTGCACCTATTAACCAAATAGAGGAGCCATTGTGAGACAGGCTGGCTTCTGCTCCAGAACCAAAAAATCCAGTAACACATTGAAATTAAAATCTGCATCCCCCAGCAAGCCCAAAGCCAGACTCTAACTGCCTGAAAGATTGGAGCAAGAGGAGGGGAGGGGAAAGGGATAGATAAAAACATTGAAGAGAGACAGAAAAGAAACTGGACGAGTTTCTTCAAAGGGCATGAATCTCCTTTCTCTTCCAGCTCATGATATTATACACAGATAACCTGAATAGCCCAAAGAGCAGGAAAAGCATGTTTCTGACAGAGACTACACATGTTCCCTGAGTTCTTAGCCACACGCACACCTGCTCCGTGTATCCTCATGTGTGTGAGCACACAGGCAATGAAACATTTCCTTGCTGTCCAGGCAGCAAATGTACAGGGCAGGAAAACCCTGGATCCACTGAGATCAAAAAGCAAGCGTGTGTTGGCTCAGGTAGCTTGGGGTGACTTTTGATACTCTGAGAGTTTTGATGCAGCAGGGTAAATCCTCACTGTCTCTCTGCGTAATCCATCTGCTGCAGCTCATCTGTACCCGACCCTGAGCTGAGAGGTGAAAGGCAAGAAAGACTGGATAAAACACCACGCAGGAGCTCTCTGCTAAACAAGTGTTACGTATGAAAAACACACACAAAAATAAAAATTGCAATTATTATCTGTTAGAAATGGTAATCCAGCACGACAGCAGGTCTAAGAGTCAATATACAGAGTCCACTGGTAAATGTTACTGAAAATGACACCAGTCAAGTTACACAACTTTCCAACAACTCAGCATGCAAGGCATGTTTATCTTGCACAAAGTGTTGAGCATTTTCCCAGCCGTACAGAAGAGCATCCCTGGTACAGAGCAGCTGTTGGTATTCAGCACGGGCTGTTGACACCAGGAAAGCAATCCTGGAGTGATGGGTATGTCTCCTAATACAATGCCATGTAGCTAGTCAGCTCCTGGAATTCAGTTTTATGTGATTCAATCAGCTCTAACCAGAAGAAATAGTAACACATTAAGCAAAGTTCTGAGAACACAACAAATCAAAATGCTGTTTCACTGCAGCCTCCATCAGCCCAGCTGTGGCACAATTCTTACTGGATATGTTTTTCTGCCCCAGTACAGAGAAATTATTGCTGAATGCTAGGGATAAACCACGGTGCTAATTCCACAGCATGTAACACAACAAGATGCTTCACATTTCTATTGTGCTCTCCAATCCAGAATTTTGAGCGTGTTTTAATGGCAGTTAACTTATCTTCACAGCACCCTAATACAGCAAGCCAAGACTGTCTAAGAGCTAAATCAACTCCCCGAGGATCATTTTTAGTCTCAGTTGCCCCATCAGATCATTAAAATGGTTTGAGCTGCTCCAGGAATGGCTGACACATCCATCAGAAGTGGACATTGGAGACTCCTTCACCATGTGAAGGAACACCACATATCTTAGTATTTCTGACTGTTTTGCACTATTGAAACAAAAGCAGCTCTTTTTCCTTAAGAGCTGTTGCATGCTTCATTAAAAACCCTATTTAAGCTGTGGCACTAAGCTGGTCAGATTCAGCTCTCATTTACGGCAGCATCAGGATAGGGATAGCTCCTATCATTCTCATGAATTTACTCTGCTTTTAGAGATTCCCCCTCCGAGGAATCTGACAAAACTGGTCTGATTTTCTCTCAAATACATTGACTCCAGATATTTGCAATTACAGCAATGTCACCAGTGTTAACTGTGATTTACACTTGCCTAACATAATCAAAATTAGAAGCAGTGCACTTATAAGGAGAGAAGAGAGATTTAACACTAAAATACAAGGGGTCAACGCTTCTCTTGCAAATCATGAGTCTCAAAAATCTCCATTTTTCAGTGAAAACATAATCACCATGCATTTGCAGGTGTTAACTAGAAGATTCAACAGTTTTTCTGATTTGCCATTATTCTGCTGCCACTACATCAATTACTATCCTAGCCTCAGATGTCAAGTTTTCTGAGCCTACTGCCTAGTTTTCTGCAAGAGATAATGAATTTTTATTTATTGCTTATGAAATTTTAGCAACTACACTGCCATTTCAATCTCTAATGGAACTACCTTCCAAAACCAGCACAGGGCTCTCATGATTACTGGGCTTTGATGTTTACAGAAAATCAGATCAGAATTTGTAGAACTACAGAATTATACAAAAAAAACATTAAACTGATATTAGCTACATATTCCTGCACAGCAATCCAGCAATCATCTCTCAGATAGTTCCCTCCATTTCTGGAGAGCTTAAGATTGTGAACCATACAGAAACATCCAGTTCTCAAGAGGAGAGGTGATGGAGAGGCAGAGGAGAGTATCTTCCATAGAAGAGGATATATTGTCTCTGGGTAAATTCCATAGCTGCTGGAATCCCAGCATGTGTAGGGAAAGAGCTGCTCGTGATCAGCAAGACACAACTTCCCTGCAAACCCACTGTGACATGAACCAGCCCCTCTGGTGAGAGCAGAGAGAAGGTGTGGGGGGGTGGGTTTGACTTCAACACAAGTCCCAGGAAAACCAACAGAACCAAGCCCTTATACATGAAACCGTAAGTTTAACAAAGTTTTTTTTGCGTGAAAAGCAGTTAGTCATTTTGTAATCCCTCTAAGTTAAAGGATACTCACAGATGCTGCCGTTGATTCAGCAGGGAAGGACTAAATCAGTGTAACCCTCTCAATCTGAAGAGATGGTTATGCTATTTACTGTAATGAGCTGCCTTGTGGAGGAACTGATAACAGCCAGCCAACATAAACCACCAGCAGCTGAGAACTGGCCTTGGCACTTTGGGCTGCAACTGGAACCTCTTACTTTTGGGAGAAAAAGAGAACAAAGGGCATTTTGGTGGTGTCATATTTTTTTCCCCTCTACACAGAAAAGTCATGCCAAGCATCTTAAGACCAAGTTTTTACCAGCTTAGTCTTTAATGTATGCTAGTGTTAACTGACACTTTAAAAGAAGGAAAACTTTCTAAAGGGCAATAATGCATGAAGAGAGATGCGTGCAAAGAAAGAAGATCTTACACTAAATACTAAAAATAAATGTAGCTTAAAAAGATCCTTTAAAAACAGCTGTTGACGTTAGAGATTCAATTAAAATGTAATTAGTTATACATTCTCCTTTGAAATGAACAAGCATATTATAGCCTTCATCTACAATGAATTGCCTTTTACGTTCATACCTTGCTTTTGCCTGTGAAAAAGACAGGTTTTTACAGGGAGGATAAAGATAGGGTAGTTCCACCTAAAATTCTGGCAGTCAAAGAAAACATAAAAATTTTTTTTTTAACCTATGGGTACAAAGCCACATTCATTGTGCTTGCAGTGTTCATAAGATACTTCACAAGTGTTCTTAAATGCACAAAATAGAAGAAAAGATAGAGATAAATGGATGAGAGAAGGTGCTCGCCATAAATTAGGATTCTGGATTAGGTCGCTAAAGACTAAATCAATCTGACTCCTTAATTGTCATTTACCTGAAAGAGAAATGCACCGTAAACTGCCCACCCTGCACAGATTTGTACAGGCAACAAGCAACCAATAGTTTTCCCTGGGGCTAATGCTTTATGGAAGCACCATTGACCTGGTTTTCTATGGAAACTACACGGATGTTTTCAATTCCAGTGTGGAACTGCAGCCTCGGTCATAGCCATCAAACTCCACATTAGACATTCATGCAGCATTAGGCGTCCCGTAGCTGCCAAGGGCCACACAATGAGACATTGTCTGACCCAAAAGTCATGTAATTAGGCTGATGGGAACAACACCAGCGGATGGTGCATTGAGCATATCCTAATTTTGGATAGGCCATTCTTTGGCTGCCTGACTACCAGTTAGCTGGGGAAGAAGTGAAGCCTGCTATTATCAACAGACAACTTTGCTGCTAAGCCAGAGCAATGATGAAAGG
The DNA here is from genome assembly GCA_013397755.1 of Cnemophilus loriae. Classification (NCBI taxonomy): domain Eukaryota; kingdom Metazoa; phylum Chordata; class Aves; order Passeriformes; family Corvidae; genus Cnemophilus; species Cnemophilus loriae. Next base: position 1,375,822 of record VZTF01003765.1, on the reverse strand, counting down.
GCTGTTTGGCTTGAAAATCACCACTGGGGACAGGAAGGGCAGCCACAGAGCTGAGATGCTCTCAGAAACAAACAGAAGACCCTACTTTTAAGTACTACTTGTTTTTGCAGGGTGGGTTACCCTACCTTCTGGAAGCCATCTCCCCAGCTAGAGTTCCAGCATGTGGCTGCACCGGCTCAGTGATGGCCCAGCACTCATTAAAACATCTAATTCCAAAGGCTTCCGAGGCAGCAGCCTGCAGGATGAACACAGAGCTCGAGGAAGAGGGGAGCAGTGTGAAATTCCTCTCATTAGCAGCACTGCACATTTGTGCACAGACTCTCTCCTTAAAAGTCTGACCTTCTGCACAGCCAAGGAAGAGCTTTCCAAGAACCATGTGACTCCAAAGATTGAGGACATTTTCTGCCAGAGTGGGGTTTTAATTTAAATTACATTTTTGTGGCCTGAAAACATCTTCAACTGTGTCAAACACGAAGCAGTTTCATAATTGCACGTGGTAGACTCTGTTAAAGAAGTGACATAAGTAGAAAGAAATACAAATGTTTGTGAAACTTTAAACTTCCTTGTCTGCACTTGTGCAACAGTTAAAAATAACTCCAAAAAATATCTTGTGACTTCTATTTCCAACAGAAAGTGTATCAAGACATTTAGGAATGTGACTGGTCTCTGGAAATTGATACAGGCAGCAACTGCATTCACCTCTTTTGTCAACTGTGTACTCAAAATTATGAAAAGTTAGGTATATGTTTCGTGCTATTTAATTAGAGCAAGGCTCAGACAAATTCAACTGTTTCCAGATTTTTTTTTTTTTCCATTTTTAAACACGTAGTCTATGACCTGCACAGTTGTAGCTGTATCATTATGGAAACAGCATCCCAGCCATGAGGAGTAAGACTGAATCTTGTTATCCACATAAATTACAGACAATTCCACAACATCCATTCCCTCCCGACGCTTCCTGGTGTACGATGCCGCTGCTCCCACCCACCTTCACCTGGTATCATCCAGCCCGTGCTGGGATCCTGGATCCGTGCTGGATGTTCTTTGTAACACTAACAGGTTCATCTCCATTTAAAAAGGGCAGCGCGTTTAAAGTGTTACTAATGTTACACCAGGGGAGGCAAGAAGGTCGCCTGCTGAAGTTGCCCTTCTGTATCCACAGCAAAGCCTGCTATGTATCACTGGGATCAGGCATTTCTTCTAAGGCAAGCACACCTCACCTCCCAGTGCCACGGGAGGATGGGAGATTCTTACACTCACCAAAAAAGATGGTCCAAATAACACGTAAAACCAGAAATCTGGGAAAAAACCCACCCACGGATTGCAAATATAATCCCGTGTTTGTTTGCTCTAGACCAGTGTGATTCCACATGCTGGCTATTGTGAGCTGATTAATTAGGAAGCATCAGTAATAGAACTTTGTACTTACATCAGGACTTCCACCTCAGGATACTTCAATAATGTCAATTCATTAATCTTCACAATACTGCCTGTAAGTAGGTGTCATTAGTTCATTCACAGATGGAAATCCTGAAGCATAGAAAAGGTGAAATTAATTAGCCAAGATGATACAATGACTCAGTAACAGAACTAAAGATCCTGAAAAACACTCCTTTTTCTAACTCTTAGAAGGAGGTGATTTACTTGTCCTTTGCAGTTAAATCATGGAAATAATTTCCAAATGTGTAACAGAAACTTTTGTGACTCTTACAAAACCACTGTTTATAGGTCATGCTGTCATTGAAATTTTCTTTTGATCAAAATGGCTTCTACTGTTTAGTACACCCATCAAAATATAAAGAACATCAAAATGAAATAAAACTGCCACTAGATCTATAATGAACTGGAGCACTGCTACCGTTGTCTCAGGTCTAAATTAAAGCTCTTTTGTAGAGGGTAAAAGCGAATAAAACATAAAGACAAAGGACAAAATGGGAGATGACAGACTATTCACCCATTCATTGCCATCACATTTACAAGGCAATTGCCATTCATACTAATACAAAGTGGGCCACACAATTCCACCAGGTATGAAAGGCAGAAGAGCCCTTGTACATAAGAGGAAAAAGTACTTTACTGTATTTTATCTCCATCACAAGTGGAAAACCAGTAATGAGGAACATCGAAAATCTCTTTCCACTCTCCATTTAAAACTAACAAAGGCACTTCTCTGGGTGCAATCCTATCAAAGGTTATAAATTTCTCGAGACAGCTAATCAATCCCATTTGTCATGGCAGAGGTATAAGATGCACTTAGTGTGAAAGTATTTAACTGACTGATTTTCTTAAACAATAATCATCTTAGCAGCGGAGAGCCATAAGTCGTTACAAAAGACAGGGCAAAACAATTCCCTAAAAAAAAGAACCAACAAACCCACATTAGGGAGAAATACTACCTGTGTGCCCTGGATAAGTGTATATGTGCAAACAAACCTCACTTGCCAGTTTAATTTATGGGGTGAACTAAATCCTACTATTTCATGGAGCCCCAAACTCAGAAAAATGCAACCCAGGGCAGATGCTCGTGGTTTCTGTAGCCACGGCCCCACCTGATATTCCTTAAGGCCACAAATTCAACTGCACAAATCTTACAAGATCAGGGCTATATGGTGCTCACAGTACTGTACGTGTATGCGTGCGTACACCCGGGCACAGTCAGAGCTGCACGTGCTCCATCTGCACAGATAACACTAAAGAATAACCCACACACCAAATGCCTGGATAGTTTTGATAGAGCTTCATCACTGTAGAAGCACATCATGATAGAACCTATCTCACTAAGACCGACTAAGCTTTTTGCTTTTTAATCAAAGTTAAAACTTAGATGAGATATAATTATTTTATATATCCAACTGTGAAAGCTTCATTAAAAACCTTACTATTAAGTAATAAAACTGCAATAAAAGTTTTTCTATAATTACAGCAAGTTTCTGTTAACACTAAAGCACTAAAAAGGGAAAGACTTTCTAATCTGTGATTTTTCTGGAGGATTCTATGCAGTCAGTTGTGTACACAAGTATATATCGGATATACAGTCACATTTATATATAACTATGTATTTTCTGAGTATGAAGCAAGAGAACACAGAAGTTAAGAGTGTCTTCCCACGTCGCTCACCTTTGGACAGAGCGCGTCTTCACCCGCAAACTCGGGCCCTTCAACGCTTGCCAGGTAGACTGTCATGAACAGGTAAACCAGAAATGCACATGATTATACAGACTGAAGCATCCCTTGGCTACCTTAGATTTAAAATAGTCTTTGTTCTCTAATTAAATTATCTCCACTCGAGAGACAACTTGAGTTACGGGAAACACAAATAAGCACAGGCAGGGTGAATAATTCCTTTTTGCTATTTCTAGATCAGTTAAACACAACACTCACCAGTGTGCTCTTCCAGCAGCAGAATCCACATTCACTTCAGTGACAGCAAAGCATCATTTCAACTTCCAAAATGGCAAGACAAGGAGAATGGAGAAAAAAAGATGGGTGAGGGGGTTGGCAGAGGAGTGAGAAATATCAAACAAAAAGCAATTTAATTTAAATTCCTTACTGTACTAGATTCTTATTACTAAATTTAAAGTTTGCTTTTAACTCTCATTTCAATGGATTCACAGGAAAAAAATCTAAAGAGTAAATTTAGATTTAATTGATCATTATAATTTATTTTATTAAAATAATATAGCGGAAAGACCTTTCTTCCAGTAAAGGGTTCTGGCTTTGATGTCTGATTGTTATGCAAATTCTGTGGAGTACAAGATATGGACAGAGGAATAATTAAGCTTAGGACTTTGTATGTAATAATTCTTACATATGTAAATGTACCCTGGTTTGAGATAATGACGTGCACATGCACTAGGAACCATACAAATGTGTCAGGAAAGCCAGGAAACTCCTCCAAACGTGCAGGTCCTCAGCAGTGCCTCCAAGCAGGGGCTGGGCCAGCAGGGCCAGGCTGCTGGCACGTGCCAGGGGCACCCACACCCCCAGCAGCCCCAGAGCACCGAGGAGCCTCTGAGCTGGAGACCCCCAGGAACTGCTCCCAGCACCGACACACAAACACTGGACAAACAAAGTGGGCTTTGTTCTGGAAGATAAACACTGACCATATACATCTATATATTTCAGAGCACTCAATTAGAAACTGAACTTTGCCCCTTTCTCAGGCTTTGAAATATTCCGGCCCCAAACACAGGCCTTTATTCTCCTTTGGCGTGGGCATCCCTCTTCCTCTCCTGCTCCCGCACACCATATGGCTCCCGACCCTGGGACAAATTCTGCACTGATTTATGGCCTCTGCAGTCTGAGGGACTGACCTACGGCATAAATCCGGGGGGCAGAGCACATGGGCAGCCTGCACGTTCCTCCCCACACTGTCCCTGCTCCCGTGCACTCGTCTCTGCCCGCCGAGGATGAGGGATTTACACCCCACACCGGGAGCAGATCTGGGCTTGGGGCACATCAGCGCAACCCAGCAAGCAATGAGACCCAGCATGAGGGACACCACACGTGCCAGTACACCCTGAAACGCCCTCCAACAGACAGAGGGGGACCAGCCCTGCCAGCAGTGCAGGGTCCAGGCAATGGAGGTGACTCGGGTGGGTGAATGCTGCTGAGCCCCCTGGCTCTGCCACCACCATGGGGCATCACGTTTGGAAGGCTGGGCAAAAGGCACGTATTGGATGACAAAGAAAGAGTAATCCAGACCAGTCCCTCTGCAGGCAAAATAATTCCCAAAGAGGAGTGAACACAATTAGTTTTAAAGGCACTACAGCCCATCTTGCCATCTCGAGACAACATGCACATGGAGCATGTAAAGGGGCTGAAACAGCGTGCAGAGGCTGAAAAGGCAGCCAGAGCCATGGACCAAGAGCGGATTGCCTTTGTTTCCGCCACAGTCTGGTAAAGAAAACAGCAAGTCCTGCAAGGTGACCATGGACAACGAGGCCAGTTGGATTTACTGACAGGCTCGGCAGCCCAGGCCAGGGCATTCCCCGAGCTGCTGCCTGGGGGCTGTTCTTGAGGCTGCTCACGGCCATCCACAGCACCACTGCCAACACCAGGGACACGCGCAGGATCCTACATCACAGGGAAGGAAACGAGGAGAGTTTAGTTTTTAGTTTTTGTTCATCCTATTTACCTTTTGGTTTCGCTAAGCTTGAAAATCAAGCAAAGTGATCAAATTCACTTTTTTATTTATAGCCATTTTCACAACTTTTCCCTGAAAACCGCACAGGATGTTTACACTGACATGAGAAATTGATTGACGCATTTTGAGAGCATTTCCTAAACACCCATCATGAAGAAAATATACACATGGACTTAAACTTCCTGATCTCTCCAAAGTAACCGATTTTGCCAAGGATTTTTTCAGTGTCTGTACCGCTTATGTATTTAAACACATCTTCTCTGCCACTCTCTGGATTCTTTTCCACAGCATTGGGGTGGGGGATTTTTTCCCCCCATCCACACCTACAAGATTCCTGAGATAAATGCAACACTCAGTAAGGGATTTTAACTCTATGAATCAGATGATACCACAATCACAGTTCAATGAAAGAAGCAAAAATCAAATCAAATCAAACAAAGAGATCCCATCATCCCCTGCCGCATCCTCCCTCCTCCCCCTTCCCACCCAACCAGCAGCTCTGGAGTCCATAAAGGAGATCGGAGCAGAGCAGCTCTGCCCGCACACTGCTAAGCACAAAGTAAAGCATATGAAATGTGCTACGCACTCTGCGTTCGTTTCGTTGTTTTCACTCACCCACTGAAAAGGGCAATGGCAAGCTCGAAGAGAAACATTTAGTGATGTGCAGCACCTTCTGCAATCTGCTCTAACACGCGTCAGCCAACAGCCACAGTTCCCATGGACTACACTGAGCAACACAAGTCCAGCGGGGCTTGCCCGGTGTGTCCGCGGGCTCGTCAGGAGCGCGGCGGAGCTGCCCTCGCCCCAGCACCACTGCGGGCACCGGCAAAGACAAACCAACTTTACACGGCAACACATTTTTTATTCAAATAAGCTTGTCAACACCAATTACCCCAGCCACAACTGCCAAATACCAAGAAGCACTGTCAAGAACTCAGGGAGGCTATGGCAGCCCTTGCTCCACTCCAGAAACACCAAGTTTGGGATGTGGTCCTGAGGTGTCTGGGCATGGCAGAGCCAGGACCCTCCATCAGCACACTGCAACAAAGGAGCCTCCCCTGCTCTCTCTTTCAGCACCTTTTCAGTTACCTACTTCCTATGCTTTGTCTGCCAAAAATAACAGTTCACACACACCCAAGTACTTTTCATGACCAAAAATTATGAAAAAAATAGTATTTTGTGCTGTGGAAAACCCTAGCAGTATAGCACATATATTAAAAAAAACCAATTTTTTTTTCCCTTAAAAACATGTTATAGGGCATGATAGCTGGCCAGGATTATTCTGGAAGCCTGCATGAGTTCCAGCAACATTAGCATGACACAGTTTAAACTCCCAACATGTTTCACTGCTACAAGCAGGAAACAAATATTCCAGAAAAAAGCTCTCAGCACATGAAATCAAATTACCACACAGAGTACCTTTTTTTTTCTGTAATATTTTATTTTATTTATATAGAAATACTTAAAAAAACATGAAGTAGCACCATTACTTAAGTTTTACTTTTATTATGTAGAACTTTAAATGTCAGAAAAATAAAACTCTTGATACAATTTCAAATCTTGTCTCAGCAAATATAATATTAGTATTTGACCATGAGGTTAAAGGCCCTTTATCATAAAATAAAATATACTTTGTTTTTAAACTTTGCTCAGTAAAGTACATTTAAGCTCAAGTAACGTCACCTACATATACATAAACAAGTGGTAAACAAATGTATTAAAATAGAAATACTAAAACTATAGTGGTGCAACAGAATTTTTGTAATTTCCACTGAATTCTATTTATACAAATGTTAGAAAGCTTCAACAGTTCCTTTTGACATATGTTTATACATTTCCATTTTTGTAATAATATAGAATAAAATATGCTTTATATCACTGAATAGAAAATATGCTGGGTGAAGCAGATTTAAAAGATTTTTTTCTGAACCTATAAAATCTCCATCCCAACAGAATACTGTTCAAAGCATTACACATTTTATGGTTTGTAATTCCGTTCACAATTGTGTGATATTAAAATAATACAGTGTTCTTTGCCATAAGGCCATACTAAAATAAAAAAGATTTAACCCAGCTACAAAAAGTTCACTGAACTTAAATTAAAATACTTGTAAACATCTTTGCAATATGAAATATAATTTTTCAAGTCAAAAAAGAATAAAATACTTCAATCTGTATTAATGCAATTTATCTTTAAAACCTTTAAACGTTTTTAATATATATAAGAGATATGTTACAGTTTTGTTGGTTTTTTTTTCTTTTTTCTTTTTTAAAGTCTGATAAAGCTGCAGTATCATGGTTTTTCACAGGAACTTCTTGCCCTTTCAAGAACATTCAGAAAAGTATCCACCCATAGATTTAATTATTTTGTAATAAGCATCCTAGAACTACCAGCATGTTTTACTAACAGTCCACACACCATTGTCATCATCATAAGCATCTTCTACTTTCAATTTTTTTTTCTATTTTTTTTTTCGTTTGTTTGTTTATAAAAAAAAGGGGAGTTTTGGAAGCTTCGTATTAAAGTACAGTGTAAAAACTAGCCTAGCACTAGAATGGAGTCGCCCGTTATTATTTATAGCATGCACCCGCTGTCACACCACCCCCCAGCCCTCCCTCGGCCGCAGCCCGCACCCCTCGGGCGAGTCGAAGGGCAGCTCGGAGCAGCAGTCCGGGGAGGAGAGGACGTCGCCGCCGCCCCCGCCGTACACGTAGCCGTTGGCGCTGTTGTTGTTGTTGTTGCCGTTGTGCGAGAAGCTCAGCGCCGGGCTCGGGGGGCTGTAGTCGGCCAGGCGGGCGCTGCCGCCCCCCCCGGTGCCGCCCCCGAAGTAGGAGTCGGTGGAGGCGCTGCCCAGCGAGCTGGAGCTGTCGTTGCGGTAGTTGCAGAAGGGCTTGCGGCCCGGGGTGGGTGTGATGCTGGGCGGCGTAGGCTTGCTCCAGAGGCTGCCCGTGCCGTTCAGCTCGAAGCCCACGTCCGTGCCGTTGGCGTGGAAGTCGTTCTCGTCCGTCAGCTCGATGATGCCGCCGGTGCGCATGGCGATGTGCGCCTCGATCTCCTCCCGCGCCCGGTCCACGTTCTCGGGCATCCCCGTCACCTCGAACACGGGCTCCTTGTCCCGGCTGGGCGTCACGATGTAGGTGTGCGTCTGCTGCTGGATGCGCTTGATGGTGGCCCCCTTGGGCCCCACGACCAAGCCCACCACGCGATAAGGCACCCGCACCTGGATGGTGGTTTGGCCGGGCAGGTTCGGGGGGCCGGGAACCGTGCCGTTCAGGGCTGTGTTCTTGTTCCGCGAGGCTCGGATCATGGAGAAGTGCTCGGCCGCAGAGATGATCTCCCTGCGGGCCATGGCCACATCTTCCTTTCTGCCCGTCACAACAAAGAGCGGCTCCTCCCCGCGAACCGGGGTCTTGATGTAGGTGTTGGTCTTTGCCCGCAGAGCTTTGATTTTACAACCTGGGAACGAGATGCGGGA